>CM038466.1:28756332-29103832 GCA_021464415.1 Lonicera japonica | reverse complement strand
TATTTATTTACTCTTACGACTTTTATTTTATTAAAAAAGAAATTTAATTTGGCGTGAGTTGTAGAATTCGAACCCCCACTGTTAACGGGGAGTCTCAACCATTATATTATATATTAGTTTTTTTTTTAAATCTTTAAATTAATTATACATGAATTGTATACATATTACGTGTGCATAAAATTCTAATATATATACAAATAGACTATATTTCGTACAGACTTACCTTTAATAAATAAAAAATTTATAACTAAAATATTAAAGAGATTTTTTCGGTGGTAAAAAAAAAGTTGATAAAAGCCGGTACATGCTAGAACATTATATATGTATATATGCGTTTGGCCAACTTCATATAATAATATAAAATATTGAATAATTATGCTGTAATTCGCTGGCCTGTCATGTGCCCACACTTTGTTGTTATACTTGTAAAGGAAAATGTGAGAAAAATATCACAAATAAAATATGCTATTTTTTTAATTTTTTTGAAGTGAGGGAAAATGTGGGGTTATTTTTCCTTTTTTGTTTCTACATGAATTGAAATCCCTTTTTCAACAAACTTTAAAACCACCCCATTCTCGTGTTTTTATTACTAAGGAGGACCTGTCTGAATTTGGAATTGTCATTTTGGGCAGAGAAATTAGATATACCTAATAGTCTAAATATATTTTTTTTGCAGATATTTCGCCACTCAAATATCTGAAATTCCGTCTAAAATAAAAAAGAATTATTTAGTTTTTGTTTCCCATATATTATATCAAAACTGGACTTTTTATTGTGAATAGAAAAATACACTTTGATTCTCATATATATACATATATATATATATATATATATATATATATATATATATATATATTGTTGTTTGATTGATATTGTCGTACAAATTATTTTCACTATGAATTATTGGACTTTAGTACGTTATCCATTTGATTTTATTCAATGCATCACATGGATGTCAGCTTACAAAATATCTCAAAAAAGAACAATTCTAGATGCATATGTTTAGCGTGTGTCTATGCTATATATTAAATATATCGAGTGTTTGGTATATACATAAAATTATAGACCTACCCCTCTCGCTGGAAATTACTATAAAATAATGTTAAATAGGATAGTCAAATTTTTGATTAGCATGAAGAATATATTTACTTACCATTGAACATTATATGTATTTAATGTGAAGAATTACTAAATATCATATTGTATATACAAAGAGTGTGCCCGTTCGGCTAGTTGTTCTCTCTTAATCATGAACTTGTAATTTGATTTTGTTTGCAAACATTAATGAAAATTTCAAATTTCAAATTTCAAAATTTCCATTATCTTAATTTCTTTTTAGACACGAAGTTTGAAATTCCAACGAATTTTAAATTATAGTAGAAAGGCTATATAAATTTTCTACAACTAGGAAGCCGCCTTTTCATGGACGCAACATTTATATGGGCCCAACTTATAAAAAGCCCAGAAACTACCCCATAATGGGGACCTCCTCCGAGCCCAATCCAAAATTGTTTCAATTATTTATTTATTTTTATACAAACAATACACAAGATACACATAATGATTAACCATGGAAGGAGGGGGATGGGAAACGGCATTCCCTTGACTCGAACTTAGACGTGGGATGAGAAAAACCCACTCATATTTTGGCAAGTCAATTGATCGAATTTATACCCGAATCTAGCCTGATTAGTTGGTTATGGTAGGAATTCATAATTCGTTTATCCAAATCTATTAAACATTTTGATTAACGAATTGGATATGAATATATAATCTAATGATCTAGTCCGATATATATACATTTATCTATGTATTTATATACATATATATGTATAAATTTTATTATCAGCAATTTAAAAATATAATAATTATTGGTCTACCATTAAATCTAGGGCTGGCATTTTTTTACCCAAAAACCAAACCGAAAAAACCTAAACCAAGCAGAAAATAAACTGAACCGAACCGGTGTAATTTCGGAACCGAAAATAAACAAGTACGATAACAATTTTGTAACGTAAATAGTTCGGTATATCGAAGCGAACCAATTTTTATATATATATATATATATATAATAAAACATTAAATATCAATACACCACTCCACAATCCACTAAAAATAACGCCCAATGTTAAACTCTCAGAGTCTCAGTATCTCTTTCATCTCTCCTCTAAAAAAACTCACACCCAAATATGGAAATACCCAATGTTAACTCTCAGTTTCTCTCTTATCTCTTCTCTCAAAATCGCTCATTGAGCTATCTCCATCTCTCTCACACCGTCACCACTCACCAACTTGCAGTCTTGCACCACCACGGTCTCTCACTCACGTAATAACACAGTCATGCAGTACCACCGATTCAAGCCCTAACGCCCAATCTGCCAGGTACGTTATATCTGTATCTAAGTTTTTTCAAGATTTGAGTTATATACTTATATATAGTTATATACCATATATATACATATTTGTGCCTTTGGTTGTAAAAAGGGGTTTGATTATACATAATTTTTGCTTGCATATGAAATGTTGCTGGCTTTTTGAAATATTTTTGCTACTGACATGCTGTTATAATTTTTGGCTTTTTTTGCTGAACTTCTTCAAATTTGGATAAGTGGATAATCATAAAAAAATGAGGATATGTATTATGGGATGATGAAGTTTGTATATTTTGGTATGGTGTATTGGATAAATGTAATGCTATTATTGCTATAAGTTTATATATTTTTGAATTGTAATATGTAGCATCTAATGGAAAATTGGAAATTGGAGTAATTTTGTAATTGGATTGCTGCTGCTTTTTCATTTTTCTTTCTTTCTTTCTATTTTACTGAACCAACATATATATTGAACCATTTTTTCAGTTCCCAAAAAGTCGGTTCCCGATATAATTTCAGTTCGAAATCGGTTTGTATTTTGACCATACCGATTTTATCGGTTCGGTTCGGTATTTTTAATTTTGGTCTAGTTCCCAAACCATGCCCAGCCCTAATTAAATCTAATTAAAATCATGTTGTGGCCGATAATTATTAAATTTTTTGATCGGATCGAGTATGTGAATCCGATATCCGATGGACAACAAATTCGAATTTGAATTAATAGTTTGCATATCCATCAGATTCGCATATCGGATTTAGTATATTGTGAATTGGATCGGATCATACTGAGATAAATAGAGTTTGACTATATTAGTAATAATAATTTAGTTACAAATTAAAACATAAGTCAAACTTTATTTTAAATTATATACCTAGCATTTTAAGTATTATGGAGTCAAGTTTTCGTAATGACCCAGTCCATTTTTAATTGCTTTCCAAATTTCACTCTAAGTTTAAGTGGCTAGTTTCGAGTTAAGGGGTTTGGGTACTTGGCTCAATATTTGGTATCTGTTGACTATGTTTGTTGCTAGTGTTGGTGCCCGTAAAGCTAGGAAGGGAACTCTTCCTCTTCCACTAGTGCTATCGGTGGGCTGCCACCATGACTGCAGAGATAAATTTATTAGGATTTATTTTGTAAAAATTTTATTGTTCAGAAATCGGGAATTGAATTTTCATTTCCTTTGTTGTACTAAATTTCAAAATTGAAAATGCTTAAAAGGGATTGTCATATTCCAAAAAACTGTTTAGAGGCAATCTTTTTAATATCTTTTTCTAAAATATATTTTGTTGATTGGCAATCAATTCTGACTAAAACTTTCTTGTTTAATAAATTATTTTGGAATTTATTAATACATGAAACCAAAGATAAAATTTCTTTTTTTAATAGTACTATAATTAATTTGTGTACTATCTCTTGAAGCATAATGAAATTGGATTATTTTGTTTTGGGGAATTATAATTGACCTTTTGCTTGAAAATTCCCCCAAAAACAATATCGGATGCATTTGTTTTAATAATCTTAAAAGTAGAAGGATTAGAAATCTCAAGACAAGGCAATGTCTTAATTAACATGTTTTTTAATATCTTGGACAGTGAAATTATGAACAATAACAAGGATAAGAGTTATTTTGCAAACGGTTCATATAATGGTTTGCATTGTTACAAGTCTTTGTATAAATCATTGATGTAATTAAGCGATTCTAAGCTTTCTAAAGCTATTCTAAGAATTAGTTAACCCTTCTTTAGTTCTCTTATATTTAACTTCATGTTTTAGGAATTTTAAATGATTACTTTTGGTATGAAGTAAATTTAATAACTTATAATCAATCTCTAAGTGATTTATTAAACAAGAAGTGTTTTAGTTAAAATTGATTGGCCATTAGCAAAATGTATTTAAAAAAAAAGGTTGTTAAAAATATTGTTTCTAAATCGATTTTTACAAGATGGCAATTATTTTTAAGATGTTAAATGCATCACGCATGACCATTGCAGTGGCGGTCATATCGGCAGTATTGAAGGAAAAAGTAGCATTTGTCTCTTAGCTCTGCCAACTCCAACACCAGCAATAGATGCATGTAGTCAATATATACCAAATATTGGGCCAAGCACCCAAGCTATTTAATTCGGTACTATCCAGTCAACCACAAGTCAATGATCTTTTTGATATCTATGACCTAGAACCACAACTCATTAGAGTCGGTACAGATTACCACATTTACCCAAAGTTAAGAGCATAATATTTTCCAAAGCCCAATTCAATAATACTATTATTTGGTGAGTCCCATGTGACTGATAAAACATATATAGTCTAGCTTGTCACAATAAGAAAAAAACATCATTTATGACGCTTTGTAAAAAGGACTTCATATTAATAAATGAACCAATCCAAAATTGGTTCATTTATTTATTTTACCGACAAGAACTAAAAATATATGAAATTGAAAGTTTGTGGTGACCTATTTGTTATTAATTAGCATATTGCTATTGCAATGATAATTAGGGATAAGACATTACCAAATTGCAATAATTAACAACTTCATAGTTTTAAATTACACTTTAAGACGTGGTAAATTAATGTTGCACGTGCAGTTGGTGAAATTTAAACCTAGAACCTTAAGGGTTTGGTGGAGTTAATGCCAGTATTTTGTTTGTTTTTCTCTTCTCTCATAGAGAAAAAGAATTTGTTTTATTATCACCATGTAATTTTTATGAGAAGTTTGAAAAAATATGAATGATTTTTTTAGATGTCTACTAATGCGTTTTCAATTTTTTCATGGAATTCAATCATGTGGCTAATTTGCAAGTAAATGTTTTTGCGGAAAGGAAAAAAGAAGTAGAAGAAGAAGAAACGATGGAGAGAACGTCTTACTTCGCTTGTCTCTTTTCCCAATTTTTCATATATCTCAACTTATAATTCTTTATTTCTTTTTCTAAATGAATCGAACCATTCGGAGCCTTTAAGAGCTTGTTTTGTGGCCAAAAGATTTTTCTTGTGCGGCTTCAGCTTCTACGAGTTCCTCTACCTTGTTTTCAACTTCTTCAACCTGCACTCCAAACAAACAAAAATATTATTATTACTGAACCTATTTAACTTACGCTTAATCGTTGAGCAATTTATCAATTTATTCATTTCTTTTTTTTAAAGTATTGTATACGAGTCGCACACATATCATATACGTAACATAAACTACTTATTTTAAAAGTAAGTATTAAATAGAGGCTTAAAAGGGTAAATGAAAAAAGAAAAAGAAAAATGACCTTGTGAATGAGTTGTTGAGTAAGTTCAGCTTCCTTGTCAATAGCAACGGCTAGTTTTTCAACCAATTGGGAAGCTTCCTTTAGCTTAGCATCTTGAGGGAGTCTCTTGTCCAACTCCTCTGCTAGCTTTTCTGTTTCCTCTGCTAATTCTTCCACCACCTCTGACACTGTTTCCGCTGTTTCCAATACATTGTCCAGTTTGCCTAATTCACAAATTATCATATAATTCAATACCACCCCAATTATATACCCGTTCACAATTATTATTTCGTATATAAATTACAATACACGTGATGCGTGTGCATTATTTCATCTAATAATTGTTATATTAGTATTTAGTTAAATAATAATAACATGGATTCTTTAGATTTAAGATTAGGCTTAAGTGTTTGTTTAATTTAAAATATGTGTACTATTTGAGATTGGTTTTGAGTTCTAATTAAAATAATAATAATAACAAAAATTCAATGTTTAAACAATTTATTTATTGTAATTCTTGAAGTATAAAGGGTAATTTTATAATTTCACAATCCTACCAAAAAGTCATCCTTTAGTGTAAATTAAGCTTAATTCTTTTTTTCTTTTTTGGTTTTTCAAACATATATTTTTCAAAAGAATACTTGTTTTGTAGCGTGATGTTATTTATTCTTTATGTCTTAAATTAACAACTTCACTCGCCAAGAATCGTGTTTTTGAAAAACATTTTGTATGATGTACAAAATTTAACATTTTGTTGCAATAATTATTTTACAAGACTGATATATATATATATATATATATATATATATATATATCTTTCTAACTGCTTGATATTTTGAGAGAGATGATTTTTAAGATAAGTCTTGTTATTTCCGAGCAGAAATTGAATTGATCGAACAAACACAAAGAACCCGAAAGGTACGTTTAGCAAAGGAATATACATTTTTTTTGTGCTTTACGCAAGTTTGATAAAGACTCATATTGTCTTGTTATTTGTCACCCTCTGATTAACCACTTGTTTTTGTACACAATTTTGACACGGGTCTAGAAAAGCAACATATCTAGAGGTGGTTTTAGTACGGCTATCATGCCACAAAGCTTATATCGAGTAACATACTAAAAAATTTGGTACCCCAAAATTGATTACTATTACATGTACCAAATTATTCTTGTATAATGAAATTATTAGTTGGTACGATAATGGTACTCTACCGAATCACCCCTAAGTGTAGGTACACCCCACTTATTGTGCACATTACAACATAAGCCCTCCTCGGGAGTTTAGCTAAGTTATTTTTGGTATTAGATGTCTAGCAAGTCTTTACGGTCATTGGCGGATTTACATAGGACCTAGTGGGGCATGCTAGCACGTACCCCCACTAAGATATGTTTATATATATATATATATATCACAAAAATAATAAATAACTTAATTAGACATGTTTTATATAATATGTTTATGTGGTAGCCCGCCAATTGGTAGAACGATTAACATTTTTGTTTTAAATAGAGAAATGCTTAGTGGATGTGTGGATCATCAAGGTATTGGTTGAAGTTGGCTTGGTGTTTTCTTTTAGTGGTTATGTTTTTTTGCTTTGTTTTGCTGGGGTTTTTTGGTTTGTTTGTCCCCGTATAGACCAAAAAAAAAAACCACTCCAATATGTTTTTACTATTTACATTTTGGGGTTCTTCGTTAAGAATTTTTTTTCACTATTTGTTTTTCAGATTTTTTTTCTAGATTAAATTATTTAATTCGTTGATTTGATAATTTGGTGATGGCCTGGGAAATTACTTACTGTGCATATTATTTAAGTCTCGTTTAATACCCCCTAATTTACATGTTATGCATTGTTAAAGTTACTTAGGGCTCGTTTGGTTCGAGCTTTTGAGGATTCCTGAAATCCTAAATTCCATTTCTTGAGGATTATTTTGTTTGGTTGGAGTTTATGTAGGAATTTAGGATTCTAGGAATCTAAATTCCCCATTTTGTCAAAATCTATTCCCTTATAAATTGGGAGGAATCTTGGATTCCCAATTTGAGGAATCCTTTTTTTTTTGTCCAAAAAATGTTTTTTTTCCCAGAAAATGAAAAAGAAATTCCAGAAAATTTTAAAAAATATTTTTTTCCCAGAAAGTGAAAAAAAAATTCCAGAAAATGAAAAAAATTATTTTTTCCCAAAAAATGAAAAAAATATTTTTTTCCCAGAAAATGAAAAAAAAAAATTCCCAGAAAATTAAAAATATTATTTTTTCCACAGAAAGTGAAAAAAATTATTTTTTTCCCAGAAAATGAAAAAAAATATTTTTTTCCCAAAAAATGAAAAAAAAAAATTTGCCGAGTTCATTCCTAAAACTCCAACCAAACGAGCATTAATAGAATCCAATAAAGGATGCTAGGAATAAAGGATTCCTGGCATCTAGAATGCCAATTCCATTCCTAAAGCTCGAACCAAACGAGCCCTTAACTTAATATACAAATGATCTATTATTAGTGTTTGGTTGCAAGCGTGTCCTTCCAACATGATTTTTAGTGATAATTTTTTTTGGGACACATTATTTTTATTTATGATGGATTTGAAAAAACTAGAGGGATTATTTAGGATGTCGATATATAGCCATACTTTAAATAAAAGTTAAAATGCTATAAATTTAATAAGATAATTAAAAAGTTTCATTATATTTATTGTTATATAAAGCCGAAGGCATGGAACGTCATGTTTTTCAATTTTGAGCTTTTGATCACTGTGCTACATATCATTTTTTTTAAATTAATTATATTCTAACAACACATGTATCGCGTTCGTACAAACTCTAGTTTATACTAATTAGTTTAACTTTTCTAAAACAAATGAAAAAAGAAAAAAAATTTCACAAGTGTCACCCCTAGCATAAAATCCTGGATCTGCCACCATTCGCATATTTCTTTTCCTTCCATTAAGAGAGAGGAGAATGCGATTGCTCATTATATCGCTTCTTTAGTCCAAAAAAAGAATCTTTGTGGGGATTGGTTGGGTAGTCCTCCCCCACTCTTGACTCACTTATTTTGTAGTTTTCTTGGTGTTTTATTGAAGTTGAGCTGTTAAAAAAATAATAATAATGATGATGCGAACCATTAACCATGGTCTGATTTTGGCCTTTGTTATATGTAACAATTTCTTGATAATTAACATTCGGTAGTAGCTTTAAAAAAAAAAAAAAAAATTAACATTCGGTAGTATATTAATTGAGTTACTAAATAAGCAGCATTAGGCCTTGAGAAAAACTATATGGAGTGGCTTTGAGGCCTGTCATCCAGTAGATATATTCTTAGACAAAATAAAAATAAAATTACTTCATTTAGTAATTTAAAATAATTTTGATAAAAGAATATTAATTAATTTTTAAGAAGTGGTAAGGCTCTCACCCGAACACCGGGAGGTCCTAGGTTCGAATCCTACATGGGGTGGGGATGGGGATGGAGAGGATTTTCGTTATTTGTAGTTAAAAGGGAGAGACTTAGACCTCCCTTTTTTTTAAAAAAAAAAAAAGGAAGAACAAATCACCACGCAATGACACGTATCAAGAAAAAAAAGGGGTGGTCCATTGGCATATAATTACGAATAGGCACACGAGATTGACACGATGGCCATATATTTATTCATATTCCTGTCCTGACCCATCCCATGGAACCCTATTTAGCAATTCAATTATTGCCAAGCTAACCACACCCGTAGTTAGTTACCAGGGTAAATAAATAAATAAAATTATCTGCATATATAAATTTTATACTAAAACTCGAAACAAAATTAGTATGGTAACAGTAATTATGGTACAATTTTTCACTCCTAGACATACTTATGTTCGAATTAACTTATATATTTCTTACTCTATGTGGTGCAATAATTATCTGGTATATATTACATAGACAAAAATGTGAGAATTATTAAATTTAATGTGATAAATGGGCACAATAAATGTTATTTAACCATCTTAATATTCTGATAATTGTAATATTATTGAAATAAAGTATTTCTTTATAACCCGAAATATTTTAGTTTCATCTTAGATTTCTGAAAAAAATAAAAATGGATAGACAACAAAAATAATTTCAACTTCTACTTACTTTTAAGGATCAACAATGGAGGCAATTTGTGGCCAAATGAAGGTAGAAGTATAGAGAAAGCTAGCCCCACTGCCCACTTCTTCCTGCGTCAATGATCAAAGCTTATTCAGTATATATATATGTGTGTGTATTAATGAGAGCCCTTCTCTTAAACAAATTTTTATTGCCAAAAACATCTTTCAATATTTTGATTATGAAAAGTTGTTGCTAATCTGTATATAGACGGTTTGTATCAGAACAAGACCATATAAATGTATATACTCTTTTATCATGCACTCAAGAAAGATAAAAAGTTGCGAATCACATATTTTTAATTTATTAAAGAAACTTCTCTTTTATTGCGAGAAACTACAGCTTTTTTATTGAAATTAATCCCATTTAAAGAAATCCTCAAAGCTGTTTGGGAATTGAATCAGATGTTCAAGAAAAAAAATTAAACAATGGGAATTAGGTTATTGTATTTTCAGCAAATAAGAGATGGTTATTATAATAAACTTAAAATACAGGGGGAAAGACAAAATGGAGAATATCTTACCATCCAGAAGATGATTTTTTAGTATCTGGAGTTCCTTTTCCATGAGACTCATCTGAAGAACCCATTGCTTGTCTATAATAATTATACACATAAACTATAAGAAAATAAAAAAGATCAAGAAAAAGAGGAAAAATAAAATAATTCGATTTAGTGAAACTTACAAGCTAGTAGACTTTGATTTTTTTTTCTTTGTCATTTTTCTATTTTGCATTAAAATGATTACATATACCTCTACAGCTTTTACATACAACGAAAATGAGAAAATTATACCAAACTAAGTTATACTAAGATAGAAAATCAATTTTAAAATATGAAAAAAGAATTGATTTGATATAGTGAAACTTACATATATAGTGACTATGTTTATGAAAAGAAATGATTTGATGCATTAGTGAGAGTACTTACATGGAGAATTTGTGATTGGCATTGAGCTTGCATGAATTAAAAGAAGAATGGTCGAGATTTGAGGGGCAAAATGAAGTGGGAATTGGGTATTTATTATTGTTATGGGTAAATACTCGTTGATTGGAAGAAATAAAGGAGCAAGAAGTTGAAGATGTGATGTTAGTAGCCATATTTAATGAAAATGATCTTAATTTCACAAAGTATCAAAATCTGTTGGGTTAGCTTTCAATGAACTATTATTATTCAACCTGGGTTTAATATTTAATGAGTGATATATATAAAGAGAGAGAAAAGGGAAGGGGGGGGGGAGGAGGGGGTTGGTTTGGAGAGAGGGAGAGAGAGGAGCTTTATATATACCTAAAATTGTCTTATTTACCCCTTAAAATTTTAAATTCAGTCTTTAAATTTTTTAGCAATGTATATTTTTAAGATTGAAATTTTTTTTTCTTCTAAATACATTCGTAACAGTCAAAGATTAAGAAGCAAAAAGTTTGTATTTAATTTCATTGGTTAATTAACCACAGGAACTAACTTAATACTCGGTTCCCCTTATTTTTAATAAGAATGTCGTAAGTTCGATTTATTTCTTTTATATTATTAATAGGTGGCAAAAAGAAGAAATTTAAGCTTCTTCATTTTTTATTTTATTTTTAAAAAGAAAGAAAGTTGGTTGGCTATTAGGCTATGTGGTGTAACATTAAACCTCTTTTTTGTAATAGGATATGTTGTTAAAGAAAGATTTTGACACAAGTTCAATTTACACCTATTATAAAATAAATAACGTTTTCACTCATTAATAATTTTTGATCTAATTATTATTTTACTATATGTTAAAAATATATGCAAAATATTAAACTTATTACCGATGATTCAAAAGTTCATCGTTAAAATGATACTTTAAAAGAAATTATGTATTATATAATATTAAGAAAAAAGTAAGTAAGTGTAATGATCGAGCGATTACAAATATCTTATTTATTTAAAATTTTATCTACTTAAAAAACACAACAATTTTTTTTTACCAAACAATTGAATAATTGATAACTTAAAATCTTCTCCAATATACACGTATATATTTATTTAGAGAAAACAACGAATCCAGTCTTAATGAAATCCGACAAGATTAGCATGGTGTATTCAATGCCTTTTTAACTTATCGAAGGGTATACAGCACATGTGGGCTACAATATTATAACAAAACTAGATTATAACCCGTGCTATGCACGGACACTTTTATAAAAGTTGTGTCTGTGCCAAAAATTATTACAAAAAAAAATTATTCAAATGAATTAGAAATTTTACACTGTCTCATTTATAAAGTCGAAATGAAATTCAAATTAATTTATAATATAATAATAAAAATAAATTATAATCAAATTATAAAAGATAAAGACCAATTTGTAAATTCTTGTGGTGCGTAAGTTTAGATTAATAAAGAGAACAACTATTTCTTTTTATTAATAATTGAGGAGATTAACATAGTTTTTTTAGAAAGGAAAAAACAAAGAGAAAAAGGAAAAAAGAAAAGAAAAAGGAGATTAATAATGTAGCTAATTAATTCCTGCATTAATGAATGCCATGTGGTAATCTCATAACAAATCCTTCTCACAAAAAAGAATTGTCAACTATAATTCTACAAATGAATTAGAAATTTTACATTGTCTTATTTTTAAATACAAAATCAAATTCAAATTGATCTATAATATAATAGTTAAAAATAAATTATAATCAAAGTAGAAAAGACAAAGACCAATTTGTAAATTATTGAGATATGTAAGTTAAGATTAATAAAGAGAACACATATTTTTCTTTATTAATAATTGAGGAGATTAACAAAATTTGTTTAGAAAAAAAAAAAGAAGAAGAGATAACTAATTAATTCTTGTATTAATAAGTGCCATGTAGCATTCTCACAACAAAACATTCTCACTTCTCCTATTTTATATATATACTATTAGATAGATTAGATATATGATATAATGCTAGTAGGATTTAAATGCTTAATTTAAATAAATGGGATATAAATGCTTAATTGCTATGAAGATGACATGTGGCATTTATTTGGTAATAAGGGACTCCATTTTTATTAGTTTTAGTAAAATATGCCCGACCGACCAACTTCATATCATATCAAATATCTACTATTATATAAAATCAAAAATTATTTCAATAGTTATAAACTTGTAGAATCCGAACCCCCACTGTTAACAGGGAGTTTCAACTATTATATTATATATTAATTTTTTTTTTTAAATCTTTAAATTTATTATACATGAATCGTATACATATTACGTGTATATAAAATTCTAATATATATACAAATAGACTATATTTCGTACAGACTTACCTTAATTAAATAAAAAATTTATAACTAAAATATTAAAGAGATTATTTTGGTGATAAAAAAAAAGTTGATAAAAAAACGTACTTGCTAGAACATTATTTATATATATATATAAGCGTTTGGCCAACTTCATATAATAATATAAAATATTGAATAATTATGCTGTAATTCGCTGGCCTGTCATGTGCCACAATTTGTTTTTTACTTGTAAAAGAAAATGTGAGAAAAATATACAATTTAAATATGCTTTTTTTTTTGAAGTGAGGGAAAATGTGGGGTTTATTTTTCCTTTTGTTTCTACATGAATTGAAATCCCTTTTTCAACAAACTTTAAAACCACCCCCATTCTCGTGTTTTTATTACTAAGGAGGACCTGTCTGAATTTGGAATTGTCATTTTGGGCAGAGAAATTAGATATACCTAATAGTCTAAATATATATTTTTTTTGCAGATATTTTGCCACTCAAATATCTGAAATTCCGTCTAAAATAAAAAAGAATTATTTATTTTTGTTTCCCATTTATTATATCAAAACTGGACTTTTTATTGTGAATAGAAAAATACACTTTGATACTCATATATTATATATATATATATTGTTGTTTGATTGATATTGTCGTACAAATTATTTTCACTATGAATTATTGGACTTTAGTACATCATCCATTTGATTTAATTCAATGCGTCACATGGATGTCAGCTTACAAAATATCTCAAAAAGGAACAATTCTAGATGCATATGTTTAGCGTGCAACTATACTATATATTAAATATATCAAGTGTTTGGAATATACATAAAATTATAAATCTATTCTTCTCGCTGGGAATTACTATAAAATAATGTTAAATAGGATAGTCAAATTTGTGATTAGCATGAAGAATATATTTACTTACCACTAAACATTATATGCATTTAATGTGAAGAATTACTAAATATCATATTGTATATATAAAGAGTGTGCCCCCTCTGCTAGTTGTTCTCTCTTAATCATGAACTTGTAATTTGATTTTGTTTGCAAACATTAATGAAAATTTCAAATTTCAAAATTTTCATTATCTTAATTTCTTTTTAGACACAAAGTTTGAAATTCCAACGAATTTGAAATTATAGTAGAAAGGTTATATAAATTTTCTACAACTAGGAAGCCGCCTTTTCATGGACGCAACATTTATATGGGCCCAACTTATAAAAAGCCCAGAAACTACCCCAGAATGGGGACCTCCTCTGAGCCCAATCCAAAATTGTTTCATTTATTTATTTATTTTTATACAAACGGTACACAAGATACACATAATGATTAACCATGGAAGGAGGGGGATGGGAAACGGCATTCCCTTGACTCGAACTTAGGCGTGGGATGAGAAAAACCCACTGTGAGAATCCGCAAATGCGACCCCCCGGGTCTCATCCCCGTTGGTGGTGGGGGTCATGGGACGTCGGAACTGATTCCGTCGTTCCATTTGCTGGAGCGTTTTCGTTGATTCATATCAAGTGTCCCTACGTTCTATTTCTAGATGCAAGGGGGGTTCATTCAGAGTCGCCAGTACGTTTTTACGAGAAAACGGACAAAAAAGGTCGTGTAAGAGGAAAGGCTATAGACAAG
Organism: Lonicera japonica; assembly: GCA_021464415.1. Classification (NCBI taxonomy): domain Eukaryota; kingdom Viridiplantae; phylum Streptophyta; class Magnoliopsida; order Dipsacales; family Caprifoliaceae; genus Lonicera; species Lonicera japonica. The sequence goes on along the minus strand of CM038466.1, from coordinate 29,089,233 downwards.
CCTTTCTTTACACGTTTGTTGTCTGCGAAACCGGGATTCTTGTAGGGTTCGGAAACTATATTACGGTTTGGGAAGGTGTTAAGCACCCATTCCGCCCTTTCGGTCTCTAGTGGTCTTATAAGTTTATTTTATGTTGAAAAACTTGGATGCTTTTACCGACAGTCTACTACTTTCTAAATAAAATAATAATATAAAAAAAGCCCTAATTTGGGAAAACGGGGAAAGGGATGAAAACCTTTGTGTTCCGAGATCCGATGTTTTTATTTTAAAAGATGAAATGACAAATGACAAAAACCTTTTATTTTTGAAAGAGTATTCCGTATTATTTCATCAGATAATGACGGTTTTCTCGAGTTGTGATTTATTTTGGAAAAGGTTCGGATCTTTATGTCGGGGACTATATTCAATATGGAATTTGAACTCTTTGAGGAGGTTTATGTCCGGCGCTGTCGCAGTGGTTATCAGTAAGATATGGGGTTTTTAATTCCTAGATAAGGTTTTTATCGGTCCGGGGTTGGAAAACAGGGGGGGTGCCGGACGATAATGTACTTATCTCTGCGTGGTGAAGTTAGTTTTATCAGGGTCTTTTGTTTTGAAAACGGTAGACTATGGTAACTTGACAATAAGTTTATTCAAATAAAACGTGGACAGAATAACAGAAGTAAAACAAGTACACAGATATCTAATCTTAAAATACTAGAAGGGACTTTCTTTACCTTCCCGACGAGAATAATAATAAGAAAGAAAATATAATACGGCAGAGGGATCTCCGGCGATAATAATCTTCTCTTTCTTCAGATATTTCCGAGAAATCGATTCCGGAGACGGGACACGTCGAGTGTCGAGGATAGATTCGATAATTCTTCAGAAATAAGATAAAAATAGAAAAGTGCTTGATAAAAATTAATCTAAAGCTCCAAATTCTCAGATCCAATTGCTGCCCTTGAACCCTTGGGGGTGTTGGCCTATTTATACTGCTCGGGAGAGATTGTCGCGCGACATTTCCTTAAAAAGGAGAATGTCGCGCGACATTGTGATATGTCGCGCGACATACGGGAATGTCGCGCGACAAACGGCTGAAGTGATGGTTCTGACAGATTGATGTGTCAGAAAGTGGTTGGTCTGGTGCAGAGGGGGAATGTCGTGCGACATAGTGGAATTGTCGCGCGACATATCAGGGATTGTCGCGCGACAATGTGATATGTCGTGCGACAATCTCTCTAAAGAACAAGTTTGTCGGGCGACAAACCCTCCTAGTGTAGTACCGGGTCCTGGGTGGGTCCCGGACCCAAAATAGTAGTTCTCGGAGGTCGTTAGGGTTCTTGGGGGGTCACGGATCGGGGTGTCTACAGACCCTCTCGACTCAAGCTCCTTGCTTGCAAGGATTGAGGCGACTGGAAGAGACCTTGATCCATGGCTCCCGCAGAGAACTCTAAGAAAGTGTATGCGTATAGAAGTACTTGTGAGTGCCTCCGGAGAGGGCTTGGCGATTGGTTTGCCTCCGCAGAGGCTTGTGTTACTCATTGCCTCTTTCGAGGACTTTCATTTGTTCCACTTTGCGCCTCAGATGGGAGGACTACCGTATGCCTCTCTGGGAGGGCTTCGCCTCAGGTGGGAGGACTACCGTTCGTGCCTCTCTGGGAGGGCTTCGCCTCAGGTGGGAGGACTACCGTTCGTGCCTCTCTGGGAGGGCTTCGCCTCAGGTGGGAGGACTACCGTTGCTAACACGTGCCTCTCTGGGAGGGCTTTTTAGATATTCTCGCCTCATGTGGGAGGACTACCATTGTGCCTCTCTGGGAGGGCTTCGCCTCAGGTGGGAGGACTACCGTTCGTGCCTCTCTGGGAGGGCTTCGCCCCTCAGGTGGGAGGACTACCGTTCGTGCCTCTCTGGGAGGGGCTCGCCTCAGGTGGGAGGACTACCGTTCGGGCTCTCTGGGAGGGCTTCGCCTCAGGTGGGAGGACTACCGTTGTGGCCTCTCTGGGAGGGCTTCTAGATCTGGAAGAAGAAGGAAAAAATGCCTCTGGGAGGACTTTCATGAGTAACTTTTGCCTCTGGAGAGGGGCTTGTGATTTTGTGTATTGCCTCCGGAGAGGGCTTGTGTTGGTGAATTGCCTCTCTTAGACTGCTAGAGTGAAAGAGAGTAGATTTTGCGAAGGTAAAAGAACTTCTCAGGGTCTATTCGGATGTCCGTTTCCCTGTATCTTTCTGAACTTTACTCTCATGTTTTCCTCGAGTGAAGATGTTTTTCACTCAGAAGGCAGTTTTCGGATTTCTTTTGCTCTCCGCAGAGAGTGATGGTCCGAGGGTTTTCCAAATCATCTTTTCTGTATCGTGCTGAAAAGAAAATTTGTTTGAAAGTTCAATCTCTGATCTTTATTCTTTTCTTAGTTTTCTCTTTTGGTGGGCCCACATCGTTTTCTGTTTTTTTCGATGCCCTTATTTCTCCCTCTTTTGGGAAAGACTTTTCCTGGCCCTCTCTGTTTTTGACCAGGAGTCTTTTCATCCCTTTGTCGTGATCAGGAGCCTTACTCACCCAAAAACGAAGCCCTGAGCCGTTTTTTGGCCTAGCTATCACTTTCGGTGTGGCTCTCCCTGTCACTTTGCATTTCTGTTTCTCTCGCTCGCTTTGGGCGTTCATACGGGTTATTTCTCTTTTCTACTCTTTCAATTTTTTTCTATTCCCGTCTTATATCGCTATTCTGCTTTTTATTTGACGGTCTCGGTCCTTCTGTAAGATCAGAGACTACTTTTAATCGCGGCATTCTGTTTTCGCATTTTTTCGGAGAGATGATTTGGAAGTTTTCTCTTTGAACTTTTTATCATGGGTGTGCGGTTTTTAGCAATTTTCCGAAAACTGCTTCTCCGAAGTGCCTCTGCAGAAGATAAAATGAGACAAAGGTCAAAAAAATCAGGGAGGAGGGGGGATTGTCGCGCGACACTTCGGTGTCTGGCTCTTTGTCGCGCGACAATGTGGCCATTTGTCGCGCGACAAACTGACCCATTATATAAACCCTTTGCTGAGCTCATTCCACCTCATTCTCTCCTTTCTCTTTCTCTCTCTAGCTCTCTTTTTTCTCTCTTTTCTTCTCTCCCAAGCGCGGAAGCTCTGCCGTGTTTTTGATTTTTTTCGATCTTTTCACACATATTCTACCTATATCGATGGACCCTGCTCATCTCGACCGATTGGAGGGTGACCAGGAGGAGGTCACCTTTACTGACGCTCAGGGCGTTCTTCGCTGCAGCCCTCATCACGACGACTGGGCGGACTTGGACTGGTATGATGAGGATGGGATAGACCGCGGTCGGGCGGTGGTCTATCGGGATGCTATCCGAGCTGCTCCGGTCCCGGACATCCCGTGGCTTTTGATGGAGCCCGTTTCTCACGAGATTCGTCGTCGATCTCTGGTATGTCTTCTTTCGTGCATTTATCTGTTCTGCTTCTTGTCGTTTCCTGTATTCGTTTTAGATAATGTTAGTATGCATGTCTGACTAGAAATAACGCCCGATTTTTAGCGAACACATACTTTTACCTGTGATACCTCTTAGTTTAGAAAATTACATAATGTACCCCCATAACTCTATAACTCTCATAATTACACCAAAGTACCCTCAGGTTTTGAAAATTACATAATTTACCCTTATAACCCCTATAACTCTCATAATTACACCAAAGTACCCTCAGGTTTTGGAAATTACATAATTTACCCTTATAACCCCTATAACTCTCATAATTACACCAAAGTACCCTCAGGTTTTGGAAATTACATAATTTACCCTTATAACCCCTATAACTCTCATAATTACACCAAAGTACCCTCAGGTTTTGGAAATTACATAATTTACCCTTATAACCCCTATAACTCTCATAATTACACCAAAGTACCCTCAGGTTTTGGAAATTACATAATTTACCCTATAACCCCTATAACTCTCATAATTATACCAAAGTACCCTCAGGTTTTGGAAATTACATAATTTACCCTTATAACCCCTATAACTCTCATAATTACACCAAAGTACCCTCAGGTTTTGGAAATTACATAATTTACCCTTATAACCCCTATAACTCTCATAATTACACCAAAGTACCCTCAGGTTTTGGAAATTACATAATTTACCCTTATAACCCTATAACTCTCATAATTACACCAAAGTACCCTCAGGTTTTGGAAATTACATAATTTACCCTTATAACCCCTATAACTCTCATAATTATACCAAAGTACCCTCAGGTTTTGGAAATTACATAATTTACCCTTATAACCCCTATAACTCTCATAATTATACCGAAGTACCCTCATAACCCCATACTCGTTCCTTTGTCTGCAGTGGGTTGGCCGCGGTTGGGGTTCCCCCAACACTATATCTTCGGAGTGGCGACGGGCACCGGCCCCTGTCCAGGAGTTGATTCTCGCGACTCCTTTTGGCTCCCTCTTCGACGCCCTCCCGGAGCGGGTTTCTAGGGCGACAGTTTTGGTGTCGGCATTGGCTTGCCACTGGTGGGACACCACCCATACCTTTCACTGGAGCTGGGGGGAGATGACGATGACCCCCCTCGATTTGTTTGCTTTGACCGGGATCCCTTCAGGGGGGGTCCCCATTCAGATCGACGTCCCCTTGCGTCTGACAGCCGAGGGCATCGTTAGTTCATTAGGATGGTTTCCGGAGCGACGGAGTTCCGGTGACACGATTCCTCGGGGCGTCTTGGTTACGCGGTTAGCCACAGAGAGGGCTCGACTAGCTGCTTCAGGGGTTCCTATGACCCGCGTCTTTCTTCTATTGACACTCCATGATCTATTCGAGGCTCGTGGTGGGGACACGGCTCATCTTTGGTGGTTGCCCTATCTTCGGGACTTCAGCCTCCTGTTTGACTACAACTGGGGAGGCTTTATTCTTGCAGTCCTTTACGATGCCATGGACCAGGTCTCTCGTCATTTTGGCCCTGAACCTCAAGGGCTTTTCTTTGCTGTGGGAGGTACATTTTTTAGTCTTTCTGTCTTTGCTTCAGTTCTTTGCTCATTACTTGTTGATCATTGCTGATTTCTTCTATCTTTCCTTTTCAGAGCTGGTTTGTAGCTTATACCCGTCTGGGTCGCGCCCAGGTGGATCTCCTTGTTGAGAACGAGGACCAGTTCCCTTTTCTCCGCCGATTCATCGCGGGGAACTATAGGGCTCCCTATGTATACCGGACTCGGGAGACCGGAGCTGCTGCTGTTCATGATCTGCGGGAGGAGCAGGTAAAATATTTTTAGTCTTCTTGCTTTTCAATAGTCAGATAGAGTAGAATATATAAAATACTGAAATAAAATCTTATTCTCTTTTCAGATTGAGTGGGCCCCTTGGGGTGATCTGGGTCATCATTATGGGTATATGGCCGTGCTCTGACCGCCTCGAGGACCAGGCGGCTTATCCGGGATGAGTACGGCCTTCTCTTCTATTTGGGCGAGAGGGTCATCCGTCAGCATACGCCGTCCCAGTGGCCTCGTGTCCCTTTGTTCCCTCCTGTTCTGATGAGGCGGACGGGTGAGATTGATCAGGTGATGGTGCAGGCTTTAGTCGACGGACTCGGTTTCCAGACGTTCGTCGAGGAGGGAGACTACGCTGTTTTTGCTGCCCGTTACCTGATGAGGGAGCCGAAGGGGACTCGGGGACGGGTCTTCTACGAGAGATACCAGACTTTGGGAGGTGATCCCCATTATATACGGGGACAGACTCACTTAGCTAGGGCGGTCCCGGGTCATTTGCCACCTGTCCCTGATCAGAGGGACAACATTCCGGATTCTGAGGATGAGGATCCTGAGGGAGAGAGGGATGTTCCCGCTGCGGCTGAGGGCGGTGATCGGCCAGAGGGCGAGGGAGGCGATGCGACAGCGGTTCCGGAGCCGCCACCTCAGGCGACACCTGCGGGGGAGCAGCGCGCTGAGGGCTTCGAGTTTCCCACCGGCCCTTCCGTGTCTCCGGGGGGCCTTTTTGCTGCTGCTGAGGCTGCTGAGGGGAGAGCGGGATTTTTGAGAGGTCCTGGGAGCCCGCGGACCTTGGGGCAGATTTTGATCAGTTTGGGCGGACTCCTCCCCGCGGCGGCGACTACTCCTTCTAGTGGAGTACCTCCTTTGGGGGCGACGGCCATGGTGGATCCTCCGGGGGTCCGAACATATGCTACGTTGACCCCTTTACCGACGACTGTCATGGGGCCTCCCGCCCGATCTCCGGGCTTTGGCGGCTCATCCTCTCGTCCACCCTTGTTCCCCATTCGTGAGGAGGGAGGGTCTTCTTCTGCAGCTACTCGTGCAGGGTCATCTATTTCGTGGGTAGACCTACCTCCACTCCCCAGAGATATTTCTTATGTCGGCGCGGGCCTATGTCGATATTCTGTCCCGGAGTATCCTCTTCCCGAGGATACTTTTGATTTCTTGGGTGGTCGCTCTGATGATGAGGTATCTTCTTCAACTTCTCCTGATACTTTCATGTTTATATCTATTTATTTTGACTGTGCTGATTCTCCTCTTTTTGTATGTCTTTTTTACAGAGAGTGGGTGTACGGGTGGCAGATCTTCGGGCTTGGTATGCCCAGTATTTCTACAGCTGGAACCTGCTCCAGTACGTCGGTCGAGACCCTCCAGCCTACATGCGCGACTATCAGAGGGCTATCGACGTCTCCTTACAGCCGGACGACCCCCTGACCTCTTCCCATGCTCGGTCGGAGTCTAGGCGGAGTAGTAGTCGGACTTCTAGGCGATCCCGATCTTCGGTGATCCGTCCTATGGCACCGGTCCAGTCCACGGGGCCTTCTCAGGCGGCAGTTCCTTCTGTTCCCAGCGTCTCAGTTGTTGATCTTACCCCCGAGGAGGGCTCGGGAGATAGTGGGAGCGTGTCAAAACACGCCCGAGTAGATTAGTTTTCCCTTTTCTGCATTTAGTGTTAGTTGGACAGATATGTATTTTATTTTAGACGGATATTTTAAAAACTGTTCTTTTATTGGTTTTATAAAATATCTTTATCTGTGTTTGATTATTATATTTTTATTCTCTGTCTGTGCAAGATATATACATATATATATAAGAGTCGGTAATTTAAAAGTCGTACCTTTTAGTGTAGTGATACTTATGTTTCCTGCAAAAAAGAACAAAGTGAGAACATAAAAGCATCCAGAAGTGATTCTTTTGGCAAAGATGACCATAAAAAAAAGTAGGGTGCCCCCCAGATGGGTTTGTCGCGCGACAATCCCTCCTGGTCATGGGTTTGTCGCGCGACACTTCCCCCTGAAAATGGGTTTGTCGCGCGACAAACAGGTACATGACCCTCTTTTTTGCTATAAATACACCCATCTTCCTTCCTTCATCCCCACACCTCTCCAAAATGTCTTCCTACCGTACCAATTCTGATTTTTCTTATGTTAAAGCTCGAGATGCTCTGATATCTTCTGAAAATGGTTTGAACTTTGGTGCATTCAGTCCTTTGGCGGGCTGGTGCCATCGTCCTGTAGATTTCTCCTTTCTGTTAGGTGCTTTGTATTTCTGGAGTCCTGCGGACCATCTCTTCCGTTTTGGACTAGATGAGCTCTGCCCAACCTATAAGGAGTTCTCCTGGCTGTTACGTTCTGACGTTCGTCTCCCGATGGCAGTTCCTATAGAAGGAATCGGTCCCCGCGACATGCTAATTGCTCTGTTAGCCATTCCCCAAGCGGCCTGCGATGGTTTCATTGTCGACGGGCTCCTTGACCTCCACAAAATGGTGAGGTTCTTTCATCGTTATGAAGATAGGGCCTCCTACGGCGTGGGGCGTACTGCAGCGGCCCTGATTTGCCTGGTTTCTGATATGCTGCTGGTGACGGGTTCTTCCCGTGTTGATCCGACTATCTTGAGTCTGATTTACCAGGCTAGAAATGGGGAGTCTATAGTGCCGATCATTCTTGCAGAGACCCTGAATGGTCTTGATGATGTTCAACGGGGGGCCTCGCCCTTCTTTCGGGGGAGCCCGCGTCTGCTATACATGTGGCTGCTAGAGCGCTTTCGATCGGTGGGTTTCAGCGGAGTTCGGCTCGACAATCCGACTCATTTCTTCCATCGGCCTCTCTTTGGTGCTTTGACCATGTCTTCCTCTGATTGGAAGGTGTGGTTTTCGGAGAACTTTCGGGCTATCCGGTGGAACATTCCTTGGTGGAAGCTGAGGAAGATGGTACTTAGTACTGGGGGTCAGAACTACGTTCGGCTCCGCGGGCTCTGGTTTACTTCCTTTTATCTCCCTGGGCGTCTTCTTCGACAGTTTAACATTCCTCAGGAGGTTCCCCTTGGTCTGAACAACTTCTCTTCTGAGTCTAAATTTGTGACCCCACATGTTTCTTTATCGGTAGAGAGGATGTGGCGTGCTCGACTAACTCGTCAGTTTAACTATGCTCGTTTCGGTATTTCCAGGCCTCTCCGGGCTGACATTATCCACTCTTGCTGGCAATCTCTAGAATGAGAGCTGATTGATGACCCCTTTCAAATGGAGTGGTTCCGATTCATGGATTCTGAGCCTACAGAGGATGGCATTGTCTTTGCGTACCAGATTTTGGATGAGGCTCGAATTGATTTGGCCGCTGAGGACCCAGTGTGGCCAACCCCTAGGGATTAGTTTCTTCTTTGTATGCTGTACTTCCTTTGTAACTCTTGGTGTTCTGAACCACCTCTTTAATAATATATGAAGGGACTTTTTATGAGAAATAAATTTCTTTACAAAGCTTTAAACCGGGCCTGAAGTCACTTCTCAGGTTGCCTACGTTCCCCCTTTTTGATTTTTCCAGAAAATACGATATTCGAGTTGGGGCTCAGGTTTACGTAGTTCTTATACACGTCGTGCTTATTGATAATACTTCTTCAGTCGGTCCATGTTGACTGGTGAATGTAGTAACTGCCCGTCTAGGTCAGTGAGTATAGCGGCGCCTCCTGTATTGATTTCTTTGACGATATACGGCCCTGTCCACTTCTGCCCGAACTTTCCCCTCGGATCTCTGGCTGGCTCTCGAATTTCTTTCAACACAATGTCATTTTCGTTGATACCCCGAGTCCTCACTCTCTGGTTAAATGCTCGAGCGATTCTCTTCTGATACCCTTGATGGTGGTATGCGGCTTTCAATCTTTTCTCATCTAGTAAGGCTAGCTCGTTATAACGTGCCTGGACCCACTCCAGTTCATTGACCTGATTCTCTAGCATTACTCTGAGGGAAGGGACCTCTAACTCGACAGGGAGGACTGCCTCCATCCCGTATGTAAGCGAGAACGGGGTTGCCCCGGTAGAGACCCTTTCGGTGGTGAGGTATCCCCACAATGCATATGGTAATTTCTCCGGCCAGTCCCGGCAGGTGTCGGTCATCTTGCTTAGGATATTCTTCAAATTCTTGTTGGCGGCTTCAACTGCCCCATTGGTTTGTGGTCTATATGGCGAAGATTTGTGTCGGGTGATACCGTATTCTTCCATGACTGTATTAGCTTCTCCTTCGAAGTGGGTGCCGTTATCTGAGATGATCTCGTGTGGGACCCCATATCGGCAGACAATATTCCTTTTGATGAATCGGGCAACTTTCCTGGCATCCAGGGTTTGGTAAGATTCGGCTTCCACCCATTTGGTGAAGTAGTCGATGGCTACTAGTATGAATTCATGGCCGTTGCTGGCTTTGGGTGAGACTTTCCCAATGACGTCAATTCCCCAAGCTGAAAAAGGCCAGGGAGCAGTCATGTTGTACAACTCTTTTGGAGGAAGCTTCTGGGACTTAGCATAAATTTGGCATTTGTGACAACGGCGTACATGATCAGCGCAGTCAGTTTGTAGGGTAGACCAGAAATACCCTTGCCTGATGATCTTGCGGGCAAGCGTATGTCCGCTCATATGAGGTCTGCAATCGCCCCCATGTATCTGATCCATCATTCTAACCGATTCTTCTTCGGTGAGACATTGAAGATGAGTCTCGTCGTAGTTTCTTTTATACAATCTTCCGGCACAGAGTATGAATCCTGATGCTAGTCTCCTGAGTGTGACCCGCGTTCTCTTGTCTGCTTTCTCGGGATACTGATGGTTCTTCAGCAGGTTCCAGATATCATAAAACCAAACGGTTGAGTCACCGTCTTTTTCAATTTCCACCTCAAGGGTCATGCAGTGGGCGGGTCCTGATTTCTTTTGTACCGTGAGGGTTATTTCTTCCATCCCCTCCGGAATATTGATCATAGATGCCAGGGTTGCCAATGCGTCAGCAAAACTGTTCTGGGACCTGGGGATATAGTAAAACTCCACACGCTCGAACCTTCCTGCGACTTCTTCTAGTCGGGCGAGGTAAGGGACTAATTTCTCATCTCTGATCTTCCATTCCTTCAGAACTTGATGGACCACTAGTGCTGAATCTCCGTATACCTGTATTCTCTTTATACCCCTTTGAAGAGCGATCTCTAACCCGAGTATGCAGGCTTCATATTCGGCCATATTGTTGGTGCAGAAAAAGTCCAGACGATATGACACCGGGGAGTGAGTTTGGTCCGGAGAAACTAACAGGATGCCTATCCCGTTTCCGTTCCGATTGGCGGCCCCGTCAAAGTACAACCTCCAGTCTTCATTGATCTCGACGTTCATGATGGTTTCGTCCGGAAACTCGGCTTCTTCTATCATGTCTCCCAATATCGGATTGTGGGCCAGGTAATCAGCTATGATCTTGCCTTTGACTGCCTTCTGGGTCATGTAGGTGATGTCGAATTCGGAGAGTAGAAATAACCATTTTGCCATTCGATTCGAGAGAGCCGATTTCTCGAAGAGGTATTTCAACGGATCAATCCGTGATGCCAGGATGACTGGAAAACTAGCATGTAGTGCCGTAGTTTTTGTGTTACCCAGACGAGAGCGGTACATGATTTCTCCAATGATGTGTAGTTTATCTCGAACGGGGACAGTTTTTGCTGAGGAAGTAGATGGCCTGCTCCTTCCGGGTATCCGTCAGGTGTTGGGCTAGCATTGCTCCCGTGGATGAGTCAGTGACGGTTAGGTATAGAATTAGTGGTAGTCCGGTCTGAGGCGGGGCTAATACTGGGGGCTTGGAGAGGTACTCCTTGATTTTGTCAAAAGCCTCTTGGCATTGGTCGTTCCATTCTCCTGGTGAAGACTTCCTCAGGAGTTTGAAGATGGGTTCGCAAGTTTGGGTGAGTTGAGAGATAAACCTGCTGATGTACTGCAGATTGCCCAAAAATCCTCGGACTTCCCTCTCGGTACGAGGCTCGGGCATGTCTTGGATAGCTTGAACTTTAGCGGGGTCCACCTCGATTCCTTTCTTACTGACGACATATCCCAGGAGTTTTCCTTTGGTTACCCCGAACACACATTTCTGCGGATTGAGTCTCATCTGATACTGGCGGAGCCGATCAAAGAAGGCTCGCAAGGCTGGTACGTGGCCTTCCCTCTCTTTTGACTTGATTATCATGTCGTCTACATACACCTCTACTTCTTTGTGAATCATGTCGTGAAAGATAGCCGTAGCTGCCCTCTGATATGTTGCCCCTGCGTTCTTCAGCCCAAACGGCATAACGGTGTAGCAGTATGTTCCCCACGGTGTGATAAATGCTGTTTTCTCCTGGTGATCCGGGTGCATCTTGATCTGGTTATATCCGGCAAAACCATCCACAAATGACTTCAGGGCGTGGTTGGCAGTATTATCTACTATCAAATCGATGTTGGGCAATGGAAAATCGTCCTTTGGACAAGCTTTATTTAGATCCCGGTAATCCACACACATGCGGACTTTCCCATTAGCTTTTGGAACAGGCACGATGTTGGCTAACCACGAGGGGTACTCGATCACCCGTAAGAATCCCACACTCAGTTGTTTCATTACTTCTTCTTTCACTTTCAAGGACCATTCTGGCGTAAGTTTCCTCAGCTTCTGTTTGACGGGCCTAAGTTCTGGATTGGTGTGTATTTCGTGCATGACTATCTGACTGTTCAAACCCGGCATATCTGCATAAGACCAGGCGAAGACATCCACATACTCTTTCAGAGTTTGTGTGAATTCTTCTCTCTCTGTCCCACTTAGGCTTGCCCCAATGCGGACCTCTTTTCTTTCCTCCTCTGTTCCGAGGTTAATCACAAGAGTGTCTCCTTCCTCGCTTTGTATACGTTGCTCCTCCCGTTCAGGGTGTTCGTTCATTCTTTCCAATTCCATATAAGCAATTACAGAATTAAAAATAACAGGATAACGCAAAATAGACTCTTCCTTATTGATACTAGTATTTACAGGTACAAGTTTAAAAAGTTCATTTAGGAGTGACTCCTTCCTATCCTTACCCTCACTCTTATCTCTCACCCTTACAATTTCGCTCTTTTCCCTTTCCCCTTGGTAGTCTGGATCAGCGTATATCAAGTGTACAGGGTCGTCTCCTGGCTCATCATCTCCCAGAGCCATGATGTCGAAGAGATCTCCGATCATTTCTTCCTCTTCGCCTTTCATGTCTTCACTTTCTTCCTTCGGCCCGATTGTCAACTTGGTAGCGAAGCTGTGTACGGTGTTTTCTTTGATATATAGGTCCTCTTCATAGAAGATTTCCCACCCAGGAAGGTTCTCTCCGTCGCTGTTTCTCCAAGGCTCCTGGAAGCCGCAAAAGGGGAAGTCCTCTCCTTCTTTGACAAAGAACCCGTTCAGAGAGCTGAAACTTGGATACTGATGCCCTCGACCCCTTTTTTGTTGATCGTCCTCTTCAGCGTGTTGGTACCCCAAACCTTCCCTCTCGTACCTTGCTACTGGTTCCAATGCTTGAAGTAGTCCTGGTTGTCCCATTCCCAGACCGGCTCCAGGCAAGTATTTCATCATTCTCAACATATTTGTAATCTTGGTGCTGAGACCGGGGATATTGTCAGGGGGAAGATACCTGATTGTCTGGGTGCTAAGAGTTTGCACTTGAGGCTCGTAAGAAAAGCCTCCTAACTGTATGCTCTGGCTCCCGATTCCCAAAACTGGTAACTCCATATCCGCCAAGGTCCTTTCAGGATCTCCTTGGATGGTAATTATGTTCCCTTCAAACGGTATCTTGATCTTTTGGTGCAAGGAGGAGGGGAGTGCTCCTATGTCGTGTAGCCATGCTCTTCCTAACAGTAGGTTAAAACTGGAAGGAATGTCTATGATTTGAAAGTCGGTCGGGAAGCTTCCGGGACCAACCATGAGATCAAGTTTCAGAGACCCCAGAACGGCCCTCCTGGTATTATCATAGGCCCTGACGGTTACAGCGGATGGTGAGAGCTCTGAATCTGAGATACCTAAGCATCTGGCAGTCTTTAGGGGGCAGACATTTATGGTCGACCCATTGTCGATGAGAACTTGTGGCAAGATCTTTCCTCGGGTTCGGACGGTGATATGGAGAGCCAGGCTGTGTTTTCTCCCCAACGGAGACAAGTCTTCATCTGAAAATGACAGACTTCTTTGGACTGTGAGTGACCCGATCATGTTTGGCAGTTGTTCGGGCGTGGAGTCCGGCGATATGACAGCCTCATCCAGGAGTTTAATGAAAGCGGTCCTGTGAGGTTTGGAGGCAACCAAGAGGCCCCAAATGGTGATGTGTGCCTGGGTTTTCTTCAACTGTTCCAGTACTCGGTCTTCTCCTACTTCTTTTGGAGGCGGTGATTTTTCGGCATCCATCGGTGGTGGCTGGTATACCTTTCCTGAGCGGGTAATCTGTTGTATCCAAAGGGATGTTGGGTCTGATCCCTCTGAAGTTTCTGACGACTCTGGCTCTGCCGACCAACTAAAAGTCCCGGGGGAGGTTTCTGTCATACAGATTGTCTCCTTATGAGGGGGGCGGGGTTTCCATGGTTGTTTTTTCTTGTCCTGGGTCCATCCTATCCCAGCTTTCCCAGGATTGGCTTTGATGGTGAGTGGTTGCGAGATCCCCTGATTTGTCTTTCCTAAGCCCTGCCCAGATAGGAAGTTCATCTTGGCCATCCATTGGTCAATTATTGGGTTGAGGCCTGGGGCAACTTGTGCTTTTGCCGATAGCATAATGGGTGCCTTATAGGCTGAATCGTCCCGAATGAGTCCTACGGGATCAAAGCCTTCGTCAGTGGTTAAGGCGTTAATTCCTGCAGGTGGAGCATGATTGGGGAGGGGGTTGTTGGTAACATTGGGCCCGCCGGGTGCGGGGATGGTTCCGGCTTCAATGAGGTCCTGGATACGATGGCGGAGAGCTAAACAACGTTCCGTGTCATGGCCTGCCGCCTGATGGTACGCACAGTTCTCATTCATTCTCCAAGTGTTGGGGATAGGATTTGGTGGAGGGCGTGGGTTGAGTGGGGTGACTAGTCCGGCCTTTTGGAGTAGTTCCAGGCTTTTGACCAGAGTAGTGGGGAGGGTGCAGAAATTTCTCCTTTTCTTGACCTCGGTGTTTGAAGAGTCTCCCTGCGTAGGCCAACTCATTGGGGGGACTTGCGGTGACTGCTGAAATGGGTTTTGTTGATATGGGTACGAGCTTAGTTGGTTTACGGCTGGAGTGGCCGTCTTTCTTCCAGTGTAAGAGGCCTTCTTGGTATCCGTGTCTGCCTTTCTGGCCAATTCTTCCTCTACCTGTGACCCCATACTCAACAGGGCTCTGAAGTGTGGAAATACATGCTTTCCCATGCAGTTCAATACAGCTGGAGTAAAATTCTTCTGTATGATTTCTAACTGCTCTTCTTCGTCGGGCCGTTTGGACATTTGGGATGCCATTTCCCTCCAGCGGGTGACAAAGTCGCTGAAGCTTTCTTTCTCGCCTTGCTTGGCCATTTCCAGGTGTTTACGGGTAATTTCCAAATTCTCGTTGGACCCGTACTTGGTCATGAATTCTTTGACGATATCCCCCCAAGTTTTCGTGTGGTGTTTTTCTAGGTCGAAGAACCATCTCAGGGCTGCCCCTGTGAGAGTCATGTGAAAAGCCTGAGCCAGCTCCGGCTCTCCACAGCCGGACACTTGCATGGATCTGATGTAGGATTGGAGATGGGTTTTGGGGGGTGTAGTACCAGTGAATTTGGTGATAGAGGGGAGCTTAAATCCTTGAGGTAGTCTGGCTTCTGGGTAGAGGGAAAAGGCGTTCATGTCTGTGATCTCGTCTGCCCCTTTCATCAGAGAAACACCTCTTTGCAGAACCTTCATCTGCTCTTTCAATTTCTTCATTTCTTCGCTCTCTCTTGACACCTCATCGGGCTGTTTCCGGGCTATCATCGATTCTGCGTATGCTGCCCGGAGTCGGTTGACGTCTGGGTACTCATTGGGAGGGGGTATTGGGGCTGGTGGAATAGGTCTTGCGGGGACTTGTGGCCATGGTTGATATTGGGGATCGAGGCCTTGCTGAGGTTGTGGCCAGACGATGGGTGGCTCTTGTTGTTGGTATGTGGGGCCTGAATCCGGGGCCCATTGGTTCTGATTGTTGGGGTCGGTTTGAACGGGACCGGCCATGTTGGGGCCCGTTTGGGGTGGATTGGTTCCTTGGATTGGGGGAAGTACTTGTGAAGATTGCCCTTGATTCGGATCTCGATTCGGTGGTAGTTGCTCAAACCCGGGTGGTGCGGTCCGTTCGGCTGACAACTCTTCCATTCGAATCCGGGTGTTCTGTTGCTCACTTGTGAGGCTTGCCAAATTCATGCTGACGGTCATCAACAAACGGTGCATCTCGGCTAAAGTCGGTTGAACTGCAGACGCCTCGGCTAGGCTCTGATTTGTCTCCTGATTCTCTCGTCCATCGGCCATTTCAGGTATGCTTGGTCTCACTAGTCTTCCGGTATGATCTCGACCGGCCCAACCTTCCAGACTGACGTCGCTTTATGGCTGTAGACGAAACCACGTGGCGAAGATGAAGGGAGACTATGATGCGACTCGATTTTTGCCAAAAGAATCACTAAAAATAGTCGAGAGAAAACCTCGGAAAATAGGTGTGGTAAAGTAAGCCGTAAAGTGGTACATCCCCTACAGCTGTATGACAAGTGTTTTAACTGACTCAATCTTAGATGCAACGCAGGTGTTCGAACGGTTAAGGCTTCAGGCTCCCTCCTTTTTGGCAAGACCTTGCGATATACCCAAGGGCGGGTACGTGCAAGAATCTTTTGATATACTTCCCGGGTACGTGAGTGTTCTCGTCACTCGATATACCTCGGGGGCGTACTTGGCCAAGGAGAGTGGAAGTAAATGCTTTCGGTTTATGTTGGCCCAAGCAAGCCAACTCCCTACTCACTTATAATACTTCCGAGGGTTTGGGGTAAATTCACACTCGTAGAACCAATGCATGATTTGTGATAGTGCGTGTAAAGTTCGAAAGGTTGGTTTCACAAATATCTTTATCTTTATTACGTCTTTTCGAAAAACTCCCATTTTTTAGAAAAAGGTTTCTTCTCAATCAATTAACATGAGTAGGGAAAGCAGTAAAAGCAAGTTTTTCAACAGATAAACAAAGGTCCACATATAAGAGTCTAGTTTTCTAATGATGTCCCCAGCAGAGTCGCCACTGTGAGAATCCGCAAATGCGACCCCCCGGGTCTCATCCCCGTTGGTGGTGGGGGTCATGGGACGTCGGAACTGATTCCGTCGTTCCATTTGCTGGAGCGTTTTCGTTGATTCATATCAAGTGTCCCTACGTTCTATTTCTAGATGCAAGGGGGGTTCATTCAGAGTCGCCAGTACGTTTTTACGAGAAAACGGACAAAAAAGGTCGTGTAAGAGGAAAGGCTATAGACAAGCCTTTCTTTACACGTTTGTCTGCGAAACCGGGATTCTTGTAGGGTTCGGAAACTATATTACGGTTTGGGAAGGTGTTAAGCACCCATTCCGCCCTTTCGGTCTCTAGTGGTCTTATAAGTTTATTCTATGTTGAAAAACTTGGATGCTTTTACCGACAGTCTACTACTTTCTAAATAAATAATAATAAAAAAAAGCCCTAATTTGGGAAAACGGGGAAAGGGATGAAAACCTTTGTGTTCCGAGATCCGATGTTTTTATATTTAAAAGATGAAATGACAAATGACAAAAACCTTTTATTTTTGAAAGAGTATTCCGTATTATTTCCTCAGATAATGACGGTTTTCTCGAGTTGTGATTTATTTTGGAAAAGGTTCGGATCTTTATGTCGGGACTAATTCAATATGGAATTTGAACTCTTTGAGGAGAGTTTATCAGACACGTCGCAGTCTATGGAAAAGACATGATATGTGGATTTTAATTCCTAGATAAGTTTTTATCGGTCCGGGGTTTGAAAACAGGGTTTATCCGGACGATAATGTACTTACTCTTCTGGTTTTGAAAGTAGTTTTATCAGGGTCTTTTGTTTTGAAAACGGTAGACTATTGGTAACTTGACAATAAGTTTATTCAAATAAAACGTGGACAGAATAACAGAAGTAAAACAAGTACACAGATATCTAATCTTAAATACTAGAAGGGACTTTCTTTACCTTCCCGACGAGAATAATAATAAGAAAGAAAATATAATACGGCAGAGGGATCTCCGGCGATAATAATCTTCTCTTTCTTCAGATATTTCCGAGAAATCGATTCCGGAGACGGGACACGTCGAGTGTCGAGGATAGATTCGATAATTCTTCAGAAATAAGATAAAAATAGAAAAGTGCTTGATAAAAATTAAATCTAAAGCTCCAAATTCTCAGATTCCAATTGCTGCCCTTGAACCCTTGGGGGTGTTGGCCTATTTATACTGCTCGGGAGAGATTGTCGCGCGACATTTCCTTAAAAAAGGAGAATGTCGCGCGACATTGTGATATGTCGCGCGACATACGGGAATGTCGCGCGACAAACGGCTGAAGGGATGGTTCTGACAGATTGATGTGTCAGAAAGTGGTTGGTCTGGTGCAGAGGGGGAATGTCGTGCGACATAGTGGAATTGTCGCGCGACATATCAGGGATTGTCGCGCGACAATGTGATATGTCGTGCGACAATCTCTCTAAAGAACAAGTTTGTCAGGCGACAAACCCTCCTAGTGTAGTACCGGGTCCTCGGGTGGGTCCCGGACCCAAAATAGTAGTTCTCGGAGGTCGTTAGGGTTCTTGCGGGGGTCACGGATCGGGGTGTCTACACCCACCCATATTTTGGCAAGTCAATTGATCGAATTTCTACCCGAATCTGGCCTAATTAGTTGGTTATGGTAAGGAATCCATAATCCGTTTACCCAAATCCATTAAACATTTTGATTAACAAATTGGGTATGAATATATAATCTAATGATCTAGTCCAATATATATACATTTATCTGTGTATTTATATACATATATATGTATAAATTTTATTATTAGCAATTTAAAAATATAATAATTTTTGGTCTACCATTAAATCTAGGGCTGGCATTTTTACCTAAAAACCAAACCGAAAAACCTGAACCGAGCAGAAAATAAACTGAACCGAACCGGTGTAATTCCGGAACCAAAAATAAACGAGTACGGTAACAGTTCTGTAACACAAATATTTCGGTATACTGAAGCGAACCAAATTTTATATATATATATATATAATAAAAACATTAAATATCACTACATCACTCCCACAATCCAGTAAAAATAACGCCCAATGTTAAACTCAATATCTCTCTCATCTCTCCTCTAAAAAACTCACACCCAAATATGGAAATACCCAATGTTAACTCTCAGTTTCTCTCTTATCTCTCCTCTCAAAATCGCTTACTGGGCTATCTCCATCTCTCTCACACCGTCACCACTCACCAACTTGCAGTCTTGCACCACCACGGTCTCTCACTCACGCAATCACACAATCATGTAGCACCACCGATTCAAGCCCTAACACCCAATCTGCCAGGTACGTTATGTCTGTATCTAAGTTTTTTCAAGATTTGAGTTATATACTTATATTTAGTTATATACCATATATATACATATTTGTGCCTTTGGTTGTAAAAAGGGGTTTGATTATACATAATTTTTGCTTGTCTATGAAATGCTGCTGGCTTTTTGAAATATTTTTGCTACCGACTTACTGTTATATTTTTTGGCTTTTTGTTGCTGAACTTTTTCAAATTTGGATAAGTGGATAACCATAAAAAATTTAGGATATGTATTATCGTATGATGAAGTTTGTATATTTTGGTATAGTGTATTGGATAAATTTAATGCTATTATTGCTATGGGTTTGTATATTTTTGAATTGTAATATGTAGCATGTAATGGAAAATTGGAAACTGAAGTAATTTTGTAATTGGATTGCTGCTGCTTTTTCATTTTTCTTTCTTTCTTTCTATTTTACCGAACCAACATATATATTGAACCATTTTTTCAGTTCCCAAAAAGTCGGTTCCCGATATAATATCGGTTCGAAATCAGTTTGTATTTTGACCATACCGATTTTATCGATTCGGTTCGGTATTTTTAATTTTGGTTCAGTTCCCAAACCGTGCCTAGCCCTAATTAAATATGATTAAAATCATGTTGTGGTCCATAATTATTAAATTTTTGGATCGGATCGAGTATACGAATCCGATATCTAATGGACAACAAATTCAAATTTGAATTAGTAGTTTGTATATCCATCAGATTCGCAGATCGGATTTAGTATATTGTGAATTGGATCGGATCATACTGAGATAAATAGAGTTTGACTATATTAGTAATAATAATTTAGTTACAAATTAAAACATAAGTCAAACTTTATTTTAAATTATATACCTAGCATTTTAAGTATTATAGACTCAAGTTTTCGTAATGATCCAGTCCATTTTTAATTGCTTTCCAAATTTCACTCTAAGTTTAAATGGCTAATTTCGAGTTAAAGGGTTTGGGTACTTGGCTCAATATTTGGTATCTGTTGACTATGTTTGTTGCTGGTGCTGGTGCCCGTAAAGCTAGGAAAGGAACTCTTCCTCTTCCACTAGTGCTGTTGGTGGGCCGCCACCATGACTGTAGAAATAAATTTATTTGGATTTATTTTGTAAAAATTTTATTGTTAAGAAATTGGGAATTGAATTTTCATTTTCTTTGATGTACTCAATTTCAAAATTAAAAATGCTTAAAAGGGATTGTCATATTCCAAAAAACTGTTTAGAGGCAATATTTTTAATATTTTTTTCTAAATATATTTTTTTTTTTTATTGACAATCAATTCTAACTAAAACTTTCTTGTTTAATAAATCACTTTGGAATTTATTAATACATGAAACCAAAGATAAAATTTCTTTTTTTAATAGTGCTATAATTAATTTGTGTATTATCTCTTGAAGCATAATGAAATCGCATTATTTTGTTTTAGGGAATTATAATTGACCTTTTGCTTGAAAATTCCCCCAAAACCAATATCAGATGCATTTGTTTTAATAGTCTTGAAAGTAGAAGGATTAGAAATGTCAAGACAAGGCAATGTCTTAATTAACATGTTTTTTAATATCTTGGACAATGAAATTATGAACTATTGTCCAAGGATAAGAGTTATTTTGCAAACGATTCATATAATGGTTTGCATTGTCACAAGTCTTTGTATAAATCATTAATGTAATTAAGCAATTCTAAGAATTTCTAAAGCTATTCTTTTCTAGGATCTCATCAAGGGATTTATCTGCAAATTGAATTTCTCTATCAATATATTAGATCTGACTATATTGAATATTGTGATCTAAAAACCTAATATTGGTTTGGAATAGGTAACACTTAGTAGAGGATAATACTAATTCATTAACTTTGATAGTTTTGAAGAACGAGTTTAAGTGTTTCTAATATTCTTCCATTGATTTAGAGAACATTAGTACATCATATATATAAACTATTGCAAAGTGACTAAAGGGATTCAGAAAATCATTCATAATGTTCTGAAATTCACTAGGGGCATTTTGAAGACCTAATGGGATAATTTTCAATTCATAGTGGCCAAAATGAGTGTTAGAGGTTGTCTTATACATACTCTATTCATGAATTTGGATTTGCCAAAATTCATTTTTTAAAATGAATTTTCTAAAAATGACTACTTGGTCTAATATGTTCATTAGATTTTTTTTATTAGGTAATGGATATCTTATCCATTATAATACCTTATTTGATGTTTTATAGTTAATTACTAATCTTGGTGTTCCTCTTCCGATTTCAACATTTTTATTAACATAAAAGGGTAGATATAACGAAGGAGATTTACTTTTTTCTAATTATTCATTTACTTATTAAATCATTGATCTTGTTTATAATATTCCATCTGTTTATGATTCATTTGTATAGGTCCTGCCTTAGTAGAAACTAAATGTTCTTTGAATTCCTTAGCATAAGTTTAGCCAAACATTAATATTTTTTTTCCCTATGCCAAACGGCATAAGGTAAATTAGAACAAATTTCTTTAATTAACATATTTGTGAAATCTTTAATTAGTTAACGCTTCTTTAGTTCTTTTATATTTAATTTCATGTTTTAGGAATTTTAAATGATTACTTTTGCTATGAAGTAAATTTAATAACTTATAGTCAATCTCTAAGTGATTTATTAAACAAGAAGTTTTTTAGTTAAAATTGATTGTCCATTAGAAAAATATATTTAAAAAAAAAAGATGTTAAAAATATTCTTTCTAAATAGATTTTTACAAGATGGCAATCATTTTTAAGATGTTAAATGTATCACGCACGACCGTTGCAATGGCGGTCATATCGGTGGTATCAAAGGAAAAAGTAGCATTCATCTCGCAGCTCTGCCAACTCCAACACCAGCAATAGATGCATGTAGTCAATAGATACCAAATATTGAGCCAAGTACCTAAGCTATTTAATTCGGTACTATCCAGTCAACCACAAGTCAATGACCTTTTTGATATCTATGACCTAGAACCACAACCCATTAAAGTCAGTACAAATTACCACACTTACCCAAAGTTAAGAGCACAATATTTTCCAAAGCCCAATCCAGTAATACTATTCTTTGTAGAGTCCCATGTGACCGATAAAACATATACAGTCTAGCTTGTCACAATAATAAAAAACATCATTTATGACGCTTTGTAAAAAGGACTTCATATCAGTTTTAGTAAAACAATCACATAAAGGTTAAAGATAATTCCAAATATGTCTGGTTATTGTTAAAGGGTCACGATTGAATAAGATAAAACAACATTCGTAACTGTCACGTGACATAATCACAAAAAATATGTTTCTTGTAACTGTTATGTCTTGATATCACCAAAAATAAAATAAAATTTAATGACACTTAAGAATAAAATGTATTATTTATTTATTGATTAATGTTACTTTTATTTCAACTAGTCATGGTAAATAAAATATGAATTTTTTCTTTGTTATTGTTATTTGATGAATGCCATAAAAAATCATACTATTCGTAACTATTTTATGCAGAGGGTCACAAAAATATTTTCTTTTTAACATTACATATATGACAATGGTCAACAAAAAAAATAAAATTAAACGAATATTTTTTAATCTTATCTACAAACTGTGGTATAGGCATTTTCATGACCTATATTATATCCAAGCCTAAATTTTTATTTCATTCTTTTTGCGTGCTCACTTTATAATTGGGGTTTTAAAACATTGGAGAATTTCTTTTTTACACAGCACCTTAATTAGCGTCCTTTCTCTCCTTCGCACAAAACCCTGATTTTCTTCAATCGCGTTCAGAGACCTTCAGTAATGCGCAAAAACAATCTAATCAAGTGCAGATTCTCTCCACAATCCATCCCTGTGCATAAACCCTATGCTCTGCATCGCAATCGCCATTTGCTGCTATGTAGAAACCTTTCGTTCGCAAATCGAGATCTCCAATTGCCGGCTGATGTGCGAAACCTTTCATTCTCCAGTTGAAATCTCTAATATTTATGTAAGTTTGTTTGGTTAAATTCCTATTTATTTGTTCTTTTTTATTCTTTAAATGATATTCCTTCGTTGCAATGAGGATAAACTATCTTATTCAAATGCATGTGATGTTAAACTAGTTTAAAAACCCAAATAAAATTAACTCAAGAAAAATGAAGATTAATTATTATAATGAAGAATGGTTAATTATTTTCAAGAATGAAGCTGATGGTCGGATTTCAATCATAAAGGGGGGTGAATAGGGTTTTATGGCAAATTAAAAGTATTTCAAAATAAACTAAGTTAATCAATAAGGATTTTGAACAATCAATTAAAGATACAAAATGAAATAATAGTGATGATAAATAAAGAGACAAACATAGAGAAATATAACTACAACACAATCACGTCTTGTTCACGTGGTTCGGTTTTCGGCCATACATTCAAGCCCGAGTAGTGCTTTCAAGAAATTCCAATAATTAATTTTCTTACAAGTGAAAATCAAATATTCTTACAAAGTGTAATTTTTCTCACTACACTTCTCACAAAACTCTCTTGCTCACAATGAGAAAATCTTTCAAATGTAAAGAATAATGTGGTTTGGTGACATACATCAATGAATTTAAAACGCTATCAAAATGTTTACTTAAGATATAAGATGGATGCTCACTTCTAGAGTTATAAAGATTTGATCAAAAGATAGAAATGTGTAATTACTCAAATCAAGATAGCTTTTGAACTTAAAAATAAATTTGTTGAAAGTTTGTAAGCTTTAAAATATTGAAATATATTGTAAAAAGTGAGTTTGAAAGCTTAAAATGAAGCATAAATAGCTTTGAAAAATGAATATGACCGTTTGGGATTTGAACCAGCCGTTTGGGAACAACAGAAGAAAATAATAAACTTTTGCACTTCAACAGTCGCCTGTTGTGCAAATAGTCGCTAGTCTCATCATAACAGGCGCTTGTTTGGGCCTGATATGAGATCTAACTAAAGCAACAATTTCCTTTTATAAATTTTACTTCAAATGCTTCAAGATTAGATTTAAAAGACTTTTTAAATTGAGCTTTAGCGAGGTTTAAATTTGAAAAGCAACTTGGATAAAAGGTTGAATCAATTTTTGAGAATGTGTGCAAGTCTACTTTTCTTGAAAATTGTTTTATGACAAACCTTAAAAACATTCCAAGATATTATTTTCAAGAGACCTTTGAAATAATTAATTTTGAGCAATTTGTTGTCATGTTGATCAAATATATATAAATAACTTCACAAATTAAAATCCTAAAATCACTCACATAAAACAATTATTCTCTTGAATATAAGTTAAAGCTCTTGAATTGCTTTTGTTGTCTTTGTGAAGATTTCTATTTCTTGAGGATACTTGAAACGAGTTGTTAAAGCCTTTCCAAAAAATCTAATTACATGGTTAAATAATTTGAACTATATACATATAATGCAAGTTAGATAATTATTATAATCATTATTTAAATAATCAAAGTTAATGTAAATGATCAATTTACTAAAACATTGATTCAACAAAAGCATAGGTGAAGACTATTGCTACCTCCCAACCTATTATAATGTCTAAATAGTAGCTTACCTTGGAACCCAACTTTCCTTGGAAAATATTTCATGACAATGTTATTTTGGAGAACTTAAAATTACATTGGTACATTATGTGTGATTGTACATTAGAAAGCCAGTTGTTTTGGGGGTTCGATTTTTATATTTTAAATTACCGAAGATTTGTGCCCAATTGTATCCCAAATTGTTTCTATCTTCACTTTTGTCTCTTTCTTTGTCAAACTTGTTCTTCAGCAAGTCCACACGGCAACACAATTCACTCTGGCAAAGCATGATTCAAGTATAATTCAGTTCCTTTGCGTTTAATACCACCGTTTGGTTCCACCATTGTGTATTCCATCTCTCAAATCAATAAAGTACACCTATATTATCCTCCCTTTTTACAAATATATGTAATTAACCACACTCTATTTTCTAGTATTTTTTTCTTTTTACCTCGTTCTACGTATCGCATATTTGTTTGTTTGTAGTTATAAACTTGTCAGAATGCAAATACATTCCTTTTGTTCTTTTAATTAAGGATTTTGGGGAATTGAATTATTGGATGCTTCACTTAGTTTTTCATTTATGTTATTAGTGTTTTAAAAGTTGGCCCAGGGTGTGCCTAGACTCCTCGCCTAGGTATCGACTTAGAGCCTAGATAGGGCTAGATAGGTTATGCAGGCAATTAAGCGGGTTGGGCAGATTTTTTAAATAGTTTTATTCAAAAAAAAATGCCATCTTGTGCATGTAAATGGTGAAATTTTAGAACTATATATCTTTTGCAGAAATAAGAAATTTTTCCTTGTACTATTTAATTTTCTAAAATAGAAAAATGACCACCCAATACCTACTTCCTTGGCTCTGCGAAGGCACTCAAGGTGCTATATGCCCAATTCTTACCCTAGATCCACAAAGAAAAAAATTGTAATAAAATTAACTTTTTCTTTATACGTTGAAATATTACACTGTTGCAAATCCATATATCGCTATCAAGCTAAATTTGTTATGGATAAGAAAACTCAAAATTAGTTTTGGTGATTGGGACATCTAGATTTTAGTATCAATTTCTGATTGTTAGAACATCTTGTTTTTAGTGTTAATCTCATTCTCTAAACATCTTTATATATAAAAGAAATTTGAGATATTAAAGAAGATGATCAAGTAATGCAGTCATCCACTAATAAATCTAATATTTTTTGGCATTTCTAAGCATTATCTTGTACTTCTCAATTCCTGTATAATTTCTTGTTCAATTTCAACATAGGCGTACCAAATTGATATTATTACACTTTATTGGCTTTTCACTAAAGTTGATTTTCCTGGCTTGAATTTTTCTTTCATGTATGCTTGGACTAAATTTTCTTTTGGTTATTTTTGATAGATTTAGAGTAAATATGGAACTTCCAATAAAGAATTTATAAGTTGTCCAAAAAAATTTGATAGATTTAGAGCAAATATCGAACTTCCAATTAAGGATTTATAAGTTATCCCAAAATTTCACCACATTGTTAATTGCATATATATTCGCGAGCACATACATATGTATTGGCATTATCCTCATGATGATTGTGTTATGGACTTTATTTCTTTAATTTTTTTTAGCCTTTTAAAAGCTGCACTTCACAGACAACTTTGGAGCACATGCCCTGTTTATTTTGATCACTTTATGTCTTTCCACCAGGGGAAGAAACCAAATGTATGATGTTGGAAGTTCAATCTTTTTTTTCTTTCCTTTTATTTTTCTGTCATTTTAATTGGGTAATTGCATTCTGAAAGATAGCCATAGAAGTTTGTGAACATGACATTTGCCATAAAGTTCCTTGCTCGGAATAAAATAAAGTAAATAATGATTTTCTAGGAACTTAATGGTTTTCTTATGTTCCCTAGTTATGTCAATTCTTACAAAAAAAAAATTCTTGTAACATAGGTGGATAATTATGCTTCATCTTTTTTTTTGTTGTGTACATGTTTCATACTATTTTAGTTGGAGGATAACTTTCTTAATAAAAGCAAATTGCTAGCAATGTGGAACCTTATAACATATTCGTAAGTACATTTCTTCCACAAAAGATATGTTTGAAAAAATAAAAGCTAGCATTCTATATCCAACTTTGGTTCATGGACAAATATGTGATTGTATGTGCACAAGAAAGAGATTTGGTTTGTGGTAAATTATTGTTTGAATATGTACATATATTCCTTAATTAGCACAACTTAATTAGTATTCCAAATTACTCAAAGTTCATGTTTAAACTATTGGTTATTCATATAGCATTATATTTTATAGTCTCTAATTTGCTATAAGAAAAAATCATTTTCTTTGTTCCATTAGGTGTATGTGCTAACATTTGGTTAAACAATTGTAAAATCAACTACATGCTAAACATAAGATGTTCCTAACTATGTAGTAATTGGATTGTATAAGTATGGATTTAGTTAGTTTGGTGGCGTTGTCGCATTGGTAATTCAATTTGCATGTAAAGAGAAGTTATTTATGTGTTTGAAAAACAATTGGACAAAATATGATGAAAGAAAATAAGGTTTCACAAAAGCTGAAATGATTAGTAATTTTCCTAATCAACTAACTTTTGTTTTTCTTAAAATTAATAGGTTATACATTAAGTGTTAAAGCATATATCTTCTTGGCTTGGAAGCCGAGAGGTATAATAAATGAACTTAAAGTACTAAATCAAGGATTTTTTTAAAAGCGGACACAGCAATTTTGAAGGCTAGAGTATAATTATAGTGATAGTTTGTTTTTTAAATTTTATTTATGTATATAATATAGTAAGATAATATATTCCCATTGATACGACCCACGGTGATATCACACGAAATCAACAAACACAACGAATTTGTTATGCGAACCTCAACACAGATACACACAAAAATCGTAACAAATTAATGAACTAGACCGTTTCTACAATCAGATTTTGGTGAAAATCAAAGACGCTATAACCGGATGCGGAATACCGATTGATAAGTCGGATGAATGCCACGAACGAACCGATAAATTCAAGTAGTTCGTGAAGAACCAAAGATGATTGGTATCACTCAATATTATTAATAAATAAAGTCTGAAAAATACATAGCATTCACCCTCTTTAAATAAGATGTAGGAAACTTAAGTAACAAGAATCTAATATAACAAGGAAACCTCAAACAAAACAAATCATAATTAAATAAAGACTAGTCTCATAAATTACTTAAAATAATAATTAAATAATTAGTGCTAAAAAACGTGTGGACTTGAGCTCCATAATTTTGGGCCGCATGCATACACATGGTATTCTCAATCAATTTGGGCTTGAATAAATGTAATCCAGCCTTCAGTTTGTGCTCCACGTTTTCTCTTTCAATGGGCTTAATTGTGCTTTCCTCTTGAGCCCAAATAGCTTGAATTAATCCATTAAGCGCTACATTTAATTTCTTAGCCCGTGACCTTGTAATTGGGCCTGTTGAAACTTGAATGACATCTGAATTATCTTCACTCCGCACAACAACCTTGTTTTCATCATTCCCCTCCTTTTGAAAGGATTTGCCATTAAATCGTCACCTGCATCAAATGGACTTAAGTCAGTATGTTAAAAGTAGAGTTAACCGTATACTAACCTAGTAGATTTAGCTTATAAGCATTATCATTGACGCGCTCAAGAATTTAAAAAGATCTATCTCCTCTAAGAAATAGCTTATAACGATGTTGCTTCGGAAATCATTCTTTCCTCATGTGTAGCCATACCCAATTTCCGGGTTCAAAAACTAGCTTTTGACGACCTTTATTCCCTTGCTTTGCATATTGCTCCGTCCTCTTTTCAATGTTGAGCCTTGCTTTTTCATAAATCTGCTTAATAAACTCAGCCTTTTTCTTTTCATCAAAATTAATATATTGAGAATAAGATAATGAAGATAAATCTAATGGAGTCAAATGATTAAATCCATACACAATTTCAAAAGGTGAAAATTGAGTGGCAGAATGAACAATGCAATTATAAGCAAACTCAACATGCGGTAAACATTCCTCCCAAATTCTAATATTCTTTTTAATGATAACTCTTAACAAAGTAGATAAATGTTTATTCACAACCTCGGTTTGACAATCAGACTATGGATGACAAGTAGTAAAAAATAATAACTTAGTTCCTAATTTACACCACAAGGTTTTCTAAAAGTAACTTAAGAACTTAGCATCTCTATTTGAAACAATGGTCCTAACAATACCATGCAATCTCACAATTTATCTAAAGAAAAAATCAGCAAGTATCATCGGTTTTATGCCATTTAATAAAATGAGCCATTTTAGAAAATTTGTCCATGACCATAAAAATCGAATCTCAACCATTCTTAGACCTAGGTAAACCCAAAACAAAATCTATAGAAATATCCATTCAAGGTTCACTAGGAATAAATAATGGTGTATATAAACCATGCAGTTGCACACGGGATTTTGCTTACTTACATGTGACACATCTTTCACAAATTCGCTTAACGTCTATCTTCATCTTCATACGTGGCCAATAGAAGTGTTATTGTAAAATATCTAAGGTCTTAGCAATCCCGAAGTGCCCCATCAATCCTCCCCCATGGGCTTCCCTCACTAACAAGTCACGCATTGAGCAATTAGGCATACATAATTTGTTTTCGTGGAATAAAAATCAATCATGCCTAAAGAACTTACCCGCTACGTTTTTTTCACATGCTTTATACTTCTCACAAAAATTAGCATCTAATGGATATAATTGTTTTATATGCTCAAAACCAAGTAATGTTTTCTAAACCATGCGGTTGCACACGGGATTTTGCTTGCCTACATGTGACATTTTTCACAAATTCGCTCAACGTCTATCTTCATACGTGGCCAATAGAAGTGTTCTTGTAAAATATCTAAGGTCTTAGAATCCCGAAGTGCCCCATCAATCCTCCCCCATGGGCTTCCCTCACTAATAAGTCATGCATTGAGAAATTAGGCATACATAATTTGTTTTCGCGAAATAAAAATCAATCATGCCTAAAGAACTTACCCACTACGTTTTTCTCACATGCTTTATACTCCTTTCAAAAATTAGCATCTAATGGATATAATTGTTTTATATGCTCAAAACCAAGTAATTTAGCATCAAGAGTAGCGATTAACACATATCTTTGTGAAAGCTCATCAGCAATAATGTTTTCTATACCTTGCTTGTATCAAATGAAATATGAAAATGTCTGAAGGAATTCCATCCAGTGCGCATACCTCTTATTCAGCTTATGTTGGCTTTTCAAATGATTCAAAGATTCGTGATCGGTGTGAATCATGAACTCCTTAGGCCAAAGGTAGTGTTGCCATGTTTCTATCGCTCTAACCAATGCGTACAACTCCTTGTCATACATCGAATAGTTCAAGGCTGGCCCACTCAATTTCTCGCTAAAGTAAGCGATTGATTTTCCTCTTTGCATAAGAACAACCCCTATACCCAACCCTGATGCATCACATTCAACCTCGAATAATTTAGTAAAATCTGGTAATGCAAGTATAGGTGCATAGGTCAGCTTCTCCTTAATCAATTGGAACGCTTTCTCTTGCTCGTCCCCCCATTTCAATTCCATATTCTTCCTGATCACCTCGGTCACCGGCACGACTATGATACTAAAATCTTTTACAAATCGCCGGTAAAAGCTGGTAAGTCAATGGAAACTTCGTACATTTCCCAAACTTGTAGGACTCGGCTACTCTTGTATTACACGTACTTTCTCCT
This sequence comes from Lonicera japonica, assembly GCA_021464415.1. NCBI lineage: Eukaryota > Viridiplantae > Streptophyta > Magnoliopsida > Dipsacales > Caprifoliaceae > Lonicera > Lonicera japonica. Next base: position 29,059,174 of record CM038466.1, on the reverse strand, counting down.
CATTGACCTGTATACCTTGTGCACTCACAACAAAACCAAGAAATATAAGCTTATCGGTGCAAAAAGTGCACTTCTTCATATTAGCAAATAACTTTTCTTTTCGAAGCACATTTAAAACTAATTTTAAATGCTCAACATGATTTTTCAAAGTTTTGCTATAAATCAAGATATCATCAAAATAGACAACAACAAAAACTTCCTATACATGCACGCAGAATGTGATTCATTAAACGTATGAAAGTAGCTCACTGCATTAGTTAGCCCAATGGGCATCACTACCCACTGATATAAACCATGTTTTGTTTTAAAAGCAGTTTTTCATTCATCTCCTTCTTTCATTCTAATTTGATGATAACCAATTTTTAAATCAATTTTAGAAAATAGACAAACCCCATGCAACTCATCCAACATATTATTTAAGCGAGGAGTAATCCTGAAACAAACAAAATAATAAAACTAGGCAAAAACGAGTTAAGTTCGTTAGTATTTAGATATGTCTCCTTGTACAAAAGTATAATTATCGGCTATTTTGAATATAACGCTCTTTTAATTTTACTCGCTATCGCATAAAAGTTCTTTTGTTTTCTCTTTTTCTCATTCTTTTTAATTTCACTATTTTTCTTTTCATCCCTTTCTCTTTTTTCTCACTCTCTTTCTTTTGCTCGCTCTATTTCTTTTGGTCACTCTCTTTTTACAATTTCAATTGATCTCCATACACTTGCTTTGGTAACACGGGGACAAGAGTGATCGTCTTATGATTGAGCACAAAATAATATTTATTGGTGAATCCATCATGCTTCACTCGGCAATCAAATTGCCATGGTCACCCTAATAATAGATGTCCAGCTTACATTGGCACGACGTCGCATAAAACCTCTTCTTTATACTTCCCAATACGGAATGCGACTAACACTTGCTTATTCACCTTAATCTCACCACTATTATTTAGCTATTGCAATTTATATGGATTGGGATGCTTAATAATAGGAAGCCCTAGCTTCTTCACCATAATAGTAATTGCAACATTTGTACAACTTTCGCCATCAATGATCACACTACACACCATGTTGTTCACGAGGCATCTAGTATGGAAGATATTTTCTCGCTGCACTTCCTTATCTTTTTTAGCTCGCACATTAAGAGATTTTCTTGTAACTAACAGATCTCCTTGAACCGCAAGCTCTTTTTCTTTGTCCACGTCTCTACTATTGATAGCCTTCAAATTTTAATCATCATCATCTTCTAAACCCTTATCATAGTACTCTTCATCTTCAACCCTTGCTTCTCTAGGTTGGTTTCTCCCTCTCCTATACACATTAGGAGCATTATTTGATTGCTCGATTTATGTGTTCTCTATTCGATCTATATGCTCATGAACAATCTTCATCTCAGTTCTCAACATCTTCATTATCCCCCTTAACAAAGCTTGTATTTGAAGGTTCGGAATAGTTGGTTGCTAACATTCCTCGTTCGAGGCCACTTCTTTACTATTTAACATTGTTTATAACCTGCAAAATAGAATTATGGGCATCACAAACACTCCCCCACATGTTTCACTCAAAGAATGATTCACTCAATTCACTCGTGTATCAATTAACAATTATTGGCATTTACCCTCTAATGATTTCACAATTTACGCATTTTTTTCTCAAATTAATGCTCTATAGGTTCTTATTGAACTACTCAATTGAATAGTAAAATATGAATTAAAAGTTCACGTGATGAATCAATGAAAAACAAGAATCCCAATGAATATGGACGCAATAAGGTGTAACAGAACGAAAAATAGGTGAAAAAATTTGGTCTTAGGGTCAAGTAATTTTTGGACTGCTTGAACCCTATATAACCGGAATCCAAAAAAAAATAATAGCAAATTTCAAATTATTTTGCACTTTTTTTTTCTCGACTTTTACTTCTCAAATTTGCAGATATCAAAACATAAAAATCAAATTAAGTGCAATCGAAACTTGAACAGTAATACCAATTCGGATTTTGATAGCAACAACTAGGGTATATGCAATCGACATTCAAACAATAACACTTTAGGGTCACGCAACTAAGTTCAACTTAATATTGAGTGCAACAGTTAGGGTTTATTTTGCAATTGAAATTTAGTACTGCAGGTAGGGCCTATGCAGAAATCGAAACTATAACCTTAATAGATTCGGAATACAAACCCTAGACAAAAACCAAGACAAATTCGCAATAACGACCACAATCGCAATTTAGTACAGTAGGTAAGGTTTATGCAAAAATCGAATTGTATCTAAATCAATTATATATATATAAAGAAGAACACAAAGAGCGAACACGATAAATACAAAGAACAAATGACAAAATCACGAAGAACAATAACTGAATAATGGATAGATAAAACCTGATAGTAGAACCTCGCTCTGATACGACCCATGGTGATATCGCACAAAACTCGCAAACATAACGAATTGGTTATGCGAACCTTGACACAGATACACACGAAACCGCAGCAAATTAATGAACTGGACTGTTTATACAATTGGATTTTGGTGAAAATCGAAGACGCTACAACTGAGTATGGAATACCAATTAATAAGTAGGATGGACGCCACAGACGAATAGATAAGTTCAAGTAGTTCGTGAAAAACCAAAGATGATTAATATCACTCAATATTATTAATGAATAAATTCTGAAAAATACATAGCATTCACTCTCTTTAAATAAGGTATAGAAAACTTAAGCAACAAGAATCCAATCTAAAAAGGAAACCTCAAAACAAAATAAATCCTAATTAAATAAGGACTAGTCTCCTAAATTACTTAAAATAATAATAACTAAATAATTAATGCTAAAAAAATATGTAGACTTGAGCTCCACAATATTGGGTCTCTTACACATGGTATTTTCAATCAATTTGGGCTTGAGTACGTGTAATCCTTCTTTTACTTTGTGCTCTACGTTTTTCCTCTTCAATGGCTTAATTGTGCCTTTCTCTTGAGCCCAAGTAACTTGAATTAATCCATAAAGCGCTGCCTTTAATTTCTTAGCCCGCGACCTCATAATTGGGCCTGTTGGAATGTGAATAGCCTCTGAATTATCCTTACTCCGTAAAACAGTTTTGTCTTTATCACCCATCTAACAATTAACATCGTATGTAGATAAATATGTTCCTGGGGTGTCAAAATTATATTATGAAAACAATAATTGTATGAGTTTTGAAGAGTTAATCTAATTATATGGAACATAATTCTATTGTTGGTTTGTGACTCATATTTAGATTCTGAATATATATTGAATCTTAAAATTTTTTGATAAGGCATGAGGTTCATTTTAGTTAGATTATATGGAGTCATGGATGAAGATATATATATATATATATATATTTATCAAAACGAAACATTTAGTCATTCATGGTTGTTACAATTTGACTATAAGTTTAAAAGTAGGATCCCTAACTAGTTCCTCCGATGGTGGATGGTGGGATCAACATGGTCCAATCATGTCCTTAGTACCGAAGTCATTCTAAGCTCGATCAAGTAACCCATGTTGGCATGACCAAGTTCAGGCCTGGTACTAAGAATATCCTACGCTCTTATAGTTCATAAGTAAATATATGGTCCCATGGATACTTAAATGGCAGTATCACATGACCGCCCTAGTCATCTCAACAAATGTACAATCATCTTTAACTAGCTCCTCCCAAGTAGTTGTCACACAATTTAACCCAGTTGATGTAGTCACCCGACAATAATTTATTAAATGGTGGGATAATTTTAAAACTTAAAGAATCATTGAGTAGGTACAAAAGGAATTCCCTACTTCTTATTTCTTACCCAATCTCCCATGACCAGCAAAGCTGCTCCACTAATGGTTAAGCCCCTAGAGCCTAAAAGTATAACAACAGGGTAAAGCAGTAAATCAAGTAAATCGAAGTCAAGCCCTAGGATATCTCTTGATATCAAAAGTATCAAGAAGTGTTCAAATTCAGAGTTACAAATGCTTGCAAAGGCATTAAATGAAAAAAAAATGAATTATACGATGATAAAGAATAAAAAAGCCGAATTATCTCTTTTGTCGCCTCAATCATCAGGACAAAGATTGGTGACTAGTAAAGATCCTTATAACAATGAATTATTTCAAAATGATCAAGACCCATTTGCTTAATTGAGGTGTTTTTACTCACTACTTGAGTAATGATTTATCCAAGAAAAGCTAACTACTACCATCGTAAATTACACATATAGACGAAAGACAATCAATCAAGTCGTAGTGCTCCATCGAAAGTACAGACAATAATTAACAATATGACAATTTTAAACAGCAAAAGTAAAATTAATATTCATGAATAGTACTATAAATAGTCAAAAGTACATGAATAGTACTCGCCAATTCATCTCGAATAAAAGAAATTTTATTATTCACAATCAGTAAAAATTGTGATATAAAAATTTATCTGACGAGTCAAATTCTGAGCTTGATTCCAAGATTTCACAATACTAGCACCCCATGTGAATAATTGGTTCATCTTGACCCTAGAAAACAGTCCTAATTATTCCTAAATAAATTTGATTGGTCTAAACTTTAAAGTATCGAAAATAAATTTACGGTAAAATAAGCCAATCTAGACCATTAATTTAAATTAAAATGAAATAGATTTTGACATGCATTTTCACTTAGATGAGTTTTCGCCATAAGTAAATAAATAAATAATCGTAATTACTGAATACATATATGATACAAACTGAAAGGAGTTCAATCCATGTGTCTTTAGAAGAATATTTGTGTTTAATAATACTCGCTTGTGTCAAAATCACACTCTCATTTTTTTTTCTTTGAATTGTCTCAAATTAAAAATGTTATTTTCACTCTACAATATCATTGTAGCATGCAAATCTTGTAATAAAAGATAAATTGCAGTAGTAACTATTCGTTCATTTGAAATTAATATTTTTTAAAAAAGTACTAAACAAAGTAAAATTACTGATTTAACACAGAGTTAACAATTGTTTTTATTTTAAATTAATATTTAAATGTTAAATATAACAAATATTATATGTACACACTTATGCCTAAAAGAGCTAAGGGTAAAAACATTGTACTTAAATGTTTTTGTTGACACTTTTGGTTGATATAGAGTATTACCATTTGCAAGCGAGTTTTCTAGTAATGTAAAATTTATCATAAATATAAATAAAATGTTCTTGAAATTACAAGATATTTTTCTGATAAAAATTATATTGAAGTGCTGGAAGATTTAACCACTTGGTGCGGTAATAACCATACACTTGATACATTTATTATAATATAATATATTATTACTAGATGATGACTTTTTGGTATATACTTGAAATTATTAAATAAATTGACTTTTATGCTTTAGAACTTGTAGTAACGCTTAAATTAAGATTTGATCCATGACCTCGAATACGAAGACTGCATATTATTACTGGTTGATTAAATGTCTTTTTATGTTAAGTTCATAATATGTTTTAAAATATACTTAATGTAAGAATTTATTAAGTATAATATTACGTAGGCATCGAGTTTACCACAAATTCTAATTTCGTGATGGATGTAATATTATTGTAATTACCCAAACCATGAGAGATTAGTGAACTATTTGTAATCAGCTGTTATATATCGCCCATAGAAAATTAAAAGTTCACATTGGTGAACCCTCCCCTCAAGTCAATTCTAGTCAAGTCTGGCCATGTTAGTTTCGTTTCTTTTTGATGCGTGTTTTTAGGTCTATCTTTACTAAAATTGTCACCTTTACTCATGTAATTTCAATTACTTTAATACTCGTTTGATTCGAGTTTTTGTTCGTTCTTGAAATTTTAAATTAATAAATTCACACAAAAAATCTCTTATAGTTAATATTAAGAGGTTGAATCACGTGTTGATAAAACACAAAATTTACAAGTGAAATTACTATTTTAGGTTTCAAGAGTAAAGAAAAACTCAAACCAAATGAACACTTAGAATAGAGTAGTAAATTTGGATTATTCGTTTAAATTCTGATTTTATTACGCATGATCACAAATTTCCAATCTTTTTTCCTTTAGTTTTTTTGTTTGTTTTACCTGATGAGAGTGTTCTAAACTATCTTACGCGCATTTCAATTAATTCTGATTGTTATGATTTTTGAAGGCAAACCATCTCTAAAAATTCGAGAATTCAGACAATGTTACGTGATTAACTCTCAAAAATTACATATAGGGGAGCTATTAACTCGTGACAATCAAGAGTCCCTGACTTCCAAGTCAATCTAACGTGTGGTCCCTCCCCGGTACGTTAACGCGGCAATGAGTCAATTGCGTCTATTGACTTCCACAAACCAATGGAAAAATGAAACTACACTTAAATTTCCACCAAGTTCTCTTTTCCATCACTGACAGTGATTTTCCTTCAAATCAAAACAACACAAATTTCATCATATCACACTTAAAAAGCAAAGAATCAGAAACCCAATTCATGTCACTGCTATGCGGTGGACTGTATATCCAAATTCAGAGTTACATTTCCCCCCTTTTTTTTACATGAACAACAAGAAGGTACACTAATCTCCCTCCCCTGTTTTGACCCTCCTCTGTTTTTATGATAATGGCATCCCATTTTCATCAAAGACAGCTATTTTCTCATATTGTTCCAGCAAACAGATTTGAAGCTCCACGTGATGATGATTATATGATCAAATCCCATAAAGCCCATGAATTTTCAGCACCTATGGATCCTAGTTTTTTGCATTCTTGGTGCTACTCTGCTTTTATTTTGCTACTACATGATTCTCAGAAAGTATACTTCAAATTTGATCAGGAGGAGAAATTTGACTCAATTGGAAAATACCCATCTAGATTTGTTGGATGAGAATCATGGACCTGAAGTTGACCACCCAATTTGGCTGATCAACACAATTGGTCTTCAAGAATCCATTATTAAGTCAATAACCGTGTTTAAGTACAAGAAAAATGAGGCCTTGGTTGAAGGGACCGAGTGTTCTGTTTGCTTGGCCGAGTTTCAAGAAGATGAGGATCTAAGGCTATTGCCCAAGTGTAGCCATGCCTTTCATATTCCTTGTATAGATACTTGGTTGAGGTCTCACAAAAACTGCCCATTATGTCGCGCGCCAATTGTTTGTGAAAATTCCCAAGTGAGCACGTTGGAGCCGAATCTTGATCAATTAGGGTCAGTTGAACAGGCTCAGTTGGAGAATTTAGAGGATCATGGTGATGAGAGTAGTGAGTCGAGGGTTGGAGCCGAAGAAGTGAAGGATGATGACAATTTAGAGAGGAATACGCGTAAGAGAAACCGCGAGGCGAGAGTGTTGAGTTTGAGTGAGTTGGATAATGCAAGTGTGAAAGTAGATGAAGAACTGCAACCAGTTAGGAGGTCAATTTCAATGGATTCTTCTTCAGCTTCAATGATTTACCTTGCTGTGGCAAATGAAGGGTGTTCCAGTACTCAATTGGTACAAGCAAAGAAGCCTAACGCACAAGTGGTTACTAAGAAGAGTGATGGGAATTCAAGCTTTATAAGAGCGATGAAGAGTTGTTCGTTTGGGAGTTCTTTACAGAAAGGTCCTATTAGCATGAAGAGGTCTTTCTCATCGAGTGGGAAGTGGCGTAAGAACAGATCTAGCAAAAGCCAGGACTCAATCCTACCAATTTGAGAATTTCAATCCCACTTATTTGGAAAAATACATAATACGATTACTGCAGTATTTAGGGTCTTGTTAAGTACTACTCCAAGTTTTCCTTAAACAAAAAGATCCATTCTGTATTGCAAGCGGCACTTTACGCTTGTTCATATTGTTTTGAGTGTTAATTGTATGCTTGTTTACACAAATATAAGTACTAGTCTTGTTGAGCTGTATTTATTAATGAACTTAATGGCCAAAGACTAGTATATGAAGTATCATATTATGATCTTGTCTTGAAAAGTTTTACGTGCATGTCTAAATATATTCGGAAGGTAAATTGTTCACTTATTTCTCTTGGGAAATGCTGTAGAATAAAATGCAATTGTTTTCATGTATGTATGGTTTTTCTTTGAACAAAAGAGTTTGATATGCTAACTCTTTGAGGTCTTTTGGTGTATATCTTTCTGTGATGATTCTGGTGAATTATTTCATTTAATCATATTTTAGATACTAGTTTCGTCTTAAATTTTTTTTTTAGGAGGGAGCAGTGGCATAACCTACCCCAAAATTAATTAGAAATCAAGAAATACAATTTATATCAAAGCCCATCCAACTTATAACCTAACTCACAATATAGGATCTATTGAGGAACAAAATGACAACACAACTTTGGGTTCGAGCAAAATAAGGAAAACTAGAGGCTGAATACTTGTATTACGTTCTGGGCCTTCGAAGATAAACTCTAAAATCTAAATTGGGTTCGATATGGAAAATGATAAAAAAAAAAAAAAATTATTTGAGATGATGAAAAATAAGTTGAAAGATTTCGTGATATATTCTCTTACCATTTGATTTTTCATGAAAAAAATTTCTATGGATTCTAGGGAGGAAAATTTTCTATAAAAAATAAAGAATAATGAATGAAATCTACTCATAAAATATACATAAAAAAAAAAAAATTCTTACCACATCACTCAATTTATTTTTAACTTAATTCTCACACAAGTTAATTGTTTCTCTATCATTTTCCATCTTATTATCAATTACAACCTAATTGTATTTTGTTTTTCTTTTTTCTTTGAATTAAAGTAACAGAGAACAAACTTAAGGCTCTTTTACTCCACCATCTAGAATTTCAATATACGGTATAATTTTTTCAAAATTTAATACTCGATAAGATAATATTTATTTCTAAATAATAAAAATATGTGGTCTCGACTCTGGACCAATATGCTAAACTAATAATCTTGATAAAATACTTTCTTATAGCATCGTATATATAAGTCCCAAATAGTATGTAATAAAGTGATTATGAGGTTTTCTTAAAATACGAATCAAGAATAACTTGCATTTTGTTATTCAAATATAGTTGAATCTCGTAGTTGTTCTGATAATTTGTTAGTGGCGGAAGCAGGATTTATTAGTAATGGGGGTAAAAACACTTATGTAATATGTGACTCTGTTTTGATAATTTAGCTTTCTATAAAATGGCGCTTTAGTCAAAGGTGCCAAAATTTTTTTTTTGTTACAATATGTCAATTTAAACTGCTAAAATACTAAAATAGACTATATTTACCCTACTCATGACTATAAAGTTTATGATAATTTGCAACAAGGGAGGCAAACAACAATTTTTTCATAAAGTAAGGAGGGCAAAACTCTATTTTTCTACTTAGTAGATTTAATTTTATTTAAAAGTACTACTAAATATAAACAAATGAATGTTCATACTTGATTTATGGAAAACTTTTTTTTGGCATTCTAGGATGTCATGCCGATATTTGGCTCACACATGAATACTCTATTCATGGAATATTACATTACTTTCACTGTGTTTGGTTCAACTAGAAATAAGAATGGAATAAAGTATCAATTACAAAAATACCATTCTTTTTATAAGATGAGAAGACATCTTCTACTAATTTTTCAAAAGGGACAATTACTATAATAAATTACAAAAATTACACATGCCTAATAACTATCCTACAAAAATTGTAATTTTTGTAATAAAAAAAAATTACAATAGGAAAAAAGAAAAGAAAAAAGTTCCAAACAATTTTTTTTTTGTGCAGCAACGTAACTAAAAAGAAAAAAAGTTCCAAACAATATTTTCATACACAAATGGAAAAACAATTATTTATTTATAAGGAAGAAAGTTATTTTAGTCTTAACAAGAAAAATTAAAAAAGACGCCCACTGGTGGTAGCGACTTTTTCCTTATGATTTAAATGGGAGAATTTGGGAGGAAATGTTGATTCCTGAAATCATTTACTATCCGGACCTAAGACTTGAATCAAACGCGGGAATCGTTTCGGAATAGAATTTAGCATTTCCCCAGAAATAGTTTAAATCTTGAACTAAACGAGCCATTAAGGTGGACAAATGCACACCTTAAACAACACATTGCCCCAGCAATGACTTAATGGTTTGATACATATATTAATTTTGTTTACCAAAATTTGCCAACTCTGCTATCTTGTTTGTTTCTCTATAAGCGAATCCAATCCAACAACGATCGACATCATGAAGAAAAGATTCAATGTCCTCCAGAAGTGCTTGGCAAGCCGCGAACTCGATAATCTGCCTTCATCTATTGAAGCATAATAAACGTAGTTTTAGAATCCCTTTCCACATGAATGCTTCTGATATGCATCTATTTTGCAAGTTCGATTCCTTTGCGAATCGTAACGTTAGTTGCTTTTCCATTGTTTGCGGTAAGATCGACCTGCCATGAATTTTTCTTGTTGATCGCTTATCACCACTCTAATATTAGCCTACAATTCTGTTAGAGCTAGATACAACATACACCATTAGTCTTAAGCTTGTTAGTTGTTTTCGGTGACGGTTCCCGCTTCCCATTCAATAAATTGCACATGTGAAATTGGTATTGTTCAAGTTGGCTCATCTCTATTACCCTTTCGGTCTAATTCCGTCTAATATGACCTAGTTCGAGGGCTAAATGAATGATTTTTTTTTCATGAAATTTGGTTGAGATGATCTCTATAATGAGTAAATTATTTTCACAAAATTTCATTAACAAGTTTAAACAGGAAGCAAGTGTAGTAAAAATTTGACACATGTTCGTTTTCGATCATTAAATTTTTATACAATGATTTCACCCACTTCTATATTGAATTCTTCTGATGAGATTTTGTAGAGATGATCTACTTATCAAAGAGACCATCTCTACCAAATTTCATGAATTTTTTATTCTTTTCGCTATTGAATTAGACTATATTAAATGAAATTAGAATGAAATGCATAATAGAGAGGAATCAAGTCCTACTTTGATATAGTCCGATGTGATTATTGTGGTCGTGATATATAGTGTTCTATGATTAGACATTGTACCAAAAGTTGTGTATCATCATGAAAGGATACTCTATTACTCTACCTGTTGCCCACGATATGATTTACGCTCAAAGATTCTGTACTAGTGTTGCGACATACTTGACCATGATCCAAATATAGATTTTCATGTCCGGATAAGATTTTCATTTTTCTTTTCTCAAGATATTTCATTTACATTTATATTTCTTTTTTAAAACAACATAAAAAAATATTTTAATATATCTCACTCCCGCAAATAATTTGTATACTTGTGTTGAGAAACTTGATTTCTCAAAGTGTAACATAATAAAAAATATATGAAACTCTAAATTCAAGATAGAAGAGTACTAATTTCTTACACATATGAGATTGTTGTCTTTTAGTATCTCCAATACAATTATGAATTTGAGAAAAATAGAGTGCCATATATGATAAAGACAATGAATTAAAAAACCAACTCCAACGCAAACATTATAATGACTATGAAAGTGATGCGGCAAAAAGAGAAAAAGACACATCTAAAAGATATCTTGATAATGCATGTATAGATGCCACGTCATTATTTTTATTTTAGTATTTCATTTTCTAGACTTTACAATATTTAAACTTTTAATTTATAATTAAACTTTCTATAAAATTTATATTGTTGAAAATTATTGGCTAATCTATCAAACAAGATGCATTTTTTTATCAAAATTTTTGGGGAATAATGTCAATATATAGTAGTTATATGGACAACACCATTGGAAATGATTTTTTAAAAACTTGACCGTAAACAAGATTATTAGTATCACATAAAAACCATGTCTTTAGACATACTAATTATGTCCATATTTTTAGTAAATTTAATTCATTTTAGTATTGGAGATATTCTTACATATGCATGAATATAGCTCAGAAATTGGACAGCATAATCCTCCATTGGTGAAAGTTATCAGCATCTATATTTCATATTGTGTTTTTTAAATCTTTAATTATGGAACTTTCTTAATGAAAGATCCGATTTTTTTAACAACATATATATTTTTTTAAAAAAAACTAGGATTTAGTCCCCAACAATTTAAACTATATAGTATTAAGGACTACCTAAGATAGGAAATTAGTGAGACCTCCCTAGTCTGACTTGTTGACCCAAAATACATGTAACGTGGTTTTAATCCAGCTGCACATTTATGGACTAATTAATTTTAGGGAGGAATGATGACATACATAATTTTAGGGAATCAAAATTATTTGTATATTAATTAAGGAAAAATGCATTTATGTTTTGAAATATATTATTTTCTAAATATGTAAATATACGTGTTTTTCATAACCATTTTTTGGAAATATTTTATAACCAGTTTTAACTTATAGAAACTACTACAAGTATTTTTTTTAATTGACTAGATATTTAATTCATAGATTTTCATATATCCTGAGTTAAGTTTTATGGTTATTGATTTTATAAATCCACATAAATTTTACTTTTGTATCAACGTGTAATAAATTAAAGAGTTTTACAAATATTTATTGTAATAGATTTAATTTTAATATTTTCAAAATGTATTGTATAATAGATATTGTAACAAATAATTATTAATAATATAATATAAAGTAATTTAACTGATACTCTAGATGTGAAAATTATTTGTAGCAAATATTTTGTATTAAACCATTTATATATATATATATATATATATATGCATATGTATATATTATACTATTACAATATGTAACAGCTATGATAAATTTTAACATATATATGAAAATTATTTCTAAATATTTATAACATATATTTCTTATTTATGTAATATATATTTATATCTGTTATCTTCTACTTCCCGCAATTTATCTATTTAATATATGTTCATGTTATGATTAAAAAAAAAGGAAGAATAAAAAACTAATTAGTTAAATTGTATATATTATTCTGAATATCCGTTAATATTCTGTTTTCCCCAATGTATCTGTTTAATACATAAAATTTAATATATGTTCATGTTATGATTAGAAAAAAAAAAGAAAAGACAAGAACACTAATTAGTTAAATTTTATATAATATCTGAATATATGTTAATATTCTATTTTTCCAATTTATCTGTTTAAATATTTGAATATATATTTCATATTAGTAACAGATATTTCTTACATCAATATTTGTTAATATTCTATTTTTCTAATTTATCTGTTTTAATATATATTTGGATATATGTTTAAATGTATACTTATTTATCTATTTAGTGAAATGATGATGTATATATATATGAATATCTGCTTATGTTCTACTTTATTTATCTATTTTTTTTTGATTAAATTCATATCAAAGACAATTACATGGATCAGACATATCGTGAACTACATAATGACCAAAGAGATGAACAAGTAAGCTTTACTTCGCGTCACCCTCATGAAGTCTCCCAATCTTATTCGAACCATACCATATATATATATATAAGATGGACATATATACTTTTATTGTACCACTTTATTAATCGAATATCGCATTAAACCTGTGACATTCTAATACAAGACTTTACAAGGCCATTGGCAATTTATCTATTTAATATACGTTCATGTTATGATTAAAAATAAAAAAGGAAGAATAAAAAACTAATTACTTAAATTGTATATATTATCTGAATATCTGTTAATATTCTATTTTTCCAAATTTATATATTTAATATATGTTTCTGTAATGATTAAAAAAAAGAAAAAGAAAAGAAAACTAATCAGTTAAATTGTATATATTATCTGAATATATGTTAATATTATTTAGTATTTAATCATGGACGTCCATAATTAAATACTAATAATATTAAAAAAAATAAAACTTAACAATTTATTTATACCAAAAAAAAAAAAAGAGTTAGAATATGAAATCACAGCTAGTCACTACTCCCAGATAGTCAAAACCATAGTCCTGTAGGAATGGATTATCATTGAAGATTTGTGGCCTTGTCGATCTTCATCTATTTCGTGTTCATCATATTCTCCCACGCAATGGATTGTCCACATGATCTCCAGCATCATTGTTGCCATCTTCGCTCTCATCATCGTCGCTGTTTTAATTTGGTCACACCATCTTTGATCTCATATTCCTCATCATGGTTTGTCTCCTCTCCAACGTCCTCATCATCATGGTTTGGGGAAGTAATGCTTTTTTGGATAGGTTCCATGTTAATTATTTGTATAAGTTTCAGAGGGCTGATTAGTGATAGGGTACTTGCTCTGCAATTAAACTTGTGGTAAATTATTGGTGGTGGAAAAAATATTCCATTTATAACTGTTTCATAAAATCCAAAGGTCGTGAACCTATGAGATTCCTCATGGTCTGCAAAACGGTTTCGTAGTGAACTTAAAAATTACATATGCAACCAAACAGGTAATCAATTATCTCGTTACTCGTGCCTTATCATTAATTGTTGCTTTGTTTTATCCTCCTAAATTTGCATGTAACTATTTATTAAGTATATTTATCATATACTTAAAAATCTATCTTCTTTTTAATAAATTTTATAATTTCGATTAACCTTTGTACACTAGATATATATTCTTAAATATCTGTCTGTATATATATATTTGTTAATATTTAATCCAAAAACAAAATACTAGTTTATATGTTTAATCATAATTAAACTTTGTATGCTAGATAGATACTCGTCCCCTGAATATCTGACAATTACATGGAGTCGCTGACCAAGAGATGAATAAGTAAGCTTTGCTTCGCGTCACTCTCAAGAGAGTCTCCCAAACGAACCGAACCTGAGAGAGCAGCTTCAGCTTCTGTCACCAACCACACGAACCATACCACGAACCATATGCATCAACAACCCACATAAGAGGTGGACATATCTCCAACCACCCACACTAGAGGTGGACATATCACCAACCACCCACAAAGAGTGGACAAACAATTTTATTAAGTAGCACTTTATTAAGTTCGAATACCACATCCATGGGTTTCGAACCTATGACCTCTCTAATACAAGATTAAAGATGATGCCACTAGGCTACAAAGCCATTAGCACTTGTTAATATTTGTTAAAGAAAAAACTAGTTAATATTAAATACACTAAGCAGTTTTTCCTCCCAAAAATCATGGTATTTTGATTAATTGTTGTATAACCCCAAAAAATGTTTATTATATGTTTGATATTTTTTATATCGATTTACTTATTTGTAACTTAACTTTAATAAAAAAAAATACATATAATGGCACCACTTTAGGTTGACAAACAGTTACTTAATACATATATGTTAAATGGTCATATAATAATATGCACAAAATTATTATATTTTAAAAAGATTTACCTGTTACAAGTGATAAAATTGTGTTTGATATTGTTAATGTAGCTTAACTATTTAAGAGTGTTTTTTGTTTGTTTAAATTCTGATTTTACTAATTATTTTTTATTGTAGTTATGCTATATTTAATTCTTCCAGAATCTAATTTGAATTAAGGAAAAAGAAAAAAAAAAGTAAAATTGCCATGTTTTCCTTACGTAAATGTAGCAATTAGATTATTTGATTGAGAAGGGTAGTTTGGGCATGATATAACTACATTTATGGATGCTTTCATTATATATATGGCAAGAGGAACTAACTACTAATTTCAATATCCTAGTAGTCCTTAGTACTAATTAAGATGGTAAATAGGGGCCTAATACTAATTGCCCCTTTATTTTTTGGTTTAATGTCATTGTAAATTTTGTTACTATTGCCAAAAAATACTAATTTTTTAATATATATGTTTTTTGGTTTAATGTCATTGTAAATTTTGTTACTATTGCCAAAAAATACTAAATTTTTAATATATATGTTTTTAAAATAAAAACTACCAAATTTTTATTTTAACTCATGACAAAAATCTTGGGTCCGTCCGCGTGTATCATTTTGTGATTTAAAAAATACAACATAACACAATTACACATTTATACAGAATATATTCTAAGTTTTCCATGTACCCAATATACCATTGATTGGCCCAAGCATAAAATATTCTTTGGTGGACTCATTGTGCAAAATGCCAAGCAATACGTACTAATAATATCAGCATGCAGTGGAAGTGTGCTCTCTTTCCTTTGGCATTTCAAAGAAGTCATTGTTGCACTTCAAACTTTTTATAGGCATAGCTCTCCTTTTTAGCTTTTCCTTTTAACCTTCTTGTATCTTCTTTTCTTTTTTTACTAGTTCTTGTGCCAAGAGCCGAATCTCCTTATCAATGAGTCTTTGCGTACTTTGTACTCCTCATCAGAATAATGCGTGGCTTGTGTTATAGACAAATATGCCTAATTTATGATTTTTGTTTTTAATGTTACTATGGACAAATATTTAAAACAAAAATCATCATTATCCAAATTGTCAATCAAGATACATGTAACGTACAAGAATATCGTAAAAAGATGACATATTCAACTTCTCATTTTGTACCCAAAAAAATCGCATTTAAAGAATTTTATATTCCTGCTACTCAAATTTTCTAACTACACCATTAGTATGTGCTTTGGCTTAAAAATTTGGGCGTTAAACAGTTACATGTTTATAGCTGAAGTACTAATGAAGAATATGAGCTAATGCATTACATGCATGTGTGGGGATTCTGAGATGCAAGTACCTAGTTGCCTTCAATTCACAAATGTTCTTGAAAACATATATATATATATATAGTTTTTTCATTTCTTTTCCAGCGTTTGGTTATAATTACTTAGCTGACTTTTACAATTGGGAGGGTCAAATCATTTTATTTTCAGATTTCAATTTCAGCATCTGTGATGAATCATCACCTTTTTCTACCCTTTCATCATTTTCTATGTGGTAAATTAAAGAACCTTTTTGATTTAGGGTTCTAGCTAGCAAGCCATAGTACAAAAAAAGTAATATACGGAAAAAAAAAATTCAAAGTTTAAATCATAAGGAAGACACAATAATTAATTAATCAGAGACACATTGGAACATGGAAAAAATCATAATGCTAGACAAATGAATAGCACACGTCCAAATTAATGACAACAGCTATTTGTACTCTACAAAATATTTAAAAATATTTTATTTTTTATTCACTCGATAATAAATGAGTAAATACATCTTACTCGTATGATGAAAAGTGAGTATAATCTTACATATTTAGTATTTATGAGCCGAGTAAGGTATTTTCAAATTTATACTCGATCCTCATAAAACGAATAACATGCAGTTAGTCGCTTGTTATCGGGCAAATAAAAAAGTGGAGTGTTAGTAAAGTAAAAAGTGATGTGCAAATAGCGACCACCAAAATAATAATTTTTTTGCAAAAAATATTTGATACGTCAAAATTAAGACCCATATGTATATCAGTATATGTATATGTACAACTCAGCATCAGTTTTAGGTTATTATGCCTTTAAATAATAAAATTTCTAGCTTGACTTTTCAATGTAAAAAGCTGCTTTTTTCACCATTCATAGGCGATTTGTTCCCAAATTTGAAGTATTGAAACTTTATAGAATTTATAATATGACTTTATGTGAGATTTCAAAAACAAAATAAAATAATAAAACTTAACCACGTATATTAAGATTCATCCTAAAATAGTAAATTCGCAACCACACTTGACTGCTTTACCTCTGCCTCCACCCCCTATACCCCACTCCACCTTTAGCCCCCTATCCACTCTACGACATTTGTAATTTGCAACAATCTGAGTTATCGACCACCTCGGTTCTTTGTCAGTCGCAAAAATACAATATAATTCATAATATCTACGCATTCACATGATAATGGATCTAGTTCATTGTGATACTAAATATAACAATCTGGATTCTTCCTTAAAATAATTTATTTTTAGTTTTTTTATACCTACATATATATATATATATAAAGAAGCAGGCGATAATTACATTAATGATATGAGTTATGTGCGTTATGACTCATTCGAACCCAAAAAAACCCAACAACCTCAAATAGATTCAATGTACTGTCAAATCCAACAAAATAGTTTCACTGAAACGGCCAACTAAAAAAATATAAATAGAAAGGAAAAAGGTAACTAAAATTAAATCACATAAATATATTTTGGCCGGTGGAAAGTTGTTTAATGTACTCTCTCTCTCTCTCTCTCTCTCTCTCTCTCTCTCTCTCTCTCTCTCTCTCTCTCTCTCTCTCTCTCTCTCTCTCTCTCTCTCTCTCTCTTAAATAGGAATACTACTTGGCTTTTCAGAATACATTCAAATAGTGTCATGCATTTAAGTTGTGTTTAATCACTTGGTAATGATAGAGGATGATTCAGTTTGTAGGAAAAAAAAAAGAAGTAAAATATTGTGTTTCACTGGCATCCAAAATAAAAATATTGTGCTTCACTAATTTTATTTTGTTTTTTATGTTTTGATGCAAATCAAATGCAATCCAAAATGTAGTGCAGTTAATTTCTATCATTTTTAATACCAATTAAAGAGGCATAGAGAAGTTTTATATATTTGCATAAAAAACTCCTTATGTTAAAAATAATTTTAACTACCTGAATGCTTTGAATGAACAAATTGCATTTTTGTCTAAGGTTTCTCAATTTAAATATTCAAAAGATGGGATCAACTACCGTAAAATTTAAAGAAAGCGGACATATATTTCATGGATGCTGGTAAAAGCACACTAGAAATTCAATTTAAACACCAACTTTTTAGGCATCCATATATTAATTTTAATTTTGTAAGAGCACACGTATAGTTTAGGCACCCTAATGATAAACACACGCTTAAAACAAAACATTATATTTGTGACAAACATTTGGTCACTAAATTCAGTCACTAAAAATTAATCTTTTTTTTAAATTAGAGTTGAATGCAAAAACGTCACTAGAATTAATAAATTTGTACTCAATTTTTATCTTATTTTTGTCTCACAATTATTTTCAATAAAACTCAAACTAACATTTTGGATAGTTTAGGTTTTGGATATAATTTCAAAAGCTGTAATATAACTAATTTGGTGTTGACATAACTTTCTTTTCCCATTTATATTGTTTGGTGCCTACCAACAGTTTTAACCCATCGCCATTGTTCAATTGAGAAAAAAAAAAGGGTGTGAGCCAGAATATTACTATCATCTATAGTGTTGACGCAGTTAACATTTCTTATTTTCTTCCTAAACTAAGGAGATCTGTTCATTTGTCTTCTCACCTTTTGTGAGTTTGTAACATTAATTATGCACATATTAGTTTTCTTAGACAATGAATTGGTAGAAGATATGAATAGTTGGCCAAGGTTGCATGGACTAATGGGAAAATAGTACTTGACCTACTAACTCTGACCAAAGTAAAAACTGCCAGGGAAGATCGATCTTAGTTACACTACAAGAAAATGGTCTATTTGTAACGGTTACTTTTGTAGCGGGTGTAAAAATGTTACAAAAAGATATGTTTTGTAACGCTATTCGTTTCCGCTACAATTAAAAATATATGTGGCAGTTTACATCTAGCCCGTTACCAATAAATCAATATTTGTGAGCTTTTTATATAAACCGTTACCAAAAATGTACTTTTCGTTGCAATTCTAGAAATATGATACAAAAGGTTATTATAAAACCTAAAAATTAATTAAAAGAAAATTTATTGCTGCTCTAATATTTCACTATCCCTCCAACCTTTTTCACTTTATTCCTCTGAAATTTTCAGTCCCTCTTTCTCTCTATCTTGTTGGTTTCCCCCCACAACCCAAAACCCTCGCTCTTACACTCGATCTCTCTCTCTCTCTCCATCTCGCTTTCAACCATCGATTCACGCAATCCCTCTAGCTCGCTCTCTCTCTCTCTTGGTCGTTTGGCTTCGATTGCGCGCACACACTCCGTCGACCAGCACCACCGTAGCAGAGCATCATTCATCTTATCTCTCTGGTACGTTTGTCCCCCTCTATTTCTCTGTGTGTACACTCCTCCATCTATTCTTCTTTGTAATTAATTTAGGGTTTTCAATTTGAACATTGGGTTTTTAGAATTTTAGTTTTCATAATTAGGGATTCTAAGCTTATTAAGTGTTTTTGGTTCAATGTTGCAATGATTCACAATTAGGGATTCCGTATGCCTTATTCAATAACCAATAAAATTGAAAATCATGTATTAGTGTAATGCATTGAGTGTGTATATGTTTTGGTATATAATAAAATGAAAGCTCACCCATGGATCCAAAATAAAGAAAGAAAAGTCCACCATAGAGTAATGCTTCCTGGTTGTAAAGTTGTGCCTTGTATTCGTCACAATATGAATATGTAATGTACATAATATACAGTGTGTTTTTGTACCAAACCACAAGATTCAGCTATCCTTTATGTTATCAGAAAACTAATGTTAAATTGTTCAAATATACCAATATAATTCAACATGTTATATTAATCTCTTCATTCTTTTCCTTTGCAAATAATAGTATACTTTTGGTGCCAGAAGCACCTACGTTATTAATACTCGGTGCGATAATCCGTCTCATTAAATATCTCCTCCTATAATCAAAAGTCAAAACCAATGCATGAACGCATCAATTTTCTTGGAGAGAATAACATAACACATACGAAGTGTAAAAAATAAAATAAAAGAATAAATGAAATGAACTTGTGTACTTTTAGCAACTCCTAATGACATCTTCCATTATTATGATACCAACCACTTACTAGCCCGTCACAACAAATTTTTATGACATTTTTTGAGCCGTCATTTAGCTTTGGTAACCCCTTAACTTGTAACGGGCTTGAAAGTGCCACAAAAGAGGAGAAAACCGTCACAAATACTATTTGTGACAGTTTGGTGATTTTTTGTGACATTTTTTTGCCCGTTACGATTGACCTATTTTCCTGTAGTGTTACTCACTCATGGAATACCAAGCTTTGTGTTTACCCTAGTTGCTGTCATAACACTATGAATATATATACAATACAAGATAACACACACACACACACATATATATATATATATATATATAATGTAAAGAAGTAAAGAAGAATATATGTTTGCCTTAATCTTGAAGTAGCGTTGAATTGACGTTAACGAAAAAGAGACGCAACGATGAAGCAAAAAAAAGAAAACGTTGTGTGTTGAAGTGAGATATTAGGGTGCTTTCAAAACACATATCTTAATTATATGGATTACCTTTTTTTATAAAAAAAGTGTCTAAATTGAAATATCATGGTGCTTTTACCAGCACACATATTTCATTGATTTTGGTTGGGATTTTAGGTTTCTCATGTATATTGAAGAGTTTTATTATAAGTAAACAAAGAAAAGTATCTTTATTCTTGTAATGTAAAATGCCATTTTATTAATTTAAATTTGTAAAAAAAGGAAACTTATGCCATATTTCTTCAAAAGAAAAAGTTGTGATATGTAGTGTACCTTTCTTTTTCACTTTTAGTACTACTTAATTGGCCGGTCAAGAAGACACTTTTGTGCCTCTTGATGTAATTAGCCCCAATTAGAATCCAAATTTGTTCACCAAATGCAAACTTTAATTAAGTACTTGATTAGTTAATAATTGGTGTTGTCGTGGCCAGAAGTTCAAATGTCATGACCTTTTTCGGCCAAGTCCTAATCAAGAGTGCCCACCAATCCACCAAATATTTGGATTGATATATCCCCAATAATAGATCTCTCTTTTATTTCTTTATATTAATCGCTTTTCCAAATTCTCCTTAATTTAGGGTCAAACCAAATAAAAAAATTAGCAAATTCTAGCAGATATTGGACAAACATGTTTCATATATATATATATATATAATCCATTTCATGTTTCATGGCACATTACTTTCCTAGAAACTTAATACAAGGACAAAGAAGAAGAAAAAGAAAAGCAAACTCTCAAGTTATATGTATAGTATTTTTCAGAAGATTTAAAGACGAAAACAAGTATTCAGATTGGGCTTGAGAGTGGCGGAGATCGATACATGTTCGCAACTAATCATGTTTGCACCTAATCATTGGTAGTTTCAAATCCCACTAAAGAACCGTTGACATAGGAATTTACCTCTATTTGTGCAGTCCCATTACTACCATTTCCTAATAAAGATTTTATTTAAATTCTTATCTAGAGTTTTTGAGAATGAGGGAAAAAAAATATATTAAGAATATGTTAGGGTTTTTATTCACCAGCTAGACATGGTCTCTTCTTGGATCAAAGCAACAATATTATGCACTGCTGTTGCTATCTCACTCACTGTGGTCAGCTCACAATCATCTTCAACCTGGCTCAAGAGAAAAAGAAAATAATTAACTCAAAGGGATCTAAAAAAAAATGAGAAATTTTAAGGGACTTAGAATTTAGAAACAGACATAAGCAATATAGATATACATGTACTCCTTCCATCTCAAATTTAAAGTCTCGCTTTTTTTTTTAGAATGTACATTTATGCTTTTGTAAATATTCAATGTACTGATCTGAAAATAACAAGTAAATTGTATTCTTGAAAATTGATTATGTTAAAATTTGTGGTTTCTTAAAAGTACGTAAGTTAAAAGTAACTCTCTTTATTAGGAGTATAAAATATTATATATTAACTAGGTTCTTTCGTGGGTAACTCCTACGGGTGTTTTGCTTTTAAATCGTTACCAAACTTCACATATTCCAATTTGTTAGCATATTCTTTATTTGCATATATATATATATATATATATATGTTTAACTTTCATTAATTATGTATATTCTAGAGATTTAACTCAAGTGGTATCGGTACTACCCTCTTCTTTGAGAGGTGGTGGAACATAGTTCTCCTTCACATTTTCTAATTTGTTACTAAAGAAAGATATTTAGATTTTAGAGCTCCCTTTCAAAATAATTTATTTTATATTTGTAATTAAAAAAAATTAATTTTTTTTAGAAGAAAGACTACATCTATTGTCAACAACAATTAATGTTTTGTGGGGCGTAGTAAAACTCTAAAAAAATTTACACAATTTATAGATTTTATATTACTTTTCAAAATGACCAATGCAATACTGACGCATCAATATATCATTTCTTTATACTTATGCTCCAATTAATGTATAGTAAAAGGACTCGAAATTTATTTTTTTGTCAGAGTACTAACCTTCACACTGAAAGAGTAGAGCACCATATGATCAACGGTTGTGATGTTGAGATGGAGGATAGTGAGGCGGATAGATTGAAACCCATGGATCATCTTCAATAGCTGTTTAGAGTTCCTCCTTGACAAAACCTTGATATTTGCATGGCTTTCCACCATGGCCACTTCTACGTCCGCCACCGCTGACTGGTTTCCCGGCAACTTGTCGGTCGTGGCCGGGGAGTTGCTCTGGTGGACGGGGCAGGTGGAGTATTGAGGGAAGGTGAAGAAATTGCCAAATAGAGGTTCGTTGGTTTGCTTATGTGCTTCAAGGCATTGGAGGAGTTGTTCAAGCTCTTTCACATAATTAATTGCACCAGCGACAATTGATGCTTGGTCACCCTATTTAGAGAAATAATTAAAATAAATTTAGCATAACTTTAATTTGATATGTAACGATAAAAAATAATACTTTTAATTCGAGATAAAAAAATAATAATAAAAAGCAAGTATGAGAGAGTGATAAGATTAAAAATGTTAAATTTATTTTATATTTGAAACTCTTTACCCCTCCTTTCTCAATCCCTGATTCTAGCTAATACTATCAAGACCACACCTCCAAAAGCTCTTAAAAGAAAGGGTGTGAAAATATGTGAAAGCGATTCAATCTTTTTTTGAAAAAAAATAAAGTGTCTATCTTATTTTATTGTTTACTAATTATTAATGCGAAATTAGAATTTTATATTTTCAAAATCATTACACCTTGTCTCATATATAGATAGAGTATTTACAGGGCTGGTTTGAAGGTATGATGAAGATGACGATCGCCATAGGTCCCCAAAATTTTTAATTTTTTAGGGCCCTCAAATTTTTAAGTCATCGTATATACATAGTGTTTATATATGAAATATAAAAGTTTAAACTTTATAAACAAATAAATAAAACTTAATAACAAAAATTAGCATTTATTATTACTCAAGTCAAATTATTATCCCAAACCATTAAAAATTACCAAGCCATGAAGTAAAAAAAATAAAAAATTGAGCCAAATTTATTTTTCAACTAGCCAACAATCATTGATTCACTTTTCAAATATATTTTTTAACAAACCAACTATCTTAAAAAAAATATATTTATATTGTTAATGAAGCAATATTTTTAAATTTTGCCTTAAACCTCCGAACATGCTGAATATTTATTTTCATATGCGATACGCACGTATCATGCATAAAATTTTAATTAATATTTTTAACAAAACCACGACCATTGTCTACGTACATACTTCTAAAGACAACACTTAGAGGGCCCTAATTAGTAATCCTACGTATGGATGACATCTTTCTCTCATATACAATCTTCATACGTACAAACCTTTTAAGAGAATATATATATATATTTGATTAAATAAGGTGGTACCCACGTAAACTTTCGCTGATGGAAATATAATATATTTTAATAACGAATTCGATCTAATGAGTTCTTAGTCGATCTTAAAACTAAACTCGTAGAAGTAACTGCTAGCTCAATTCTCATAGTTTTAATAGAATATATTGTGGCCAACTGGCCAATGGGTTTGTGACATGAAGGCTTACTATTTTGGAACAAAGACGTCTTAAATTTATTCTATTATTGCAGTGATAATTTAAGAAATATATCTTTGCATAACTCTATTTAAGATCATCTTTGTCCGGGTTATCTGTCTCTAAAGAAAAAGGAAACATTTATATATAAAACAATATAATATATTGACAGTGACATTATAAATTTTAGAGTGGTCTGTTTTTTGTCACACATATACACGGTCCTAAATAATCACCTAATTTTATATGCAAAAGTATTGCCTTAAATTCCTTTTACACGCATATATATATATATATATATATGTCAATTGTTTATATACACACAGTTATACGGAGTAAAAATTGTGTACGGATACTTCCTAATCAACATTTACATAATTTTGAATTAAATACTCTGAACTTTAATATAGTATCAAATGTTAATTATTACCCATGTGTCCGTCAATGAACATAAACTACATATTGATTCATAATCCTATCTATCTATATTGTCAAAAGCACGTGTAATGGGTTAATACTAAAATACCCTTCCTGCTTTAGCAAAGAGAATGAAATGCTATGAAATCTAGAATTTCAAACCTATGCCTTAAGGTACCAAAAAAACATACATTTACAACATTAACCAAATAGTATCACGTGTTTCTAAGGTGTTTTAGAAATATACACAATATCATGAATTATTAGTTTCAGAGATATTATTGTACATGGAGCAATGTTATAATTATCGGATATTCTTAACACTTATTCATACCAGCATATATTACATAGGTTAAAGTTTCATGAAATACAATAAATGTACACTCATGTAATGCACTCGATAAAAATAGAGGAATGAGAATCTTAGGTAAGAAAAGCATTTTCCTTGTACATATATATATATATTTGGTAAGATAGATATATATATATAGAGAGAGAGAGAAAGAAAGAGAGTCACCCTTTCAGAATAAGAAGGTGGCATCAACGACCGGAGAATGGCGAGGTAATCATTCATCTGTCTCCGGCGATTCCTCTCTACGGCAATGTGAGTCATCCTCTGGTTCTCCATCTCTTCATTGTTCTTCATGGTTTTCGTGCCCCGCCGCCGCTTTCTCCGGTCCCTCCCGCTCGCCGGAGCTTCCGCCGGCTGCTGGAAACCCCCGCCGGGGCTGTACTCCGGTGAAGAATAGTTAATATCCCACTCCTTCATATTTTGTACCGTGGAATAATTAGGAGTAGGACTAACACTAGAGTACTCCCAATACATGTTATTGTTGTTTTGAATTGTTTCGTGGCACATAATTTTCTCTTCTTCAAAACCAAACCCAAATAAATCTTTGCAAATATAATTGCTATATGGGTCTTGTTGGAATACCACACTCTCAAGTGCCATTCTTTCTTTCTCTCTCTATATATATGTGTCTGTATTTATATATGTTGGCCAATTAAGGGAATCAAAATTTGTTTGGGAATTTATGTGAGGGCGGAAATACAATTGAATGGAAAAGTGTGGGAAGGGTATATATAGAGAATGGGGAAGACGAAGTGTTTTGTTTGGCTCCCCTTTTAAAGCCTATGGGGACCGCTAACCTTGACGGTGTACCAATCACAAGGATCTACAGGAACTTCACACGTGAGACAGTTTGTTGTGTATATCCATGTAATCTATTTATTTAATAGGTACAATAGGGACATACAACATATAGTGGATATATACTTGGTCACACTGTATCGTCGCAAAGACGGCCATTTGACTCAAAAAGCGACGAAACCAAAATCATGTGGGGCTTGACCAGATTGAACCGAAACAACCCATGGAGAAATCAAGTCACAACCTTTGCCGGTGATACATGTTGTTTTTCGGCCAAATTCTTTCGTTTAGACTCCCAAATCCGCATTTTTACTATTTAAGATAGGTCTTCATTTGATAATAAATTGAGTTTGGAAGGTTGGATTTGACTTCCGTCAAATCTCTCGTGATCCTCGACATCAATACAACAAAATCTCATGATCTTTATGATTTTCTATTTTTGGCGGTTATTTCGAATTATTTTGAATTTGTTTGCTTTCTTGCATTTGTCTTCTCTTATGAAAAGATTTCAATGTAATCGTTTGAGGTAGACTATACTATTAATAAAATTGGAGTGTTTTCACTATATTAGGAGTTTGTTCCCTTGTTCTACCAAGGATTTATAGCTTTCCGCTACGTCAAATAGTGACATACTCAATACATGTATAATAATATATTTTGCTAATTCTTGATATTTTGTAAATTCTTGAAACATTTTAACAATTAGTGTTAATGTTTAATGAAGTGTTAAAGTGGTGTTTAATTTGTACATAAGATCATGAGTTTTAATCAAAAATTAATTTTATTTTTTTAATGTACAAATGATATTTTAGTAATCTAATATACATTAGTCTTCCATGCGTTTAATATAATAGATGTATGAGAATAAAACTGCTTGATATTGTGAGATTTATTACAGTAATTATGGCATAATTAGTATAGGGATTGGACACTTCTAATTAGTAAGATATCCACTCGAAGTTAGGAGATATCCTGAATTTGAGTGTTATATGAGATAGGGGTGATTTTTGTTATTATTATAATAATGGTTGTTATTATTGTAGTAAAAGAAGAAATTTAGACCTTTTCTTTTTATTTTATTTTATTTATTAAAAAAGAAGTTAAACAAAATATCTACAAGAATAGACTATTCAAGTATTTGGGCATGTAGTGGAACATATTTTAGACAGCTAGGAAAAAACTTAAGTAAAATGGCTATTTCCTTTTTGA
Organism: Lonicera japonica; assembly: GCA_021464415.1. Classification (NCBI taxonomy): domain Eukaryota; kingdom Viridiplantae; phylum Streptophyta; class Magnoliopsida; order Dipsacales; family Caprifoliaceae; genus Lonicera; species Lonicera japonica. Next base: position 29,031,879 of record CM038466.1, on the reverse strand, counting down.
CATAAAATTTATATTAAATAAAAGCGAAAAGTTAATTTCCCATAAAGATGAATCCAGCTTTTGTTAAAGCTGTTAATAACATAAAATCTATCATTTCCTAACAGAAAATTACTTTGGACAATAAAAAAAAAGGTCTTATTAGACAAAGATTTTTACACTAAAGTTAATGAATAATTTTTTTGTAAATAAATGGCCTATTTTTTATTTTATTAATAATATGACATGTGTTTTTTTTTTCATTATAAAATGACATCACAACTCTTAAAATAAACTAAAAAATACCAATATGCATTAAAATATGGATTGCAATATGAACTTTACAGTTTATATTTCACTGCAATATGAACTTTGCAGTCCATATTTTTTGTGCAAAGTTCATATTGCAGTCCATATTTTACTGCAATGTGAACTTTGCAGTCCATATTTCTAGTGCAAAGTTCATATTGCAGTCCATATTTCACTACAATATTCATATTTTTTGTGCAAATTTCATAAAGAGGGGTTAATTTAGGTAATATATAACATGTTTTTATTAATTAAATGATATTTAAATTTATTAAAATACCTTCATTTAAAATATAAAATAAAATAAGCTTCTTACACTAATTACTAATTAAAAATAGGCCCTTCATTCAAAAAAATATTATTCGTTAGAGTTTTAATAAAAATCAATATGTAATAAGACTTTCTACCTAATTTCTAGAATTATTTTATACGGGTTCCCCGTCATTTGGTATTTAACATTGATTCATGTAAACAATCAATTATATATAAAGTAATTATATTAAAAAATAAAAATAAAGTAACTTTTTTTTGTGTGTGTGTGTATATATAGTAAGGATGTGACGTCGTTTATAACAGTAAAAGTAAAAAAGATAGGCTACGTACAGTTGCTTTGTATTTGAAACACTATAGATGGTTTGATTGCTTGAATCTTATAATTTTAAAATTAGTTTATTTTTAATTAATTATATATAAATTCATGTATTTATAAATAGTTTAATTTGGATTTATAGAGTGTTCGGAAGACAAATGAAAATTTTCAATTTTAATAGAAACATGTGTAAGATTTTCAATATTATTTAAAAAAATTGTAAATGTGTCGGCATCAAATTTGAACACAAAAAAACTTTCGAATATAGAAATGGAGTGAATACTATAGTGAGTAAAATGATACTTCATTTGAATTATTTCTCTCGGTCTCGAAATTCAACTTCCTATGAAAAACTCATCTATTTATGATGAACCTAATTTATGGCAGCCACTATTTGCACTCCACTTATTTCTTGGTTTCACTCCAATGTTAAAAAAGTTATAAGTGTCTATTTGCACACCACTCCTTCCTTTTTTTACCCAATAATTATTTATCTTAAAGTTAAAATTAACCTTCCTAATTACATATTATTAACTTATAATTACTTTGTAAAATTCAAATAGAATTAAATATTTTTTTACGTCTGATTTCTCCTCCGACCGTGTTTGATTTACTTTTCACTTGAAACAAAACATAAACCTCACTCACCAAATAACGAGTGAGAAAGTGAGCCTTACTCGCTTGACATCCGTATTCTGGTTGCACCATAGTCACCCCATGTCTAGCGAGTAATATACTCGTTAGATGTTAAGCTTAAAAAATTAGACAGTAAGTTTTATTCATTCTAGGTACACCCAGCCACCAAATGTCCAGCGAGAAAGTAAGCCTTACTCGCTGGACATCCGTCTTCTGGTTTCACCATATTCACCTAATGTCTAGCGAGCATTATCACTTTACGACATGGGATCAACAGATTCTTCTTTTAATACTAGTAATGTAAGTAAATTACTCATTTTCTTCTTCTTTGCAATAATTAGGATAATAAATTAACAAGAAATAAATGATCAAAACATGCATGGCAGTATTTTTAATATCTAAAAATGGTACTTAGATAGTGTAATACATTAAGCCTAACACATGTACCAAATCCAAAGCAAATACATTAACAAAAAAGAAGTACAAAAAATAATTACATTAAGCCAAACGCAATTGCATTTACATAAAAATAACTATTTTGTTTTCTTCGGTGGTGGGGCTTTGACTTTTTCGGAGGATTTGCATGCTGGCGGGGCTTCCGTTGTACTTGCAGTCTCTATCGGAGTATCTTCATGTGTCTTCTTTCGCCTAGTCTCTATCGGGGCATCCTCATTGTCTTGCTCTGATTTAGTTTTTCTTACATCCCTGAGCATATTGTATGCATATTTCGCAGCTTCTACAAATACAATGTGGACATCAAACAAAAGCAAAAGTCTTTTAATAGAAAAGGAACTCCATAATGGGACCATTAATTGTTCCAGTTACTCAACAAATCAGAATTTCCTTCTTATAGTTCCAACTGAAAACCATTTTCAAATAGAGCAAAACAAATACAACAGGAAAATCATAGAGAAGCAAAAATCTTTTTAAAGATAATGCATTCTATAATGGGGCCCCATGGCAATTAATGGAGACATGATTATATGAAATGCATTGCTTTTGTATGGGAAACCAAAGAAACATACATTTAACGTGTTCTCGGCTAATGGTGCATGTTCCCAGATAAACCATAAGTAAGTGACAACTCGCTGGATATCAGTAGACAGTCATAGCCTGTAACTCGCTCCATGATAAGCGAGTATGAGATGCATAATCACTAGATATGTAGCGAGTAAGACCAATTAATTGACTGCTAGCATTTTCGTAAAGATTTTATATCAAAAATGCACAACCTCATTCCCAGTAAAAACAATCACAATATTCAAAATTAAACCGATATAATAAATAATGTTATACATGCTTGACCAAATCACTAGAAGCTAAACAATACCCATAAATAGAAATCACTAGAATCTAAATAATACCCATAAACAGAAATTACTATGTCAAATTGTGAAACTTACTTCGTTCGTGATGTTGAAGACGGAAATAGCGAGATAATGATGCCGATGGTAAAGTAAGTGAAGGATGGTGCTTGTGATGAAGACGAAGATGAAGAATGGGTGAGTCTATGAGGAGGAGTGGGTGAGAAAGGTTAGCGTGAAGGAGGGAAATGAGAGAAAAGATCGTGCGAGTGGTGGGAGTGGCTTTGAAGTTAATTATTAACTTATGAATTAATGTGTTTAATTAATTAATTAATTAATTTGTGTAATAACAGGAGTGGTGAGATTGGTTTTGGAGTGGTAAAGAGAAAGCAATAATACTTTTGGAGTGTTTCTAAGCAGTGGAGTAAAACTAAAAAATAAGTGGAGTGTGAATAGTGGCTGCCTAATTTATAAATCAAAAGCGTGTATAAAATTGAGATATCACTGTATCTTTTGAATAGACTGCGTGTACGTGTCTCCTTATAAATACACAACATGATTAAAGTTGGAGAAAAGGGGAGACAGTTAAACAGGGATGAGTCAGAAGGGTGTGTTTGGCACTGAAGTGGGGGGTGGGAAGAATCTATACGAGTGACCACACAAATGAAGGCCAAGTCTAGCTGCAATCATATACTATAAAGACCAACTCTGTTCCCAAGGCCAAATGCGGTCTTGTTTTGTGTTTAAACCCAATAATCTACTTTCTATCACCTTTTATCTATTTATTTCCCTTTTTATGCTAAAACCCAAATTCTCGATAAAAACATTCACCCTAAAGAAATATCTCTCTAGGTAGACCATTATATAAACATAAATTTGTTTAACTTATTTTTTTCAGTAAACAAACTAATTTATTATTATGTTATGTAGACATAAAAAAAAATACTTGTAAATAAATAAATTGAGACCTTTAGACGGAGAATTGTGAAGACAATAAAAATCCAATTTTAATACTAACTAGCTAAAATGATTCACACTATTTACAAAATTAGTTATTTTATTCATGTTGTCAGTCACATCGTAAATAGAGTTTTTAGAGTTGAAAAAATATTGTTTGAAGAAATACATAATAGTATATACTTTTTTTTAAAAAAAATAAAATAACAAAATTATTTTTCATAAATATATGAGTAAGACAAACATGCATGCCTAATTATTGATCTTCCTAGATATCTTCACCATTTTTTTTCCCATGTTGTTTCCTCTCTTCATATTGATGATTAAGTTTTCCTCTTAGTCAAAGCACAAGTCATTCATTTGGGAGTCAAACTCTAATAACAAATTTAAGATTCCATAATTGGTTTATTTTAATTCACATTGATTAACACCATCAACAACTTCATAGCTTGATCTTATATAATTGATGTTTCACCTTCTCTTTAAGTCACATGAAAAGATCGACCATTGCCGTCCAAGGATCATGGGCCACTTTTTTCTTCTATTAATTTGTTGGGGCTACTCAACCCATGCATTCATTGAAATAAACTAAATTGTTTCAAAGATTTGAAAGCTTGATCGATCCAATATATGATACGGAGATCTAATTATCTAAATAACTATAAAATAAAAATAATTCTACAAGGATATATATATACGTACATAAAATTTCTCATGCAGATCAGTACGTACGGTGGTCCTTTAGCGACGGTTTTTTGTTGCTAAAAACATATCCTCAATGTAATAGTGACAGAAAAGTTCAAGAGATAAACGGATGATTTTTTTTCATGAAAATTGGCAGAGATGGTATCTATACTAAGTAGATAAAATTTTATCAAAAAATTCAAACCGGAAGTTAGTATAATAAAAATTTGATACAAATGTTAATTTTCGTCCATTGAAATTTTAGATAATCATCCAACCAACTCAATCCTAAAGGAATTTCCTGATGAAGTTTTGTGAAGATAATCAATCCTCTCTAATAAATGTTACTGTAATTGAAACTATCTTTAATGGCCGGGGCTTTAGGAACAAGAATTGTTATTGAATCTGTGTATTAGTCCCATCTTAACCTCTCTATCAACTTGTTATTGTTTTGAATCTATTAAAATGTGTTTAGTAACCCCAATTCCATGCTATATAATTGGAATTGGAGCATGGTTTTGAAATTTCATTGTTTGAATACTACATTAAGATTCAAATTTAGAATTAGGGCTGGGATCGGTTCGGTTCTTGTCCTAAATGATAAGAACCGGAACCGAGAACCGAAAATTAAAAACGGTTCGGTTTTAAGCATTTTTTTTCAAGAACCGAAAGTGGAACCGAACCGGTTCTAACGGTTCGGTTCTTCGGGGAACCGTTGGAACCGTTAGAACCGTTAATAATCGTAGGAACCGGCCAAAAACGGTTCTAACGGTTCTTCGGGGAACCGTTAGAACCGTTAAAACCCTTAAAATTGGTAAAAAAAACCGGTCTAACGGTTATTCGGGGAATCGTTAAAACCATTAGAACCGTTAAAACGGTTCCTAACGGTTCTTTTAATTAAATTGACCAAGGAACCGAGAACCGAACCGTTAATAACCATTAGGAACCGAACCGGTAAAAATGTCCACTTTAATAATAATAACCGAACCGAACCGGTTTTTTTTCGGTTTTTTTGGTTCGGTTTTCGGTTTTTTGGTTTATTATCCCAGCCCTATTTAGAATTCTAATAGAATTCCAAATGATTGAATTCTATAGGAGATTATTGTTTTCCAACTCCAATTCTAATTGAATTCTAAAAATAGTACTCTTAATGACCACCGCCCACCCCACACCTTCCCCATCCTACATCATCACCACCCACCCCACCCCACCACCACTACCATCACCCCCACCCCTACCCCTACCCCTACCCCTACCCTTACCCTTTCGCTTACCACCACCCGTTTAACCCTTTGCCCGCTCAAAATACACACTATAGGTAATATATATATACAATGTAATATACATATACACATAGTGAAATACATATATATATATATACACACACAAAAAGTGAAATATAAATCTATATACACACAAGGAAGTACCTATTTACCATCATATAAACCAAATATATGTATATGCATGTACATTGCGACAACTATAGCCACCACCGCTCTTCCGATGCTCCAGCGACCTCAACCAGCACTCTGGCGACCCCACCGGAGCTCAGGTGACTTCACTGAAGCTTTGAAACTCACTAACGAGCTCCACCACTAGGTGGCGGCCATGGGCGGCGGTGGCGGAGTTGTTTAAACCTATTGTTTATTTGAAATTTTATATGAATTCTATAATTTACCCAAACAAACAAATTATAACTCTACTAGAATTTTAAATGAAACTAGGTACAACCCAAACAATGATATTGTAATTCTTGTCACAAAATTTCAAAACCGTGTAACCAAACGCACTCAATTCTAATAAAATTCTAAAATTGTGTAACCAAACGCACCCTAAGAACATCTCCGAAAAATTCTACACAGTAACTAGCCAAGTCAATAAAAACCTGATTCAAAAGATTATGTAAAACAATAAATAAAGTAGACAACCTTTTCCGGCTCAATAAAGTACCCATTTGGTTCTCTACCTGGTTTCATCATCAAAATGTTTCGCAATCATATTTTAATTACCACATTATGTTTTTCTCTCCAATTATTTTTAATAAATAAAAAAAAAAGAGTCTCAAATAAGAGGAAGAAATACTGGCTTTTGTTTCCCGAATACTTGTATAATGATTTGCAATATAATAAATAAATAATAATTGAGAGAGATAATGAAATAATATTTTTTTCCTGATGGAAAATAGTATTATACTAGTGCATGTTTTTGTGTATACTAGTTTCAATTTAATTTTAGTTTTATTTAAGTGTATTTAATTTGATTAATTAGAAAATAGTTGGCACGTACATAGTGAAAAATACAAAAAACAATAATAATAATAATAACAAAAAGAATATAAAACAAAGACTAACCCTATCTATTTCAACACTGATCCGAAGGAGGTTTTAGTTGATTACAAAGCTAACTAGTGCAGTAGTGCTCACGCTGTATCATTTTATGTCATGCTTATGTTGTGCCTAATTTATTTATCGTTCTAAAGTTGGTTTAACCAATACATGAATCATTTATAATCATCTATTCTCATGCTTGTAATTTGAGTTAATTTTTTCAATAAGTTACAGCGTTCTTAAAAGATGAATTAATCAACACCTAAGAAGTCAGTGTTATATTGAATATAGATTGACAAATGATGTTAAGAACGCGGTCGTCCTTCGAATGTACCACGTAAGTAATGGCAGATATATCCCTCTTTATTATCATTTTGGGATTGAGCTCTTGCTGTTGTACTCACTGCATACGGGGCCCCCTTCCTGCTAGGAAGGCAACTATCCGACCCACCAGTTCGCTCACGTAATAACGATAATGTTTCCAACTTAAATACTATTAGGACACATGTGTAGAGATTTATGTTATGAAACGAAGCGAGACTATTTTATTTATCAACCTTTATTGACTTTTACAATTTTTACATATGTAACTAATAATTTGAGCCAACCATTATTAACACCCGGAACAATCTTAGATCCCGCCTTCATGGTTATTTCAGCGTGTCTTTCAATTCAGACGACTTTAATTTATGTATGTACGTAATTTTATCACATCTTTATATATATATATATATATATTTATTTATTTATTTATTCAAGCAATATATAAATAAATGAGGTGGGAATGTTTTTCCTTTTCCTTTCCTTTTCTTTTCGGTTTTTTTTAAGTGTAATCATAGAGTATTTGATTTGACACTCTAATCCAAAGCCAACAAGCAACGCCAAGGGCTGAATGATTAAATTAGTGAGAAAAAAATAATCACACCTAACTGGCAACATTTTGAATGTATCAAGTAAAATATTTATTTAATAGATTCGTTGCCAATAAAAGTCTTAAAGAATTTTGAATGTATCGAGTAAAATATTTTTTTAATAGATTCGTTGCTGATAAAAGTCTTTAAGAAGTTACTACCAGCTTGTTATCCTTTTTTTCTTAATTAAGAGTGAAAATATCGATACCCTCAAAACATTTTGTAATATTTTTATTTTTATTCGGTTCATTGTAACTGAGTAAAATGTTTGTTATTCGATTTTGTAAAGGTCGAGTATAAGTTTATATATTCAATTATTGACAACCGAGTATAGGTATTATTCAAGTTTATATTCGATTTTTTATAATCAAGTAATATATATCTTACTCGGTTATGAAGGACCTGAATGAAAAGTATGAGTATTTTTAAGATATATTGGAAGGTGCCAATATCTCCGCCCTTAATTAATTTCTTAATCAAGTTGGTATATTCCATTTATCAGTGACATTTTTTTCTTGGCGAAATTTGTGGTGTTATTATTAAATATTATAATTATTCTCATTAACACAAAGTTCCAAAAAATGTTCGTGCGGAAAATGACAATTTACACAAGCATCGCCTACACTATATCTATATATATGTATATAATTATATTGTGTCACCTAGGCCCCTCTCAATTGCTTTCTTTACAATCTTCAGTGATATATATCAATCCACTTCACAGATTGAAATTACTCTCAATTTTATTTCGAAACAAAAAAATAAAAAATAAATGCAATTGACTAATTCATATATTCCCTATAATAAAATATCAGCGACGTTCTGTTTTTGCTGATGGATTTTAGCTAACTGGCAAAATATAATAAGACATAACGTGCATATTTATATAGATGGATAGATGGATGGAAATGTTCTCGATGATTTTTGGTTACTAAAAATATTTTTTTAATGTTTTGACGACGAAAATTCATTGCTAAAATTCAATCCGTACACGGACCACTTTGAACCGGATTCAGACTGCAATATATATATACATGGCAGGCCAGATTTTCTTTTGAAATTTACTTCCTATGATTTAAAAGTAATTCGTATACATATAATTATGCTTAGGATATCTTGGCTTTCAGTGATCCAAGTATTTTTTCTGTTTATCCACTCTTAAATTTTGTCACTTTTTTGTCAAACTTTTGAAAATCGCCTTACAAAAAAATTCCCCCAATTTAATATGCAAAATGAACATATAAAAGTTAGATTCCTAATTGAATATATTTCTTTATTTTATCTTATCTTTCCAATTTCTTGTCACTTTGTTAGCTAGTAAATACTTACATAAACGATTCACTTACACCATTACAAATATTCGCCGATATATTATTTGAAGTTTTACTAACACGATTGTAAAACAATGAATCCTATCAACAGAGTCGATAAATATTTTGTAACGCGATGCGGATTCGGCAAAAAATGCATGGATTAAAATGGTATTAAAAGTTGAGAAATAACTAAGAATTAATGGTGTGATCGACCAGAGTTTCCATCTCGATGTCAAACGTATTAAGGAGATTCAATCATCTAAACTGTTTGAAATTTACCTTTAATCGTTAAAAATGTAGTGCTGAAAATAATCTATAATTATGCTAAAAGATTGATGGCACTTTGTATTGGAATCAATAAAGTTCTGGTATTGACTTTAATGTACCGTTTTGATATTGAAATAAAAACTAATATCCTTAGATGTCAACCTAAAAATTCTTCTAGTAAATTTATCATAAAACGAGGAAAAACTTCGTAGGCAATATAGATAAACTTAATAAATATTCGAAATGTGAACAAACTGACAAATTATGTGGATGGATCCAAAATCGCCATTTTAAGTTTTGAATTGTTCATTTGTCGAGGCGATATACACTTGAAGGACAAATGTGCAACTCACAGGTGCACCCGGTATGAATAACTGATTTTCTCAAAAGATTATGAATATAACATTTCTCCAATTAATCACACTCAAAAATTATTTTGAATGACATTTGATAAGAAGTTTAAGACAGAGAAAGAATGAATCAAAAGTTACTGAAATATCAATATTTCAACGTGGGGTTAACTTTTATCAGCAAGCAACCTACACGTCTTCTTCTAACTCCATTATTGTTATTACGTGGTCAAGCTAGCTAGGAGGTGCAGACAAATTACGAGGGTCTAGTTTCTATTTCGTTACCCAACTCATCAGGAACCAATAATGGTGCATTCTCTATGCATATATACAAATTTCCTTTGCGTGAACACATTTATCTCACAGTAAATTATTAGTGATATATTAGTTTGAGAATTATTTATTGTTAGATCGTATTGAGAAAAGATGGGTTTTATATGAACCCACTTTATCAATACTGTTGAGAATGGTTGACTAAAACTATTGGTCTCACGTGGAAAAATTATATAACTCAACGTGGGTAGATAAGTGGAAGAGTGTCACCACATAGGAACGAGATCTTTTAAGTGAAAGCCTCACACCTGTAGTTCAAAGGTGTTTAAGTTGGGGACAATATCATACGAGCCAAATTGGTGCCCCGGGCCTGACCACGAGTGCCAGTGGGCCCAACAATTGGTATCAGAGCTTTGATGGTGCGCGGACTGAGTGCCAGTGGTGCACAACAAATACATGGTGACTACATTATATAATTTTTATGTTAGATTACTATGTCTCTCTAGCATTTCTGATATGCGCTAAGAGTGTTTTCTATGTATACATAATTTTTAATTTATACTAAACATATATAATGTGGTCACCATGTATTAGTTTAGGGCTGGGAAAATAGAACCGGGAACCGGAGAACCGGTCCGAACCGAACCGATAAAAATTGGTTCGGTTCGGTTCTTCAAAATTTGCTATTTTTTTTAACGGTTCGGTTCTTGTCTATTTGTTAACGGTTCGATTAACAGTTTTTAGTATAATTTCTTTCCAATAACCGTTAAGGAACTGTTATTGAATTTTTCCTTCTAAATTCTATTCCAATGCTTAGGAACCGAATCGTTAGAACCGTTATTTCTTTACAATAACCATTATTATTTTTTAATAATTGTTAATATTTCGATTTTTCTCTTTTTAACGGTTAACTAATAAACTGGAAGAACCGAATAACCATTAATATTTTGATTTTTTTCTTGTTAACGATTAACCGATAAACCGGAGGAACCAAACTGTTAAAACTGGTTCGGTTCTTCAACGGTTCTTTACTTTTTCATACTTCAAACCGAACCGTTATGATATAAACGGTTCGGTTAATGGTTCTTCCAAAATTAGCTAGGAACCGAACCGGTCCCAGCCCTATATTCGTTAAGTGGGCCCGTATATTCACGAGAAGAAACTGACAAATTATCACAATAAGTGTTTTCTATGTATAAAGTACATGAATGTGGTCACCATGGCGATATTTGGTTGATATTTTGAGTTGAGTTTTTAAAATAGTGTTTGATAAAATTTAGAAGTATGTTGAAAAGTGAATTTGGTATTTTTTTAAGTTTTTTTTTGAACCGACTAAAAAATCTCGTAATTTTTTTTTCAAAAAATAGTCACAATGAATCTTATTTTATAGATCTCGACGAGTATGTTTCAAATATCACTACAAAAAAAGTGGCTTTTCTCAGCATTAGGATAATGCCGTTATAAGTAGTATAAATGCCGTTAAAACTTTTTACGGCATTTTTCTCTGCATTTGTTTAAGTACCTTAAAAGCCAATGTCGTAAAAGATTTTCGGCATTTTTACAAATGCCGGGAACATTAGCGGCATTTATAGCGGGACTTGTGTAAAATGCCGACAAAACTTCTTTTACGGCATTTATATAAATGCCGAAAAATCTACAATAACAAAAATAAAAATTCCACAAGTTTTGTCTCTAGCAAGACTCGAACTCGTGACTAACACCAAGTTTCACCGTACACATTTTTTATCTCAACTCATTAACCGCTACGCTAAAATACTTAATTGTTACTAAATTGTAAATTCTTCTTTTAATAACTTATTTCTATATATACACACAATATACATCCACATAGAAATATGAACCATTGGTATCATTACATAAAAAGAGATACTAAAATTTAGATTTTTTTAATTATCTCAATTGATGACAATTTTTATTTATTTGTGTATATTTTTTATACTTTAATTTAATTCAAATACATATAATTAAAAATTTGATTTAAATAAACAAGATTATTAATATTTTGAACTATATTTCTTTTTCGACACAACTGACGCATAAGGTGTGCAAAGATATACACACATATATAATAAAATTTTGGGTTACCTACACTTTAACATTGTTAACATTTGTTAAAAAATGTTGAGAAATTACTAGATCTTGTATAGAACGGCATAAACTCCAAAATTTTTGTACAAAATGTTAGGAAAAGTATTAATATTGTTCACACTTGTTGACGAGCGTTGTAAATTTGCAGTATTTGTTTTGAAATACCATAAATTCTCGGCATTTTGTACAAAATGCCGAAAAAAATATTAATATTGTCAGCACTTATTGGAAAGTGCCACAAATTATCGGCATTTGTTATGAAATGCCATAAATTCCCGGTATTTTGTACAAAATGCCGTAAATTCTCTGCATTTTGTTCAAAAGTGCCGGAAAAACTATTTTCTCGGCATTTATTTATAGTGCAGCAAAATAAATGCCGTCAAAGCCTTGTTTTCTCGTAGTGTATATATATTTTATCTAATTTTGATTTTTGGATTTAAAATTATAGTGTTTTTAAAAAAAAATTAGATAAAAAAAATAAAATAAAATAAACTTTAAGAAGTGTAAAATAAAATTGATTTTAAATTAAATTTAAAAAAAACACCTACCAAACAGGCCCATGTATTCACAAGAAGAAACACTAAACATAACTTTAATTTGTACCTACTCTGAATTTTATACATAGAAAACCGCAGGATGATTAGGTAGGGTGAAATCAAATAATTAGAAATGGACTTTTCTGCAAATCCTGCAACATCCCCCTGGGTATGGACAATCAAACTAGCATGGAATCTAAGGAAGACATGATTATGTATTATAATATCTATATGATCATTTAAATTAAGTTTTTTGTACACAAAATGTGTATGGCCAACTATTTTGTGATTGTATATTACAAGATACACACATACCATTTGGATTTAATTTGTTACATCTTGGTATTTAGCTTCAAGTTTTTGTCAATTCGAAGAGTAAAGTCATATGCAAAATGACATCATTTTGTGTATGGTAATTAATTTTGGTTTCAGTTCGGTTTGTTCGGCTATTTTTTTTTTCGGATCAGTTTTTAACGGGTCAGTTAGAATTGTTTCGGTTCGATTGATTGGTTTTCAGATTGGCCACAACACCTCTAATATACACAGCGGTGGATGCAAAAATTCAATAGGGAGTCCACTTAACATAATATTTTTTTAAAAAAAAATACGTACTAAAACATTGACTTCAAAATATGCATATATATATATAAACACACATATGGGGTGACATTATTGTCAAAGCAAATATTATTATTATTATTATTATTATTATTATTATTATTATTATTATCAAAACAATGTCTCAAATGAAAGAATATATATTGTATAGTAGTAATTTGGTCCGGCAAAGTAATATTTGCTTTAATTTGACAATATGACTACATATATATACATACAGGGAAAGATACATGAATTTTTTGAGGGGTGTACTAATAGTAACAGATAAAAAAATCATAAAATAAATTGAATGTATAACCATATAATGGTTGAGGCAATGGAAAATTCAGCTTGTTCAGTTTTCACTAACACGGCCTACTCCATCGAGTAGCGTGCGCACAGCTCTTTCCTCGATTTTTTTATAATATATATTTAAAAGAATTATAAATTAGTAGGCTTATAATATTTGAACTGGTCTAAGAGATGCGATAAAATCTAGCAAAGGGGAGGACTTAAACTATTTTATTTTATTTTGCAAGTGTTAGTAGGTTTTTCAATATTTTCCTCTCTGCTGAAGTCCGTCCTATCCCCCCCCCCCCCCCTTTCCCCTAAATTCACCCTTTATGTATATGTGTATAAAATAAATGTAAAAATCATAAAAGTAACTACATACTCTTTTCCATAGTAGTCGAGGGCGGTCCCTTTTTCACATTTTGCCTATTGGCTTAGACCATCTGCAGTGTGTATGGTAAATGGGTAGGTAAATTTGGCATTTTAACACATCGATCTCCATAGCGCGTAAGGGAAAAATGTCATGCCATCATTTCACGATGTACAGTCCATCGCCCCACTGCCCAATCAGCAGCCACTCACGACATTCTGAATGTCGTGAGTCTGCCTAGCCCAGTCAGCACACCCTCAACGGCATTCTCCAACGGTAGGATGGTGTTTAACGGTCATATTTCTCCCTATTTAAACATTTGCCCACATTTTGTTTCATCTTGTATCATTCTTTCCATTTTTCTCTCATACATATACACTTACACTAATCAAAATCAAATATCAACAAATTTCGAGTTATAGAAGTTATTTTGCAGAAAATCAAGGTACAAATATCTTATTCTTTTTATTAAATTATTTATTTGCTTAGTATTATTGTTTATTTGTTTAATATTATTATTTATGTGATAAACAATTTGTCACTAATATAGCATCATATTATCACTTAATGTGATATTATTAAAATATATCTTAACACGTGTAATGAAAAAAATTAACTCCTGAAAAAAAAAATAACATTCAACTCTTTAGTTTTGTATTTGAATTTTTTTTTTTACAAAAAAGGAAATTAACTCTTTGGAAAAGTGAAATTAAAAAAGGAATAAACTTATAATGCATTAGCACTTGCAAAGTGATTAAAAAGTAAAAGAGAAAATAATATATTTTTGAGGCAGTTATTTTTGTTTTATATATGGAATATAAATCTTTAGGTAGTAGATAAGAAACAAGTTTAAATTATAAGTAAAATTATTCTATTGACCCTTGTGAGAATCCGCAAATGCGACCCCCGGGTCTCGTTCCCGTTCTTGGGCGTCTAAAACGTCGGAGAGGATTCCGTCGTTCCATTTGCTTCAATCAGTTGATAATTCCTATCAAGTGTCACTGTGTTCTATTTCTAGATGCAAGAGGGTTCATTCAAAGTCGCCATTACGTTTTACGAGAAAACGGACAAAACAGTTGTGTAAGAGAAAAGGCTACAGATAAGCCTTTTCTCTACACGTTTGTCTACGAAACCACGATTCTATAGGGTTCGGGAACTATATTACGGTTTGGGAAGGTGTTAAGCACCCATTCCACCCTTTCGGTCTCTAGTGGTCTTATATGTTTATTTTATGTTGAAAAACTTGGATGCTTTTACTAACAGTCTACTACTTCCCAAATGAAGAAAACCCTAATTTTTGGGAAAACGGGAAAAAATATGAAAAACATTTGTGTTCCGAGATCCAATGTTTTTATTTTTGGAAGATGTAAATACAAGTGACAAAAGTTGTTTTATTTTGAGAGAGAGTTTCCCGTATCATTTCCTCAGATAACGACGGTTTTCTCGTGTTTTGAATACTTTTGTAAAAATTCGAATCTTGTATCGGGACTAATTCAATATGGAATTAGAACTCTTGAGGGGAGTTCTACCAGACATATCACAGTTTATGAAAGAGATAGGATACACCGGGTTTTTAATTCCTAAGTAGGTTTTACCGGTCCGGATTTTGAAAACAGAATTTTGTCCGGACGATAATGTACTTATTCTTCTGATTTTGCAGATGGTTTTATCAGGGTCTTTTGTTTTGAAAACAGTAGACTACTTTGTAACTTGGCAATAAGTCTATTCAAATAAAACGTGGACAGAACAACAGGAGTAAAACAAGTACACAGATATATAATTTAAATACTATAAGATACTTTCTTTACCTCCCCGACGAGAATAATAATAAAAAGAAAATATAATGCAGCAAAGAGATCTCTAGCGATAATGATCTTTTCCTTCTTCAGATATTTCCGAGAATTCAATTCCAGAGACGGGACACGTCGAGTGTCGGGGATATATTCGATAATTCCTCAGAAATAAGATTATAACATAAGATACTTGACGAAAGACTAGAAAATCAGATATAAGCCAATAATTCTTCAATTCCAAGTTGCTGTCCTTGAACCCTTGGGGGTGTTGGCCTATTTATACTGCTTGGGGAAGAATGTCGCGCGACATTTTCCTAGAAAAGGCAAGTGTCCCGCGACACATTGACCAATGTCATGCGACAAACGGCTGAAGTGATGTTTCTGACAGACTGATGTGTCAGAGAGTGGATGGTCTGGTGTCAGAAGGGTTTGCCGCGCGACATAACAGTGATTGTCGCGTGACACACTGATATGTCGTGCGACAATCCCACTTAAAAACAGGTTTCTTAGCCAACAAACCCTTTCGGGTCAGTTTCGGGTGCTCAGGTGGGTCCCGGACTCTAAAAACAGTACTTCTCGAAGGTCGTTAGGGTTCTTGCAGGGGTCACGGATCGGGGTGTCTACAGACCCTCTCTACTCAAGTTTCTTGCTTGCAAAGAATTGAGGCGAATGGAAGAGACCGTGATCTATGGCTCCCGCAATAACTCTAAGAAAGTGTGCGTATGCAAAAAGTGTTTGTGAGTGCCTCCTGGAGAGGGCTTGTGTTTGGTTTTGCCTCCGGAGAAGGCTTGTGTTACCTCCTTGCCTCTTTCGAGGACTTTCATTTGCTCCATTTCCTCAGATGGGAGGACTACCATTTGTTCCACTCGCCTCAGATGGGAGGACTACCACTGCTACACTTTGCCTCTCTGGGAGGGCTTTAATCTTTTTGCCTCAGGTGGGAGGACTACCATTGCTCCACTGTGCCTCTCTGGGAGGGCTTTGGTCTTCTGGCCTCAGGTGGGAGGACTACCATTGCTACACTGTGCCTCTCTGGGAGGGCTTTGTTCTTCTCGCCTCAGGTGGGAGGACTACCATTGCTACACTGTGACTCTCTGGGAGAGCTTTGTTCTTCTTGCCTCATGTGGGAGGACTACCATTGCTACACTGTGCCTCTATGGGAAGACTTTGTTTTTCTCGCCTCATGTGGGAGGACTAACATTTGCTACACTGTGCCTCTCTGGGAGGGCTTTGTTCTTCTCGCCTAAAGTGTGAGGACTACCATTGCTACACTGTGCCTCTCTGGGAGGGCTTTGTTCTTCTCGCCTCAGGTGGGAGGACTACCATTGCTACACTTTGCCTCTCTGAGAGGGCTTCGATCTTCTCGCCTCATGTGGGAGGACTACCATTGCTACACTGTGCCTCTCTGGGAGGGCTTTGATCTTCTCGCCTCATGTGGGAGGACTACCATTTGCTACACTTTGCCTCTCTGGGAGGGCTTTTGATCTGTAAAAGAAAGAAAATCGCTTCTGGAAGGGCTTTTTTGTGAGTAATTTTGCCTCTGGCGAGGGCTTGTGCT
Organism: Lonicera japonica; assembly: GCA_021464415.1. Taxonomy (NCBI): domain Eukaryota; kingdom Viridiplantae; phylum Streptophyta; class Magnoliopsida; order Dipsacales; family Caprifoliaceae; genus Lonicera; species Lonicera japonica. The sequence continues at coordinate 29,014,729 of CM038466.1, read as the reverse complement.
CGTGATTTGCCTCGAGGAGGGCTTGTGTTGTACTTTGGTGAATTTGGTTTTCTCTTTTAGACTACTAGAGTGAGAGAGAGAGAGAGAGAGATTCTTTGTGAGAGTGAAAATAGCTTCTCGGGTTTTTAATCTCTACTCGCATGTCCCCTTTCCCCGTATTTCTGAAATTTTACTCTCATGTTTTCCTCGAGCGAGGATACTTCTTTTTGAAAGCAGTTTTCGGACCTTTTCTGTTCTTCGCAGAGTACTGATTCGAGGTTTTACTTCCAAATCATCTCTTCTGTATCGTGCTGAAAAGAAAATTTGTTTGAAAGTTCAACATCTGACCTCTGGTATACTTAGTTCTCATCTTGTTGGCCCACATCGTTTTCTATTTTTCGATGCTCTTATTTCTCCCTCTTTTTGGGAAAGACCTTTCCCGGCCTTCTCTGTTTTTGACCAGGAATCTTTTTATCCCTTTGTTGTGATCAGGAGCCTTACTCACCCAAAACGAAGCCCTGAGCCGGTTTTGGCCTAGCTGTCACTTTTGGTGTGGCTCTCCCTATCACTCTGCATTTCTGTTTCTCTCGTTTGCTTTGGGCGCTCATGGGGGTTCGTTCTCTTTTCTACTTTTTCAATTTTTTCTATTCCCGTCTTATTCTGATATTTTCTTTTTTTTCCAAAGATGGTCTTGGTCCTTTTTGGGAGATCAGAGACTACTTTAACCGTTTCTTTCTTGCATTTTTCGGAAAGATGATTTGTAATTTTTTTCCTTGAATCTTCATCATGGGTGTGCGGTACTTAGAAAGTTTTTCGAAAACTGTTTCCCTGAAGCATTCCTGCAGGAGAAAAAATGAGACAAAGGTCAAAAAATCAGGGGAGGGGGCAAATGTCGCGCAACAATTCGGTGGAGAGCTCTTTGTCGCACGACAAATTGGCTTATTACATAAACCCCTTGCTGATCTCATTCCACCTCATTCTCTCCTTTCTCTTTCTCTCTCTAGCTCTCTTTCTCTCTTCTCTTAAGCGAGGAAGCCCTGCCGCTTTTTCCATTTTTCCGACTTTCTCACTACTTTACTTATACATAGATGGATCCCGCACAGCCAGATCGGCTTGAGGGTGACCAGGAGGAGGTTACTTTTACTGATGCTCAGGGAGTTCTCGGTTGCAGCCCTCACCACGATGATTGGGCTGATCTTGACTGGTATGGCGAGGATGGGGTGAACTGCTGTCGGGCGGTGGTCTATCGAGATGTGACCTGGGCTGCTCCAGTCCCGAAAGTTCCTTGGCTTTTGATGGAGCCTGTTTCTCACGAGATCCGTCGACGGTCTCTGGTATGTCTTCTTTTCGTGTATTTATTTGTTTGATCATTTCTGTCGTTTCCTGCATGTATTTTGAACAATGTTAGTATGCATGTCTGCCTAGAAATAACGTCAGATTTTAGTGAATCCATACTTTTACTTGTGATACCCTTTAGGTTTTTAGAAAACTACATAATTTATCCTCAAAATTCTATAACTCTTATAATTACACCAAAGTACCCTCAGGTTTTTTGGAAAATTACATAATTTACCCTTATAACCCCATAACTCTCATAATTACACCAAAGTACCCTCAGGTTTTGGAAAATTACATAATTCTGCCCCTATAACCCCATAACTCTCATAATTACACTAAAGTACCCTCAGGTTTTGAAAAATTACATAATTTACCCCTATAACCCCATAACTCTCATAATTACACCAAAGTACCCTCAGGTTTTGGAAAATTACATAATTTTACCCCTATAACCACATAACTCTCATAATTACACCAAAGTACCCTCAGGTTTTGGAAAATTACATAATTATACCCCTATAACCCCATAACTCTCATAATTACACCAAAGTACCCTCAGGTTTTGGAAAATTACAAAATTTACCCCCTATAACCCTATATCTCTCATAATTACACCAAAGCACCCTCAGGTTTTGGAAAATTACATAATTTTACCCCTATAACCCCATAACTCTCATAATTACACCAAAGTACCATCAGGTTTTGGAAAATTACATAATACCCCTTACCCCATATCCCATAATTATAACCCTCAGGTTTTGGAAAATTTATATAATTTATCCCATATCTCTCATAATTACACCAAAGTACCCTCAGGTTTTGGAAAATTACATAATTTTACCCCTATAACCCCATAACTCTCATAATTACACCAAAGTACCCTAGGTTTTGGAAAATTACATAATTTACCCCTATAACCCCATATCTCTCATAATACACCAAAGTACCCTTAGGTTTTGGAAAATTACATAATTTTACCCCTATCACCCCATAACTCTCATAATTACACCAAAGTACCCTCAGGTTTTGGAAAATTACATAATTTTACCCCTATAACCCCATAACTCTCATAATTACACCAAAGTACCCTCAGGTTTTGGAAAATTACATAATTTACCTTATAACCCTATATCTTTCTTAATTACACCAAAGTACCCTCAGGTTTTGGAAAATTACATAATTTTACACCTATAACCCCATGACTCTCATAATTACACCAAAGTACCCTTAGGTTTTGGAAAATTACATAATTTACCCCTATAATCCCATATCTCTCATAATTACACCAAAGTACCCTCAGGTTTTAGAAAATTTACATAATTTATCCCTATAGCTTTATAACTCTCATAATTACACCAAAGTACCCTCAGGTTTTGGAAAATTACATAATTTTACCCCTATAACCCCATAACTCTCATAATTACACCAAAGTACCCTCAGGTTTTGGAAAATTACAAAATTTACCCCTATAACCCCATATCTCTCATAATTACATCAAAGTACCCTCAAGTTTTGGAAATTACATAATTTACCCCTATAACCCTATAACTCTCATAATTACACCAAAGTACCCTCAGGTTTTGGAAAATTACATAATTTACCCCTATAACTCTCATAATTACACCAAAGTACCCTCAGGTTTCTTATATTTATATTTCTTTTTTGTCTACAGTGGGTCAGCCGAGGTTGGGGTTCTCCCAACACCATTTCTTTAGAGTGGCAACAGGCACCGGCCCTTGTCTAGGAGTTGCTCCCTGTGATTCCCTTCAATTCTCTCTTCGATGCCCTCCCAGAGCGGGTATCTAGGACGGCTGTGTTGGTGTCGGCTCTAGCCTGTCACTGGTGGGACACCACTCATACCTTCCACTGGAGCTGGGGGGAGATGACGATGACCCCCCTCAATTTATTTGCTTTGATTGAGATTCCCTCAGGGGGTCCCTATACAGATCGATGTCCCTTTGCGTCTGACGACAGAGGGTATTGTTGGCGCACTAGGGTGGTTTTGGTCACACGCCTGGCGACAGAGAGAGCCAGATTGATTGCTTCAGGAGCGCTGATGACCCGCTAGGAGGTGCGTTAGTATGCCCGCGTCCTTCTCTTACTGACGCTCCACGATTTGTTCGAAGCCCGTGGGGGGGACCCGGCCTATCTCTGGTGGCTGCCCTATCTCTGGGATTTTAGTATTATGTTCGACTACGACTGGGGTGGTTTTATTCTTGCCGTCCTTTATGATGCTATAGACCAGGTTTCTCGACACTTAGCCCTGAACCTCAAGGGCTTCTCTTTGCTGTGGGAGGTATATACTTCTATCTCTTATTTCTACTTTAGTCTTTGTATATTATATGCTTGTTTGTTTATTGATATTCTTTATGTCTCCTCTTCAAAGTTGGTTCGTGGCTTATACCCATTTGGGTCGCGCCCAGGTGGATCTCCTTGTTAAGAACGAGGATCAGTTTCCCCTTCTTCATCGATTCATCGCAGGGAACTACAGGGATCCCTATTTATACTGGACTCGGGAGACCGGAGTTGCTGCCGTCCATGACCTGCTGGAGGAACAGGTAAATATCTTAGTATTCTTTCTTTTTAATAAATAAATAAAATAGAATATAAATAACTGAAATAAAATTTTATTCTCTTTTTAGATTGAGTGGGCCCCCTGGGGTGATCTGGGTCTCCATTTCGGGTATGGCCGGGCTTTGACTGTTTCGAGGACCAGGCGGCTTATCCGGGACGAGTATAACCTTCTTTTCTACTTGGGCGAGAGAGTTATTCACCAGCACACACCGGCCCAGTGGCCCCGAGTTTCTTTGTTTTTACCGGTTCTGATGAGGCGGACGGGTGAGATTGACCCGGTGACGGTGCAGGCATTGGTAGACGGGCTCGGTTTTTAGACGTTCACCGAGAAAGGAGATTATGTTGTCTTTGCCGCCCGTTATTTGATGATGGAGCCGAAGGGGACTCGGGGACGGGTCTTCTACGAGAGGTACCGGGCATTGGGAGGTGATCCTAACTACATACAAGGACCAACTCATTTGTCCTGGACGATTCCTGGTCAGCTGTCGCCTGTCCCCGATCAGAGGGACAACATTTTAGATTCTGACGACGATGATCCTGAGGGAGAGAGGGACGTCCCTGCTAGTCCTGAAGGAGGCGATGATAGGCCCGATGGAGGTGATGATAGACCCGAGGGCAGTGAGGGAGGTGGGACAGCGGCTGTTCTAGAGCAGCCTCCTCAGACGACGCCTATGGAGGAGCAGCGTGCTAAGGATTTTGAGTTTCCCACTGGTCCGTCAGTATCACCTGGGGTAGTTTTTGAGGTTGCTCAGGCTGCTGAGAGAGAGGGAGTAGCTTTTTCTGAGCAATCCTGGGAGCCTGCGGACTTTGGGGTCGACTATGAGCAGTTTGGGCGGACCCCTTCTGCTGCAGTGACTACTCCTTCCAGTGGGGTCCCGCCTCTGAGGGTGACTGCCATTACAATTCTTCCGGGTGTTCGCACCTATGCTACGTTGACCTCTCTTCCATCGGCTGTTATGGGCCCTCCGGCCCGATCTTCAGGTCTTGGGGGTTCTTCTTCCCGACCTCCTCTGTTCCCGATCCGCGAGGAGGGTGGGTCTACTTCTGCTGCTATACCTGCGGGTTCGTCTATTCGCCCGATAGATCTGCCGCCACTTCCTCGGGATATCTCTTATATTGGCGCCGGTCTACATCGATATACGGTGCCTGAGTATCCCCTTCCTGAGGATACGTTTGACTACTTGGGTGGTCGCCCTGATGATGAGGTATATGTTTTATCTTCCCTTAATATCCCCTTATATCCGTGTTTATTTATTTTAACTGTGCTAATTCCCTTTTCTTTTCTTTTTCAGCGGGTGAGCGTGCGTATAGCGGGTCTGAGAGCTTGGCATTCTTAGTATCTGTACAGCTGGAACCTGCTCCAGTACGTTGGTCGAGACCCCACGATATACATGCGTGACATCAAAGGGCGATCGATGTTTCCCTGCGGGCAGACGACCCTCTGTCCTCTTCTTGTGCTTGGACAAAGTCCCGGAGGAGCACTAGTCGGACCTCTAGGCGATCTCGGTCCTCGGTGATTCGCCCCATGGCACCGGTCCAGTCGACGAGGCCTTCTCAGGCAGCAGTTCCTTCTCATCTAGATGTCCCAACAGTCGATCCTACTCCGGAGCAGGGTTCTGGTGATAGTGGTAGCATGTCGAAGGGCGCTAGGATATATTAGTTTTCTTTTCCTGCATTTAGTTAGTTCAGACAGATATGTAGTTTTTTATGTAGACAGAAATTTAGTTTTGAAAACTGTTCTTTTTTTGAATTTATGAAAAATCTTTATTTGTGTCTGATGATATACTTTTATTCTCTACCTGTGAAAAATATATTTATATGAATCCGTAATTTAGGAGCCATACCTTGTAACGTAGTGATACTTAGGGTCCCTGCAAAAGAACATAGTGAGCATAAATGTATTCAGAAGTGATCCTTTTGGCAATAGTGACTCTTATGTGTAAGAAGGAAAAAACAGGGTGACACCAGAGGGGATTGTCGCGCGACAATCCCTGTTGGATATAGGTTTGTCGTGAGACAAACAGGTATAGGACCCTCTTTTTTACTATAAATACACCTATCCTCCTTCCTTTATCCCCACACCTTTCCCAAAATGTCTGCATATCGTACAAATTCTAATTTTTCTTATGTCAAAGCCCGAGATGCTCTGATAACTTCTGAGAATGGCGTGAACTTTGGTGCATTCAGTCCTTTAGCGGGTTGGTGCCATCGTCCTGTAGATTTTTTCTTTTTGCTAGGCGCTGTGTATTTCTAGAGCCTTGCGGATCATCTTTTTCGCTTCGGGCTAGATGAGCTCTGCCCGACTTACGAAGAATTTTCCTGGTTATTTCGTTTTGACGTTCATCTCCCGATGGTTATTCCCATAGAAGAAATCGGTCCTTGAGATATGCTGATTGCTCTGTTAGCCATTCCCCAAACGGCCTGTGATGGTTTTATTAACGACGGGCTTCTTGACCTCCACAAAATGGTGAGGTTCTTTCATCGTTATGAAGAGAGAGCTTCTTATAGTGTGGGGCGTACTGCGGCAGCCTTGATCTATCTTGTTTCTGATATGCTACTGGTGACGGGCTCTTCCCGTGTCGATCCGACCATGCTAGGAATGGGGAGTCCATAGTGCCTATCGTTCTTGCAAAAACTCTGAATGGCCTAGATGATCTTCAAAGGGGAGCTTCACCCTTCTTCCGGGGAAGCCCGCGTTTGCTATGCATGTGGTTGTTAGAGCGTTTCTGATCGATAGGTTTTAACGGGGTTCGGCTTAACAACCCGATGCACTTTTTTCGTCGTCCCCTCTTTAGTGCTTTGACCATGTCTTCCTATGATTGGACAATGTGGTTTTCGGAGAATTTTTGGGCTATTCGGTGGAACATTCCTTGGTGAAAACTGAGGGCGATGGTGCTTAGTACCGGGGGGCAGAATTACGTTTGGCTCCGTGGGCTCTGGTTCACCTCTTTTTATCTCACAGGACGTCTTCTTTGGCAGTTCAACGTTTCTCAAGACGTTCCCCTCAGCCTGAACAACTTCTCTTCCGAGTCTAAGTTTGTGACCCCGTATGTTTCTTTATCAGTGGAGAGAATGTGGTGTGCTCGACGGACTCGTCAGTTCAACTATGCCCGTTTTGGTATTTCCAGGCCCCTCCGGGCTGACATCATCCGTTCTCATTGGGGGTCTCTGGAAAGGGAGCTGATTGGTGATCCCTTCCAAATGGAGTGATTCTGGTTTATGAATTCTGAGCCCACAGAGGAGAGTATCGTCTTTGCGTACCAGATCCTGAATGAGGCTCGATTGACTTGGCCACTGAAGACCCTGCTTGGCCAACCCCTAGGGATTAGGTTTTTCTGTATATTGTATCTCCTTTGTAACTTTCAGTGTTCTGAACTACCTTAATAATATACGAGGGACTTGTTTTATGAGAAATAAATTTCTTTACAATGTTTAAACCAGACCTGAAGTCACTTCTCAGGTTGCCTACGTTCTCCTTTTGATTTTTCAAAAACACAAGTCTAAGTTGGGGCTCAGGTTTACGTAGTTCTTATCTATACATGTTACATCTATTGGTAATACTTCTTCAATTGATCCATATTGACTGGTGATTGCAGTAATTGTCCGTCCAGGTCTGTGAGTATGGCAGCACCCCCTGTATCAATCTCTTTGATGATGTATGGCCCTGTCCACTTCTGCCCAATCTTTTAACACTATGTCGTTCTGATTGATACCCTGAGTCTTTACTTTCTGGTTAAATGCTCGAGCAATTCTCTTCTGATACCCTTGGTGGTGGTACGCGGCTCTCAATCTCTTTTCATCTAGCAAGGCCAGCTCGTTATAACGTGCCTGGACCCATTCCAGTTCATTAACGTGATTCTCTAACATTACTCTGAGTGAGGGGACTTCTAATTCAACAGAGAGGACTGCTTTCATCCCGTATGTAAGGAAAAACGGGGTTGCCCCGGTGGAGACCCTTTCGGTGGTGCGGTATCCCCACAATGCATATGATAATTTTTTCAGTCAGTCTCGATAGGTGTCGATCATCTTGCTTAGGATATTCTTCAGATTCTTGTTGGCGGCCTCAATTGCCCCATTGGTTTGTGGTCTGTATGCTGAAGATCTGTGTCGGGTAATACCGTATTCCTCTATGACTGTATTAGCATCTCCTTCGAAGTGGGTGCCGTTGTCCGAGATGATCTCGTGTGGGACCCCATACCGACAGATGATATTCCGTCTGATGAATCGGGCAACTTTTCTGGCGTTAAAGGTTTGGAAAGACTCGACTTCTACCCATTTGGTGAAGTAATCGATGGCCACTAGTATGAATTCATGGCAGTTGCTGGCTTTGGGCGAGATCTTCCCAATGATGTCGATTCCCCATGTTGCGAAAGGCCAGGGAGTAGTCATGTTGTACAATTCTTTCAGAGGAAATTTCTGAGATTTAGCATAGATTTGGCACTTGTGACAACGGCATACATGGTTAATGCAGTCGTTCTGTAAGGTAGACCAGTAATAACATTGTCTGATGATTTTGCGGGCAAGTGTATGGCCGCTCATATGAGGTCCACAATCGCCCCCATGTATCTGATCCATCATTTTGATAGATTCTTCTTCAGTGAGACATTGGAGATGGGTCCCGTCGTAGTTCCTCTTATACAGCCTTCCGGCACAAAGTATGAACCTGGATGCTAATCTCCTGAGTGTGACCCGCGTTCTCTTGTCTGTTCGCTCGAGATACTGGTGATTTTTCAACAGGTTCCAAATGTCGTAAAATTAAGTGGTTGAGTCTCCATTCTCTTCATTCCCTACCTCAGGGGCCATGCAGTGTGCTGGTCCTGATCTTCTTTGTACTGTAAGAGTGATTTCTTCCATCCCCTCCGGGATATCGATCATGGATGCCAGAGTTGCTAGTGCGTCAGCAAAACTATTTTGTGACCTGGGGACATAGTAAAACTCCGAATGTTCAAACCTTCCTGCGACATCTTCCAGTCGGGTAAGTTAAGGGACTAACTTTTCATCTTTGATCTTTCATTCCTTCAGAACTTGGTGGACCCACTAATGCCGAATCTCCGTATACTTGTATTCTCTTTATACCCCTTTGGAGCGCAATCTCTAATCCGATTATACAGGCTTCATACTCGGCCATATTGTTGGTGTAGAAAAAGTCTAGACGATATGATATTGGGGAGTGAGTTTGGTCTGGGGAGACTAACAGGATGTCTATCCCGTTCCCGTTTCGGTTGGCGGCCCCGTCAAAGTATAATTTTCAGTCTTCATCGATCTCGACATTCATGATAGTTTCGTCTGGAAATTCGGCTTCTTCTAACATGTCCCCCAATATCGGATTGTGGGTTAGGTAGTCAGCTATGATCTTGCCTTTGACTGCCTTCTGGATCATGTAAGTGATGTGAATTCGGAGAGTAAAAATAACCATTTTGCCATACGGTTCGAGAGAGCTGATTTTTCGAAGAGGTACTTCAACGGATCAATTCGTGATGCCAGGATGATCGAAAAAGCTAGCATATAATGCCGTAATTTCTGTGTTACCCAGACGAAAGCGGTGCATGATTTCTCCAATGACGTGTAGTTTATCTCAAATGGGGACAATTTTTTGCTGATGTAGTAGATGGCTTGTTCTTTTCGTGTATCGATCAGATGTTGGGCTAGCATGGCTCCTGCAGCCGAATTGATGACGATCAGGTATAGAATTAGTGGCAGTCTAGTCTGTGGTGGGACTAACACTGGGGGTTTGAAGAGGTAGTCTTTTATTCTATCAAAAGCTTCTTGGCACTGATCGTCCCATTCTCCTGGTGAAGACTTTCTCAGGAGTTTGAAGATGGGTTCGCAAGTCTGAGTAAGCTGAGAGATGAACCTGCTGATGTACTGTAAATTATCCAAAAATCCCCAGACTTTTTTCTCGGTAAGAGGCTCGGGCATGTCTCGGATAGCTCGAACCTTGGCAGGGTCTACCTCGATTCCCTTTTTACTGATGACATAGCCCAGGAATTTTTCTTTGGTTACCCCGAACACACATTTCTGCGGATTGAGTCTCACCTAGTACTGGCGGAGGCGGTCAAAAAAGGCTCGCAAGGGTGGTACATGGCCTTCCCTCTCCTTCGACTTAATTATCATGTCGTCCACATATACTTCTACTTCTTTGTGAATCATGTCATGGAAGACAGCTGTGACTGCCCTCTGATATGTCGCCCCGGCATTCTTCAGCCCGAATGGCATAACGGTGTAACAATATGTTCCACATGGCGTGATAAATGTTGTTTTCTCCTGGTGATCTGGGTGCATCTTGATCTGATTATACCCGAAAAAACCGTCCACGAACGACTTTAAGGCATGGTTGGCGGTATTATCTACTATTAAATCAATGTTTGGTAATGGGAAATCGTCTTTTGGGCAAGCTTTATTGAGATCTCGGTAGTCTACACACATGCAGACCTTCCCATTTGCCTTTGGGACGGGTACAATGTTGGCTAACCATGAAGGGTACTCGATTACCCGCAAGAACCCCACACTCAGTTGTTTCATCACTTCTTTTTTTACCTTCAGGGACCATTCTGGCGTAAGCTTTCTTAGTTTCTGCTTGACGGGTCTAAACTCTGGCTTGGTGTGTATCTCGTGCATGACTATCTGGCTGTTCAAACTTGGCATATCTGCATAGGACCATGCAAAGATATCCATGTACTCATTCAGAGTTTGTCTGAATTCTTCTTTTTCTATCTCGCTTAGACTTGCCCCAATTCGAACCTCTCTCTTTTATTCTTCCGTCCCGAGATTAATCATCAGAGTGTCTCCCTCCTCATTCTGTATACGCTGCTCTTCCCGCTCAGGGTGTTCATTTAGTCTTTCTATCTCCATATAGGCAATTACAAAATCAGAACTAACAGGATAGCACAAAACAGAGTCTTCTTCATTGATAATAGTGTTTACAGGTACAAGTTTAAAAAGTACATTTAGGAGTGACTCCTCCCTAGTCCTACCCTCACTCTTATCTCTCACCCTTACAATTTCACTCTTTCTCCCATTTTTCTGGTAATCTGGATCAGCGTGTATTAAGTGTACAGGGTCGTCTCTTGGCTCATCATCCCCTAGAGCTATGACGTCGAAGAGATTTCCGATTAGTTCTTCCTCTTCATCTTCCTTGTCTTTATTTTCTTCCCTCGGCCCGATCGTTAACTTGGTAGAGAAGCTGTGTATAGTGCTTTCCTTGATATAAAGGTCCTCCTCATAGAAGATTTTCCATCCTGGAAGGTTCTCTCCGTCGCTGTTTCTCCAAGGCTTCTGAAAGGCGCAAAAGGGGATGTCATCTCCTTTATTTGACAAAAAATCCATTAGAGAGCTAAAACTCAAATACTGATGTCCTTGACCCCTTTTCTCTTTGTTGTCTTCTTCGGTGTATTGGTACCCCCAACCCTTCTCTTTCATGCCTCATCACTGGTTCTAAGGCCTACAATAATCCTTGTTGTCCCATTCCCAGACTGGCTCCAGGTAAGTATTTCATCATTCTCAGCATATTTGTGATCTTGGTGCTGAGACCGGGGATATTATCAGGGGAAAGATACTCGATTCTCTAGGTGGTGAGGGCTTGCACTTGAGGCTCGTAAGAAAAGCCTCCCAACTGTATGCTTTGACTCCCAATGTCCAAGACAGGTAATTCTAAATCCGCCAAGGTCCTTTCAGGATCTCCTTGGATGGTGATTATCTTCTCTTCGAACGGTATCTTGATCTTCTGGTGTAAGGAAGAGGGGAGTGCACCTATGTCATGTAGCCATGCTCTTCCCAATAGGAGGTTAAAACTGGAGGGGATGTCTATGATTTGAAAGTCGGCTGGGAAGTTTTCAGGACCGACCATGAGATCAAGCTTTAGAGAACCCAGAATGGCTCTCCTAGTGTTGTCATAGGCCCTGACAGTTACTGCTGATGGAGAAAGCTCTGAATCTAAGATACCCAGACATCTGGCGATCTTCAAAGGGCATACATTTATGGTTGACCCGTTGTCAATAAGGACTTGTGGCAGAATTTTTCCTTAGGTCCGGACAGTAATACGGAGGGCCAGGCTGTGTTTCTTCCTTAGTGGAGACAAGTCTTCATCTGAAAATGATAGACTTCTTTGGACTGTAAACGACCTAATCATGTTTGGCAGTTGTTCGGGCGTGGAGTCTTGTGATATAACGGCCTCATCTAGGAGTTTGATGAAGGCGGTCCTGTGAGGTTTAGAGGCAACCAGGAGACCCCAAATGGTGATGTGTGCCTCGGTTTTCTTCAACTGTTCCAATACTTGATCCCCTCCTATTTCCTTAGGATGTGGTGATTTCTCGGTATCCATCGATGGTGGTTGATATACCCTATCTGAACGGGTAATTTGTTGTATCTAAAGGGATGCTGGGTCTAATCCCTCTGAAAGTTCTGATGATTCTGGATCCGTAGACCTACTGAAAGTTTTGGAGGAGGTCTCTGTCATACAGATTGTCTCTTTAGGAAGGCCTCGGGGCTTCCATAGTTGTTTTTTCTTGTTATGGGTCCATCCTATCCCAAATTTTTCGGGATTGGTTTTGATTGCAAGTGGTTGTGAGATTCCCTGATTGGCCTTCCCTAAACCCTACCCGGGTAGGAAATTCATCTTAGCCATCCATTGGTCAATTATCGGATTGAGACCTGGTGCAACTTGAGCCCTTTCTGGTAGTACAGCGGGTGACTTGTAGGCTGGGTCATCTCGAATGAGTCCCACGGGATCAAAGCCTTCTTCATCAGTGGTTAAGGTGTCAATTCCCGCAGGTGGAGCATGGTTGGGAAGGGGGTTGTTAGTAACATTGGGTTCGTCGGGCGCGGGTATAGTACCAGCCTCGATTAGGTCTTGAATACGATGGCGAAGAGCCAAACAGCGTTCCGTGTCATGGCCCGCGGCCTGATGTTATGCATAATTCTCATTCATTCTCCAGGTGCTGGGAATAGGGTTTGGTGGGGGGGAGTGGGTTGAGTGGAGTGATTAGTTCAGCCTTTCTGAGCAGTTCCAGGCTTTTGACCACGGTAGTGGGAATGGTGCAGAAGTTCCTCCTTTTCTTGACCTCGGTGCTCGAAGAGTCTCTTTGTGCGGGCCAGCTCATTGGAGGTGTTTGTTATGGCTGTTAAAAAGGGTTTTGTTGATATGGGTATGAGCTTAGTTGGTTTACGGCTGGAGTGGCCGTCTTTCTCCTAGTATATGAGGCTTTCTTGGTATCGATCTCTGCCTTTTTTGCCAACTCTTCTTCTACTTGTGACCCCATGCTTAACAGGGCTCTGAAGTGTGGGAATACATGCTTTCTCATGCAACTCAATACGGCCTGAGTGAAATTCTTCTGTATGATCTCCAGCTGTTCTTCTTCATCGGGCCGTTTGGATATTTGGGAGGCCATTTATCTCCAGCGGGTGACAAAGTTGCTGAAGCTTTCGTTCTCACCTTGCTTGGCCATTTTCAGGTATTTGCGGGTAATTTCCAAATCCTTGTTGGACCCGTATTTGGTCATGAACTCCTTGACAATGTCTCCCCAAGTCTTTGTCTGGTGTCTCTCCAGATCGAAAAACCATCTCAGGGCGGCCCCCGTAAGAGTCATGTGAAAGGCTTGAGCCAACTCTAGCTCTCCACAATCGGACACTTGCATGGATCTGATGTAGGATTGAAGATGGGTTTTAGGGAGTGTGGTCCCCGCGAACTTGGTGAATGAAGGGAGCTTGAACCCCTGGGGTAATCTTGCTTCTGGGTAGAGGGAGAAGGCATTCATATCTGTAATTTCATCTGCTCCTTTTATTAGAGAAATCTCCCTTTGCAGAACTTTCATCTGCTCTTTCAGTTTCTTCATTTCTTCACTCTCTCTTGACACCTCGTCGGGCTGTTCTCGAGTTATAACCGATTCTGCATATACTGCCCGAAGTCGGTTGATGTCTGGGTACTCATTAGCAGGGGCTACCGGAGCCGGTGGTGGAATAGGCCTTGAGGGAACTTGTGGCCATGGTTGGTACTGAGGCTCAAAGCCTTGTTAGGGTTGGGGCCAAACGATGGGTGGCTTTTATTATTGATAAGTAGGGCCTGAATCCAGGGCCCATTGATTCTGATTATTGGGATCGGTCTGAACGGGACCGGCTATGATGGGGCCCGTTTGGGGTGGATTGGTTCCTTGGACTGGGGGAAGTACTTGTGATGACTGCCCTTGATTCTGATCTCGGTTCGGTGGTAGCCGTTCAAACCCCGGTGGTACAGCTCGTTCGGCTGATAACTCTTCTACTCGGACTCGGGTACTCTGTTACTCGGTTATGAGGCTTGCTAGATTCTTGCTAACAGTCATTAGTAGATGATGCATCTCGACTAAGGTTGGCTGGACTGTTGATGCCTCGGCTAGGCTCTGATCCATTTCTTGATTCTCGCGTCCGTCGGTCATTACGAATGTGCTTGGTCTCACTAATCTTTCGGTATGATCTCGACCGACCCAACCTTCCAGACTATCATTGTTCACGGCTGTAGACGAAACAACGTGGCGAAGATGAAGGAAGACTATGATGCGACTCGATTTTTGCCAAAAGAAACACTAAAAATCGCCGAGGAAGAGACGGGTTTTAAAAAGGTGTTATAAAGTAAGCCGTAAGGTGGTACATCCCCTACGGCTGTTTGACAAGTGTTTTAGTTGACTCAATCTTATATGCAGCGCAGGTGTATGAACGGTTATGGCTTCAGGTTTCCTCCTTCTTGGCAAGACCTTGCGATATATCCCAAGGGCGGGTATGTGCAAGAATCTTTTGATATACTTCCCGGGTACGTGAGTGTTCTCGTCACTCGATATACCTCAGGGGCGTACTTGGCCAAGGAGAGTGGAAGTAAATGCTTTCGGTTTATGTTGGCCCAAGCAAGCCAACTCCCTACTCACTTATAATACTTCCGAGGGTTTGGGGTAAATTCACACTCGTAGAACCAATGCATGATTTGTGAAAGTGCGTGCAAAGTTTGAAAGGTTGAGTTTACAAATATCATTATCTTTATTACGGATTTTTTGAGAACTTTTATTTTCAGAAAAAAGTTTCTTCTTAATCAATTAACATAGTAGGGAAAGCAGTAAAAGCCAAAATTCAATAAATAAACAAAAGTTTACATATAAGAGTCTAGTTTTCTAATGTCCCCAGCAGAGTCGCCACTGTGAGAATCCGCAAATGCGACCCCCGGGTCTCGTTCCCGTTCTTGGGCGTCTGAAACGTCGGAGAGGATTCCGTCATTCCATTTGCTTCAATCGGTTGATAATTCCTATCAAGTGTCCCTGTGTTCTATTTCTAGATGCAAGAGGATTCATTCAGAGTCGCCAGTACGTTTTACGAGAAAACGGACAAAATAGTTGTGTAAGAGAAAAGGCTACAGATAAGCCTTTTCTCTACACGTTTGTCTACGAAACTAGGATTTTATAAGGTTCAGGAACTATATTACGATTTGGGAAGGTGTTAAGCACCCATTCCCCCCTTTCGGTCTCTAGTGGTCTTATATGTTTATTTTATGTTGAAAAACTTGGATGCTTTTACTAACAGTCTACTACTTCCCAAATGAAGAAAACCTTAATTTTTGGGAAAACGGGAAAAAGGATGAAAAATCTTTGTGTTCCGAGATCCAATGTTTTTATTTTTGGAAGATGTAAATATAAATGACAAAAGTTGTTTTATTTTGAAAGAGAGAGTTTCCCGTATCATTTCCTCAGATAACGACGGTTTTCTCGTGTTTTAAATACTTTTGTAAAAGTTCAGATCTTGTATCGGGATTAATTCAATATAGAATTAGAACTCTTGATGGGAGTTCTACCAGACATATCACAGTCTATGAAAGAGATAGGATACACCGGGTTTTTAATTCCTAAGTAGGTTTTACCGGTTCGGGTTTTGAAAACAGAATTTTATCCGGACAATAATGTACTTATTCTTCTGATTTTGCATATGGTTTTATCAGGGTCTTTTGTTTTGAAAACAGTAGACTACTTTGTAACTTGGCAATAAGTCTATTCAAATAAAACGTGGACAGAACAACAGGAGTAAAACAAGTACACAGATATATAATTTAAATACTAGAAAAGACTTTCTTTACCTCCCCGACGAGAATAATAATAGAAAGAAAATATAATGCGGCAGGAGATCTCCGGCGATAATGATCTTTTCCTTCTTCAGATATTTCCGAGAATTCAATTCCAGAGACAGAACACGTCGAGTGTCGGGGATAGATTCGATAATTCCTCAGAAATAAGATTATAACAGAAGATACTTGACGAAAGACTATAAAATCAGATATAAGCCAATAATTCTTCAATTCCAAGTTGCTGTCCTTGAACCCTTAGGGGTGTTGGCCTATTTATACTGCTCGGGGAAGAATGTCGCGCGACATTTCCCCAGAAAGGGCAAGTGTCGCGCGACACATTGACCAATGTCGCGCGATAAAACGGCTGAAGTGATGTTTCTGACAGACTGATGTGTCAGAGAGTGGATGGTCTGGTGTCAGAAGGGTTTGTCGCTGGACATAACAGTGATTGTCGCGTGACACACTGATATGTCGTGCGACAATCCCACTTAAAAACAGTTTTGTTGGCCAACAAACCCTTTCGGGTCAGTTTCAGGTGCTCGGGTGGGTCCCGGACTCCAAAAATAGTACTTCTCGGAGGTCGTTAGGGTTCTTGCGGGGGTCACCGATCGGGGTGTCTACAACCCGTAACATTATCTTGGCCACAATTTTTTGCCAATAGCTGTGATGGCATTTCCCATCAATAATCAATAATCCTCTTAAAAAATTATTGTTGACCTAAAGGTCTTAATCTTATTTTGATAATAACAATAAATCAATCATGTGTAATTTAACATGTTCTTGATTTAAGATTACAACTTTCTTATTTGGAAAATCATGATTGCTCAAAGGATGTTTGACAAGGATCATTCAATCAATATCTGATCAAGTTTACAAGCATTGGACAAGACAAAAAGATTAAGGATCATATGCCAAAGCTTCAAAGGAAAAGCTTCAAGTGAAAAATCAATTTGAAGAAACTAATCGAAGCTTTCGAAGACTCACCTATTCTGTAATTGAGTGTTTGCTTAGGATAAATGTAAAGTTTCTTAATTGATTGATTATATATCTCAAACATGAACATGCATCATTCTTAGATTGATCAAAACCATGTTTGAATCAAAATTATTTCAAAACATGCAAAAGTGCAAAAATTGGGATTTTGGCCTGATGGACAAAACCCATCGGTCGACTAAGCAGCTTTGCTCAGTCGACTAAGGGTCCATCAGCCGACTGATGTCCCAGAATATAGCCGTTGGATTTCTGATTTTTAACTATTTTTGGTGCCAAACTTCTACCAAACCTCACAAACGGCTATATCACTTTTGGGACTATATATATGACTTCTAAGACTCATTTTGCATACTTTGAATCATTCATATACTCTATTCTTCATCTATTTTCATCATTCAAAGATTCAAGAATTATTTTGATCAATCATTAATCATTTGAGCTATATCATCTTGATTAAATAGGATAACTCTAGTGTGAGCTTCAAAATTGTACTCTTTACACACTTGAAAGAGTTATTGTAAATTGGTGTGAATCACCAAACAATTAGAATTCATTGTGAGAGGTAAATCTCATAAGAAAAACAAGAAGGTAAATTCTTGTTTAGTTTTTGTGAAAGGTAAATTTCACAAGGTTAGCAAGAGAGAGATTCTTATGTGAATATTGTGGTCAAGCAATATTTGTAAAGAGTGTGTGAGAGGATACACTTGTAGTGGTTTGATCTTCACCCGGAAGGAGATTGATTTTAGTGGAAATTCTTGAGGAACTAACTGAGCACGGACTATGGTTTGGTAAACCAAAATCGTGAGGACAAAAAGTCTTGAGCTTCAAATCGGTTCAATCTTTCTAACTCAATCTCTTTATTTACTTACTATATTTATTGATTGAAGTTGCATTATATTGTTGCTTGTTCTTGGGATTGATTATTTTCCTTGATAAACTTGTTTAGTTAAATTGATTTACCTAAACATTTTGAAAAGTTTTTAATTTCGCATTAAGTTTTAAAAACCCTATTCACCCCCTCTAGGGTTGTTTTTCGATCAACAATTACCTTAAATTAATATAAATTATATTATTTCTTCTCAGCATAATGAAAAAAATCCAAAGATTTTTCGGGAGAGCTAGTATCTCAGATCCTCCTAATGAAGGTGGGTCTAGTACATCTGCTGCAACGCCTACTACATCTGCTGCTAGGCCTAGTTCTGGATGACGGAGATCGACTGAATGTTGTAATCAACCTGAAAATTACGAAACTCCTACTACCCAGCCATCAAGTTCATCTT
Source organism: Lonicera japonica (assembly GCA_021464415.1). Lineage (NCBI taxonomy): Eukaryota > Viridiplantae > Streptophyta > Magnoliopsida > Dipsacales > Caprifoliaceae > Lonicera > Lonicera japonica. The sequence goes on along the minus strand of CM038466.1, from coordinate 28,996,495 downwards.
CCCCCTTTACTAATTATAAAAGGGTTGTTGACGATGGAAAACATGTTTCGAGAATGAAGAGAACAACTGAAGGTAGTTTATTCTACATAAAGTCAACCTGGCATACTCCAAGTGGAATATATAAAAGGCTATCACGAGATTCAGATGTACAAATGTTGCTTGATCATACAAGATTGTGTTCTTTATTTAAACGACAAATGCCAAATTTCGATCGTACTGTAGTTGAAGCGTGCTGTCGACGTTGGTGGGACACCACCTATACATTTCACCTGCCTAAGTGCGAGTTAAGTTTCACACCACTTGACTTTACCATGTTAACAGGTACACACATCAAACAAAGTATACATATAACACATATTTAGTATGTAAAAAACTATATATATATATACAATATTTATATATTAATATAATAAATTTTTATTAATATATTGTAACTATTATTTTTAATAGAAATTCCCATTGGGGGTGACAAATTACCGCTTCCTCAAGTACACGAGAATTTGACATTGATGGATGAAAACGAGACACGAGCTACTTATTTTCCATATTTTTTAGATGAAATAGATTCCGGAACAATAAAATGTTCTTTTATCGTCGCATATCTTGGAAGTGACGATATAATAGAAGCTATTGGGGCAGATGGTGTAGCTAGATTATTCATATTATACATTTTAGGGTATGTATTTTTTCCCAACGGTAATAGTAGTTGCCCAATATTTTGGTTAAATTATGTCATCGATGTCGAAAATATTAGCTGTTACGACTGGGGATCAGCTATTTTGGCCAGAATCTATTCAGGTCTAGATGTTGCATCTCGAAGGTTAATTAAAAGCTTAAATTTCTTTTGTCAGCCAATTGAGGTACATATAAATTTAAGTATGACTTCTGTCCCTCCTTTTTTTACATTAAAATTAGATTTGCATTTACGTATTTTAATACTTTTTATAACAAAATGTACTTCTTTTTTTATGAGTACATGGCAACCCAATGTCCGCAGTTTGTCATCGGAACACCTCTACTTTGCCCTAGAATTCATCGATAGAGTTTGAAAAATGTAGAGACTGCGAAAAATCCAGTCAGGTTCAATCTTGATATTGCGGACCAGCAATTGGAGATGCGTTCAATGCAATATATTATTTGGCAACCATACACAAATGATATTGCATTGCAATTTTCGATGTAACAAATTTTGTTACACCTTTTATGATGCCGGTATTTGTTATTCGATCCCCAAATCGAAGGACATTGGTATTTGGGCGAACGGTGCTACTGGCAAATTATTGGAGGAATTGCGATTCCTAACGATCCTCCGGTTAAAATGACTAAGATCTCTTGAGATGTTTTTAAACATTATGCCCAATATTGTTAGGAACCATGTACTATGTTCCTATCTGAAGCGATAAAAGAATTTTATGAAGAATATTAGACATATATATCTGGCGGACCGTCATTACCACTAATCGGTAGAGGGTTTAATATTGACGTTGTTAGATATACGGCATTGATAGGCCGTGATGTTAAAATGTCATGTACGCCACAAGAGGTGGTAGGAGGGGTTTATAACAGTCAAGGTAGCTCTTCCTCGTCACAACCGTTTGCACCTGATTGGAGTTATACCATTTGTATTTCAAATTGTGAAACAATTCAACTATATTTGCCACGAGATAAACCTTCAATAGAGGTCCCACCAGCTATAACGCAGTTGCGTGGTATATGCTGAAATCTTTACATAGACGCAATGAATTGTAGAAACTAATTAAAACATTAATTAATCATGCATTCAAGTGAAATGGCACAACAATTAAAGGAAAAATATCGTCAAATAAGGAAAAAAAGCTCCGAGATAGAACGGTTGCGTGAGGAGAACTGCCAATCATATTCACAATGGCATGGCCTTGATGATAATTAGTTATATTATGTTATTTAATTATGTCATTATATTGTTTAGTTTTTAATGTTAGTGTTTTAAGTTGTTGAATAATTGTTCGGACCATTTATTTGTTATATAAAATATATATCGTTAGTTATGCGCACTGTTTTTATTGAATAGATATCGTAAATTATATCATGTATATATATATATATATATCTTGCCTTTTAAATAAATTATATTAGAGTTATGAAATTGTAAGGTCAAAAACATAATATATATATATATATATAAGTATGTATATACATAAGTAAATATTTCAAGTTATATATATAAGTAAATATTTCAGGCAAAAAAATATTTTGATTGATTCCTTTTGTCCACGCTACCTACAATGAATTCTATAGACCGTCTTCTATAAATCATACAATTCTTTCAATTCTTCAACACAATTTCTCCGTTGTTCTTTTTAAATAGCCTGATTTTCTTATAAAATATATCATAAATAAAGTATGGCTACTTCAAGTTCAAGAGGTTTTTATGGACAAAATACAGTAGATGAAGAAATAATATTATTATCTCAACAAATGGTAAACTTAAATAAAGATGATGATGATGATGATGATAAAGTTGTTGCATATAATAAATTGAGGAGGCAAAATGCTATATCTAATATTAATACTTTGGAAACGACCGAAGTATCTATAAAGAGATATAAATACCGAGAAAGATAGGCTGCTTATTCAAGGCTATGGAAAGAGTATTTTGCGGAAAATCCAGTTTATCCTGAAATAGATTTTCGGCGCAGATTTCAAATGCGACATCCACTCTTCAACCGCATTCTAGAGGCCGTGGGCAACTACGATTACTATTTCGTTCAAAAACTTGATGGTTTAGGCCGTCTTGGTTTATCCCCCCACTAAAAAATTATTGCAGCACTCCGACATATGTGTTATGGGGCATGCACCGATATATGGGGAGAATACCTTGAATAGGTGAGTCTACTTCCATAGCATCATTAAAACGATTTTGTAATACTATTATTATTGTATTTGGAAATGAGTACCTGAGAGCGCCAACAACAACAGATGTGCAGCGTCTTTCAACTGAAAATTCAGCTCGTGGATTCCCTGGGATGCTTGGGAGTATTGATTGCATGCATTGGACGTGGAAGAATTGCCCAGTTGCGAGGCAAGGATCATATTGTGGTCATAAGCGCACGCCAATAATAATATTAGAAGTTGTAGCCTCATACGACACTTGGATATGGAATTCATATTTTGATATGCCAGGTGTGGATAACGATCTTAACGTATTAGTGAGATCAAATATTTTCGAAGATCTATTACATGGTAGATATCCACCCGTCAACTGTGAAATAAACGACAATGACTATAGTATGGGATATTATTTGGCTGACAGTATATACCCGAGTTACGCCACTATTGTTAAAAGTATGAAAAGGCCTAATTCAGATGATGTTTCTTCATCGGACGAAGATGACGGATAATTATTTATAATTTTATGTAATGTTTGGAGGTTTTAATTATCTTTTAAGAATAATGCATTATGTATTTTGTTTTGTTCCGTATGAAATGAAACTCCTTTACTATTAAAATAACAGCGCAATACAAAAAAAAATTAAATAACATTGCATATAATAAGCAAATATTAAAATAACAGTGCATTACAGGCATAAAATTAAAATAACATTGCAGAATTTAAAAATATTAAGATAACATCCAGAAAATCATAAAATAAAATCATTAAAAACACAACTCAGAAGTACTGATTACCGGAATAGTTCTGCTCTGATTGTTGGCATCTTCGGTTTAGAAATTCTTAAAGACGGTAATTGTACAACTCCCGTTGTTGGTCACTCATACGTGTTAAATCCATTGACATTAATGCGTTTTCTTCAGCAAGATCTACTTCTCTGTTTCGTCTTGCCTCCTCACAGATATTTCTTTGTCTTTCTTCTTCTCAAAAATTTTCTAAACGAGACATGTGAAGACGCATTTCTTCATTAGCTTTTGCATTCAATGCAACATTTTCTTCGTACATTTTATTAAGTGTTTCTGATCTCTTTAATTCTGTCCTTTTAGAAGCTAATAATTTAGCTTTTCCCTTCCTTTTTTTGTCCAACTTTGCTGCATTTCTTCCAATTGGCCGGTTTGCATCAGGGCCTTCAATGGTAATCGGGGAAGAATTGTCCCATATGTTAATCAAAGAACCAATGCTATCTTCAGATGGACCGTAGTGGGAGTGTTGACTATTTGAAGATGTTGTTTTCAAGTTAAAACGTTAGTGGTCTTTCAAAATTTGATAACAATGATCAAAACTAAAAGCTTATTATTTTCTAAATGGTATGCTCTTTGAGCTTCCCTGACCTGTATTAAATAAATTCAAAATAAAACAATAAGTACAACGATATATAAATTAATCAAAAAATATATTTTAAATTATAAATATGAATTAATTTATAAAACAAAAAATAGAAAATTACCCAATCCATTTCCTTGGATCTGCTGCCAACATTACTTATTGCGTGCAATAATTTTGAAATATAAATTCCAACAGCTTTAGTAATAACGAAAAATTGCGATTGAAGAGAGGATTGTGTCATTCGATGTAAAACTTTGGGTTGCTCGTAGTATTTGACAGTAATAACTTGCCACAAACTATCCAAAGATTTATTAGTACCTTGAATTGGCTCAACACTTACAGTAAGATAATCACGATATAAAGCTTCATCTTCAAAAACTTGAATATTTGCTCCTCGATTCTTATACATAATGAAAAAAAAATTACAAATTGAGTTTATTGAGAGAAGAGTAAATAATTTTTATTTTTTTTTAATTTATGAAATATATCAACATGTGAAAGTCTGAAAATATTTGGGAAGTATTTATAGTTTGGAAAAGTTGAAAAAGATCCGTTATGGTCTAACGGCTTAATTTTCAAAATTGCATTCCCTCCCCCCGTCCACTCACACGATGTACAGTCCATCGTGTGGTGATGACTGGGCATCACGCGATGTTCTGTACATCACGGGGCCTAATTTCATTTACTTGCGATGTTCTGTGCATCGTGGGACATAATTGTTGGTCGCCCAGCTATTTTATCATTTATCTACCATTTTAGCTAACCATTTTCACTTTTACCATATGCGTTGTGGGCGTAAAAAAGCTAATTTAGACATTTTAACACATGCATTGGAGAGGGTCTTACGTGAGTAAGAGCTTGCTCAGGAAAATGATACGAAAAGTTTTAGAGTAATAATTTTTATTTTATTAAAAGTATTAATATATTATTTTTAGTGTTAGAATTAGAGGTGGATTTAAAATTTTACTAGGCTAACTGTATATATGGATTTCACATTAACAGGGCAAAATTAGTAATAGTGGTAAGTTTCTTATTTTATTTTTATTTTTGAAAATTAAGTTGTAAAAAATATTTCGTATACGTGTATATATATAGGGGAAAGATCTAAAGAGGACTATTTTTTTGGTCTTTAAATGCGGATCAATCATTTTAAGGAGACAAACGGATGATTTTTTTTATGAAACTTGGTGAAGATGATCTCCATGATTAATAGATCATCTCCGCCAATTTTCATTGAAAAATCCAACTGGGAAGTGGGTTAGCTAAACATTTTAAATTTTAACGGCTAAAAATATACATATATATCAAATTTTTAGTTAACCCACTTCCTGATTGAATTTTTTCGATGAAAATTGCCGGAGGTGATCTACTAATCATGGAAATCTTCTTCACTAAGTTTCATCAAAAAATTCATCTGTTTACCCCCTCAAAATAATAGGTCCACATTTAAGGACTAAAAAGTTGGTCCACTTAAGATCATTTTCCTATATATATATATATATATATTTTGTAAGATAATTTAATAGTAAAATATAAATTTTAGAACCTGAAATGTGGCGATCATCCACCTTTACTTCTTTGTCCCTCAGCTCTTGGTTAAATTACAAATATATATGGTGTTAAACAAGTTTAATAAGATTATTTCTTTCGCTTTTACCTTTTTTTTGGGTTTGTATTATCTATATTATAAAATACCATCTTTGATAAAAATAAAAAATTCGTAAAAAGTAAAAGAATTTAATGGCTAAAAATATATATGTTATGGTATGAATTGTTTGTACACCATTAGATGAGTTTTATACACACATCAAGTGGTAAAATCAAAGATAAAACATTCACACTAATAATATATACATAATAAATTTTTACACATTAATAATTTTGTTTGTAATTTAAATTCCCATAACTTTAAATAAGAAATCGAATTTAATATAATTTATATGTTTAAAATGTACTAATCAATATCAATTAAATAAGATGCGCCGTAACTGTATAATTATGTAAAAAAAATATCAAGAAAAAATATTGAACAACATTTAAGAATGTACTTTATGTGTTTGTATATGAATGGTCATCTCAGCATGTGTGTTTATGGTACATCGGTCCAATTTTTTGGACCATTTAATTTTTAAATCATAGTGATTGATGCTATTGGAGTATTTTCACATCTAACGTTGAATTTAATTTGTTAAAATTTTTTTTGTTAAGATTGGAATAAGATAAAAAAAAATATGATTAAAAGTGCCTCTAAAAAAATTAAAATAAAGTAGTGATGCGTTATTTTTAGTTTTTCTAACATGAAATTTGAACACATATTTCAATTATTCAATATAGAATTATTGAAGTTTGCAGATTTAAATCAGCCACACGTTATTCTTTTTTATCATATTACCAAATTTTATTTAAGAAATAATAAGTTATAAGGCCGGCCTAACGCCATAATATTTTATAACTTTAAGGACGGACTCATGTTTAATAAATAGAAGTAGAACTAATTTCATAATTTAGTTTTACAATAAAGACATTTTTTTATAATATTAATTTATTTTTAAAAAAATGATAAATATTTTTGGACAAATATACTCCTAATATAAATATCTTATATCCCTTTCCGTGAACAATATCCTTGTTTGAGTGTGGAGACAACAACGCAGTGAACGAGAAAGAATAAGAGGTTTCGAGTTTCGACTAAATGAAGAACCCTTCTCCATTATCTACACTAAAAAAAGTACTTCTTTCTCATCTCTTTTCTCTTTGTCTCTATATTTCCTAATTTTTTATCATTATACCAGTGGTTGATTTAATCTCTCTAGGTTTCCTTCCTATTTCTTAATTTATTGATAGATGGACCCTTCCACTTTCTTCACCCATGTTCTTTGTTTCCTCATTAATTTATTTCATAATTTTTTTACGTTAAATTTGGTGATCTACTACTCTGTTTTTATTATGTTGAAATTATTTGAATAGTGCCATTAATTTGTTGATGGACATGTGCTGCTAAAACTGTTGTAGCACATTCAGTTTAGTTATCTGTGTTCACTTGTGCTGCTAAAATCTTATTATCACCATTCTAGTGTTGGACAATTTATGTTAAAACTGTTTTAACACCATGTGATTAGTTACTTTGAAAAAAATGGTGATAATTCTGTTTTAGCACATTCATTTTAGTTATATGTGTTCACCTGTGGTGCTAACACCTTTTTAGCACCATTCTAGTGTTGGACAATTGATACTAAATTGTTTTACCAACATATGATTAGTTATTTTGAACAAAAATTGTGCTTATCCTGTATTAACACTTTTGATGTGTAGAATTAGATGAATACTAAAATTGCTTTATCACCTTTAGTTTAGTTATATATGTCACCCGTGGTACGTGTTAAAACCCTTTTAGCACCATTATAGTGTTAGACAATAGGTGTTAAAAAACTGTTTTAACACCATGTGATTAGTTATTTTAGACAAAAATAGTGTTAAATTTGTTTTAGCACCTTGATGTATAGCATTTGATGGTTGTTAAATCTGTTTTAGTATCATGAATTTCGATGTTCTCTATTTTGTATTGGTACTAAAACCATTTTAGTACCATTTCAATACTGTTGCTAAAATGGTTAAATAAGGAAGAGGTATTAATATTTTTTTTTGTGCAGTGTCATTAATTTACTTTACTCATTTGTAAGTGTCTTTTATAATTATGTTATTATTAGAATGGACCTTTATGCACAACTGCCTCTTAATTTAATCCACCGTACCGGATGACACAGCTATACCCTAATTTTCTTGCAAAATTCACCTTTATCTTTCCAATAATTACGAGCAGGACACTGCATGAAGTTAGAAACTCACAAAAAGGCCCCTAAAACTTCCTTATTACTCTATATATACCCTATTATTTTCTGAAGTTCCAGAGTGGGGCATGCCACGTACCCCCCGGCCAGTCCCCACGTATACGCGTCGTCAGTGCTCCCTATGTGTGACAATATTTTTCTTTAAGTTTCTTGAATTATGTACTTCAAGAAAGATACTGCAATGATTAAAACAACAAGAGGACCAAAATTTAAATTTCATTTTAATAATTACAAAAAAAAAAAAAAAAAAAATTTGAGTTAGCCCCTGAGTTCAGATCTGTTCTCTAAGTTTCAAGAATTATGTAATTCAAGAAAGATATTTTAATAATTAACACTTTATGAGAACAAAATTTAAAATTTTAGTTTAATAATTATAAGGAAAAAAAAAGAATTATGTTCCCTTTTTATTAAAAAAAAAAGAAAAAAGGAAAAAAGGAAAAAGAAAGCTTGCAGTCTATTCACATATACAATCACTGCAATTCATAAATTTTGTTATTCAAGAAAGATATTTTAATAATTAACACTTTATGAGAACAAAATTTAAAATTTTAGTTTAATAATTATAAGGAAAAAAAAAGAATTATGTTCCCTTTTTATTAAAAAAAAAAGAAAAAAGGAAAAAAGGAAAAAGAAAGCTTGCAGTCTATTCACATATACAATCACTGCAATTCATAAATTTTGTTAATATGTTTACATATATTATTAGTGTAATTCACAAAACTGTTGATTTAATTAATTGACATAAATCATTGTAGTTATGATTGAGAATAGGATAGGTTTTTGTTCCTTTACCTCAATCAATTCGAACTCCCTTTTTCCTTTTTTAGAACTTTCCTTGGTTCACTTTTGTTACGTAATAATATACACGGATTCAAAGAGTAATAGTTGGGAGTAATTTGAAAAGGGGACAATATGGACAAAAGAAGTAGATGGTTTGGATTTATGAAATGATTTTCGAAGATCCGGATAATTATGAAATGATACCAAACATGAACTTTCAAATATAGTATATGTGACAAATATTGTATCTTCGACAATATATGTGGGTTGTATCCTTTAATTTTTACGTGTTTATAGTTAACCTGTATTTTTAATTTTTTCTGAATCTAATAATGCCTCTTATATTATATAACTGAAGAGACTGCAGTTTGATTTTACAATATTTTTTATATTATAATACAATCTGATTGCACATTTTATTAAAAACCCAAAAAACTTTTGAGAGAAAGGGATTCAAATTCATTAAATGGACAAATTCATAGTTCAATACATCGACTGATAGAGGCTCCTCAAGCCAAAAGGGTGGGTTCTCACTTCTCAAGCAGACATTCACGGTTTGATCCCAGATAGACTTCTTTATTATAAAATTATTGTTTTTTTTTTTTGACATTTTCTGAAATTAAACTTACCCACACGTTTTTCCAAATTATAATTAAACTTTATTATTACGTATGGGAGATTCTCAAAGTCATATTAAAATATGAGCAATTTCTATTTTTTTTTAAACATAATCTTTTGACATATATAATCATAATTTTTACACAGTTTTTGAAATTTCCTATATTAATAGGGTAACGCTTAACGACCGTGAAAATAGGGAAATACAACAAATTTTGCATACGCAAAACGAGGGTATAAGGCCAAAAAAAATCCAAAAAAATATATAAAGAATCTTAGAATTTATTGAAAGACACACGCGCACACTTACACGCGCATATATATATATATATATATAACAAGTTAAATTAAATATAAAATATTATTTTCTTTTTTTTGTTGAGAAGAAATAAAATATGAGATCTAAAACCATGAGTCTTGTAAAGTGGTTTAAGCAAATGGTTTTATTATATGTATGGATTGGCGAGACAAAGCGCTGAATTCGGGCCTAATCGGCAGATTCTTTGATTACTTGATGTTGTTTTTTTCTATTTTTAATTAATTTCTTTTTCTGTTTGAAAATTATTTTAGTGCTACTTGGAAGAATTTGAGCCCATAGATTGTACAAACTTTGTACTCTAAATTATTGTGACATTACTACTATATTTTGAGCATTGCATGACCTAAGTGTGACATCGTATTCATAATATACATTGGTCTTCTATCTATTCTTCTCCCTTTCTCCTCTTATAGCAGGAGGAGCGGAAGAAATCATGTTCTCTTATTATTTTATATTATATATCATATATAATAATACCTTTATATGTAAGTGCTTTGAACATATTTTTAGATTTATGATGTTTTCATTTAATTTTTTTGTGAGAATTTTTGTCTTCCTTCCATTAGATACAGTACCTTGAAGAGTATGGATCGCAGTAGGGTTAGCCAATTACTCAAAAAATAAAAAAATAAAATCAATCAAACACAAAATAACAAGAATCTCTACCAGCGTTGTCATACTCATTCGCCTCTTTATTTTACGAATATCCCAATCATCACAATTGCCCCTAATTATCACCATACCCCCTTGATACCCCTTCTCAAACTTAGTCAAACATTTAACCAAGTCAAAAGCCTCAATCTAATCTCTGAAGTAGTATTGAGCACGTTCCTATGGGCAGTGGTACAAAGAGTAGCACCAGAAAATATCTGTGTGGGTTAGATTAACGCCTAATCTCCTATTTAGGGAAGCACAACCTAAAACTACCCTCATCCCATTGAAACTCATTTGAAATAATGCTATATCACACCTCCTCAACACTTCACATAACAGGGGATCTAAGGGTAATCTAAGACTAGGTTGTTCGAATAACACGGTGTATATCCCTATCTTATCGTCCCTAGGATCAATAGTGGGCTCCTCATTTCCTTCTGGGAGCCTCATCGTACAATCATTTGGGATAAATCGCTGGAAGAAGGTGGCAAGTTCTTCATCACTAGAAATAAGGTATCTTGCTATTTTTTAATTAGGGTTTTTTCTAAAACCAAGGATCTCAGAAATCAAATATGGGGAAAAACTAAAAATCATATGAAGAGTCGAAGGTCTTACAATGGTTGCTTATTTTATCTATCTAACAAAATGGCAAACGTAGCTTAGAGGTGATTGAATCACATGCTTATTTTCTTGCGGAATGAAAGCTGAAAAGAAGAGAAAATTGGAATGAAAAAGATGAAGAACGTATGAAAAAAGTCGAAAGTATTTTTGTGTTGAGTTGAATTTCGACGGCCGTTCCCGCTTATAATAAGGAGCATTAAGTGCATAGCACACCACCTCTCGCCATCTTTTCAAGGTGATAATCTACTCAGGGGTGCCACGTGGCATAATGTGAGCCATACATGCAACTGGGTACAAGTGTCTAGCCTCCAGGTGTAACTATTTTGTCCAAGGTCCAACCCGTATACTAACCGAGCTCCGAGCTCAGCCCAAAAGCCTATCAAAGCTATTGGAAAGCCTGACTCGTGGCAACAGTAACACGAAACGTGGCTAGCACACCCTATGACCAATAGCAACCATATCACCACAACAACCAACACCCACCATTTTCTCTACTCCCCCTAATCATGGAGTCTATCACACTGTAGAGTCTAGTTTATTGAATCTATAAAAGGAACTAAGCCTTAGCATTTTAGATCATCACAAAATTCATCGAGTGTCATTGTAACTACTCTCTATAATTATCTTTATCATAATTAATAAAACATCAGCTATCACCAAAGGATGGATTTAAACCAAACCTACCATGTATCCACTGGCTGGGAAAACCACCCTTACCAAAAATTTGTGTGTTCTTCTTGTCCATTTTCCTATACTTGCTACACATAATTTTATTTGTAAGAAACACTTCTTACCTTAAAATTTATTCATCGACTTTACAAATCTTATCATACAATGATAGCGTTAGCCACTATAAAAAATAAGAAGGAAGTGATCAAAGTTCAATTCACTTATGTTGCTAAAAAATAGATTGAAATGTCCAAGGACCAGTTAATTAAAGACGCTAAAACCGGAATTAGTCAGCTATAAATGCATAGGCATGCAGGTCCAAGTTGTATTATATATTTGAATTGACTATTATAAAAAAAAATTCGCTATGTGAGAAAACCTAATTGTGCACTTTAAAGTGGAAATAACTACTTTTATATGGATTTGGTACTTCACTAAATAGAGAAAAGTTTTGGATTTATCTATTGAGCCGGCCAACAAACTGTTTATATATAAATTTAAACTTATTGGGCATTTTTATTATAAATTCTTACTAACATATATTATATGGGTTGTACGTTCGTAAAGTGCAATCCATCTCATGTATACCAATAAAAATATACAGTAAGAATACTTGATAAAAAAAGCATTTTTTTATATAAAATAAAATTTGATACATGTCTAGGTTTTTTTTCTTTTGTATATTTGAAAAAATCAACCCTTTGCATAAACATCGAAAAATATTCAATATATCAATCAAAAGAACTATATATTATCACATATTTAAAGTATGTACTTTTGAAAAAATACGTGTTTCTCTTATCAGTTATATACATCAATTTTGTTTACATCACTGATTTCACTAAATAATTAAAATTACCTAATGTAAAGTCAAAAATTTGATATTAATATTATACAAAATGCCACAGCAAAAATAGTTTTTGCGGTGACATATGCATGGCAAAACAAATTTGTCACTAAAAATGATGCAATTATAGTAGCACCAAATGCTTTTCATTACTAAAGTATCATATCATTGTGAAAAATATATATTTAATGGAGACCTCCGAGCAAAAGAAAAAACAAAGAGAAGAAGCCACTAAACATAAAATTTGCAAAATTCAAATCAAAACCATTTTTTTTGTACTACGAGTTGCATATATTCTCGTCCTCCCCCTGCCTCCCCCCAAAACAAAGAAAAACAGGCAAATATCAACTGCATCGCTAACTAATTTATCATATTTTAATTAAATCTGTAATAACACATCATTATTATAACCATTAAATTAAATATTTTAGTGAATTCTGCAGGTCCTATTACTGCGTATTTTCTTATAGACACCCATAGCATGATGGGGCCAAAATTTTGTTATCACTAAATTCCGAGGGTCAGTGGGTATATATATATTTTGAACATGGTGGGTATTTTTAATTTAATGTAAGCTTAGTAGATTCTTGCCCTTGCAAATTAAAACCCTAAATCAAATTAATCCAACGTAATTATAATATGTTGTTTGCACTTACACTCATATATATTACCTAAACTATGAGACACATTAATATGTCTTTTAGGAAAACTCAAATTCTTTGTTCGCGCTGGTCCAAATTTATATTGATTTATTCCTTGGTACTAATTTTTTAAATGAAAACATTCCTATAGAATTTTTAGTAGCATTTTTTATGTGGAACATTAAGGGCCCTCCCCAATATCTTGCCAAAAAAGTGTACAGGAGGATTCCACTTGAACCATAGCAATTGTCTACAATTTTAGACCTCTAATCAATTAGAGTAGAAAAAAAAAAGCACATAGTTTGGGGGGTTTTAGAAATACCACCCTTCTTAATATGCATGCATCTGGCTTTGTATAATACTTATTTTAATGAATTAAAACAAAATGAGAGAATTGAAGGAGACTTGCTTGCACTTCCGAGGTTAATTTTTGTTGTATTATTGGTACAACTTGTTTTTTTATTATTCGGACTTTAGTTCGAGTGGTATATAGCGCTTAAATTTAAGTCCCGTCTCTACCTCCCTCTCTCCCTTGAACCACCCAAATATACCTATCGCTTGTTAAAAAAAATGTTGCCAATATTACTCTAAAAATTGTCTTTTTTCTTTTGGCGCTATGTTTAGATTTTATGCTACAAAAACTGTAGTTCTTGATATATACGAACTTTGTTTTGGAATGTTCCAAATTAAAATTAGTTTTTTTTAAAAAAAATTAAGAGTTAAATTTTTTTTTCTTTGCAGCCGATGATATGTTCTTTCGTTTTATTTATTTGATAAAACTCATTTTCTCAATTTTGAACTCGCCATTTCTCGCTTATGAAAGGACCAGAGGGATGCCCTTGCAATTGAGATATGAACTGCAATAATAAAAAAACTCGAATGCTTTAGGACCAAATCAATACCTTATAACTATTAAATTTTCTAAGAGTGTAGTTTACAAATATTTTGTTTTGTACTTATGTTTTTAAACTAATTAATTGTCCTGTTATCATTTGAAATTTTCTTGAGGGGGTGACTTATATTGGAGATGATGACTTTGTCTACCTACATAAAATTTCACTATTATCTCAAATGCATAAAATATTTATATCCGGTACGTTTTTGTATCCTTGTTGGAGTAAAACCCTTTTTCATATTTACACTCAAAACATATATAATTTAAAATTTTAGGCTACATTTAATAGCAACATAAAAAAAATAAAAAAGAAGAAGAAGAAGAAGAAGAAGAAGAAGAAGAAGAAGAAGAAAGAAAGAAAGAAACCCGACAACAACAATTGATTTGTGTGAGAAGTTAGAAAATAAGTGGAGACATATGGTGAGATGCTTTTCATCTCTTGCTTTCTTGTTCATTTTCTTTTTTTGTGGAAAATTCCCTTGAAGACAAAATTTCCATGGAAAAAGTCAAAAGTAAGAGTTAATGTCAATATATGCCTCAACTTATTTTTCAACTTTACACACAAATAAATTGTTTTGCCTACCATTTTCCACGTACTATGAAATGGAAACTAAAAGTGCACACGTCATGTGAATATTTTAGTTTATATGTTTGAAACAAGAAATGCAATATGATAAATAATAGGTCTGCAACAAGAACGGATGATTATCGAAAAAGACTCTTTCTCTTTCAAAATAAACATTCATCAATGCCAAAATATAAATAGAAAAACAAAAACAAAATAAGACGATAAATATCATAACAAGTAAATACACATCTTTATAACCTGGAGTTAAATCTCTACTCAAAAGAGTGATCTTCTCGTATGCACACTTTAATATGTGTTTCGAGAAAGAACTCCATATCATAAAAGAAGGACAACAAAAAGCTCCAAAAATGATAGATAGTGAGAACCATGGCCACAAATCTAAAAATTGGTCATATTGAGTTTATTATTATGTTTGAGAATAACAGAAGGGGAAATAAGAGAATAAAAGTAGGAGAAGAATTTTGAGTCGCACAGTGGTAGAACTAGAACTACATTAAGAGGGGCAAAAATAATATTCTTTGACGTGTGGTTACATTAATTCTCCTTTAATATTTTAGTATTTTCAAAAAACAGAGTAAATTTTAATTTAGGTAATACAATACATCAATTTTAATCGCTAAAGTATTAAAATAGAGTTAATTTACATTACCCATCACTACAAATTTATGATAATGCAAATAAGATGGGCAACATATAATTTTTCCCTAAAGTAAGGTGGTAAAAAGTCTACATTATTTCTTGAAAATTTTATTTTTTGGTAAACTTATTAGTAAAGTAATCATATTTGAATAATTAAGGTAGACATTTGCTTACAAGGTGGCCCACACACTGCTCAAGCAAAATAAGGAAAGAGACAAAATGGTGAATACATTATGTCAATATTATCTTTAATAAGAGATCAATCTTTAAATTTCAATAAAATATTTTGATATTTGTGATATTTTGAAGTTCAAACTTTTGAAAATGAAAACTTCCAAAATCAAATGAATTACGGAATTCCTAAAATTTCCAAATCAGAATCAGAAAGAAGTGTGAAGCGTGAAAAACTCCAATTTTATGGTTTGAATTGGGCCTTGGGTTTTGTGTAGAGCTTAGATCTGAAGTTGGCCCAACTTAGGAAATTTCACTCTCTCTAATTGGGCATTCATAGCCTTGTGAAATATTTACTATTTTGTGAGGAAATTTGAATTTCTTTTTTTTTAATGTCTTAGGCTCCGTTTGATAACAATATAAAAAATAAAAATAAAAATAACTAATTTAAGTGAGAAGATGGAAAATAAGTTAAAGAATGTGGTGAGATTAACTCTTACTTTTTGCTTTTTTCCATGACAAAATTTTCTTTAAGTGATGGTGGAGAAAAATTTTTCACAAAATATTAAAGGAAGATGGAGGACATATACTCACAAAAATAAGTATGAGATGGATAGGATCTCACCGTATAGCTCAACTTATTTTTCATCTTCTCACTCAAATTAATTGTTTTTATTTTCATTTTTCATATTACTATCAAACGAAGCCTTATAGTATAAATAGTAATGTTAACTTTTATAATAAGTTTTTTATAATATAATCGTTATGGTTATTGTTTGTATCAAGTAAATATCAATTCGCAACTAACCCTAATCAAAATCTCTCTCATTTGGGTTTTGTGAGGAAGTCTAATAATACTTTCATCTTTTGCCTTGTTTGTATAACCCATTTTTTCTTTTCTTTTTCTCTTCAGAGGGTCCAAAGGCCCTTGTTTGGAAAGGGATTTTTATTTGGCACAACTCACGTGTGTGTGATTGTTTTATCTTGATCGATTTTTTTTTTTATGCAAGCGATGATTGGACGGTAACTCTAAGTCTTAGAACCCGGCTTAAAGCAAATAAATTGTAATCAAAATATTTTGGCATATCACTTTTGAATAAGAATTAATAATTTGCTGTAAAGTACACTCACCAATCTATTTTCAAACACATAATTTAGTCTATTAATTTGGTCAATTAAGATAGTATATATATACTTAGATCACATGTACATGTGATTTGTGTGCTACTCAGATATAACTAATTTAAATCAAAATGAAAAATAAAGATGTTAAGTGGCCTAGTGGTTAAGCAGTAGATTACTTTATTAAAGTTTCAAGGTTTGAACTCATTTACAAACATATTTTTTAATGAAAAAAGAAATCACAAGAGTAAAGTAAGCAATTCAAAAGTTTGACACAACTTCACGACAGTTGAAATTAGTCTTGGCTTTATATAATAGTATAGATATCACTATTCCTTTTCTTTTATACAAGCAATACACATGAATACACCTAGGCCTCATTTGATTCAGGTATTAGAAAGTGGGATGGCATTATTAATACTATTTTTTTTATAATACTTTGTTTGGCTCGCACAAATGTGTTGGGATTATTAATACCGGGACTAACTTAATACCACTATTTGTGGTATAATTTAATACCAGAGGTGTGGTATTAGTTATCCGGAATTAAGAAAAATGAACCATATATTTTTAAAAATGTTGATGGGGTTAAATACTAATTTTACCATTGGCCTACGAAGGTAATTCAACACTTTTACCTCCAGTAAAATCCTATTTTTACCTCCAGTAAAATCCCATTTTTTACCTCCCTATGTGACCTAAACCATCTACATTCTAGAATAAGCAGTCAAAAATTGTAGGCTAGCTTAACCATTAAGCAGTCGCCATTTTTGACCATTCTTTTGCTTAACCATTAAGCAGTCGCCATTTTTTACCACATCTAGATCCTTCTAGAATACTCTAGAAGGTTGGAGACTCTTCTACATCTAGATCCTTCTAGAATACTCTAGAAGGTTGGAAGCTCTTCTCCATTATTCCATAAAGTTCTAGAAAATTCCATAAGCCTCCATAACACTCTGGAATTTTCCGGTTTTCTTGGTCAAAACATCATATACACTACATAAAATTACCTTTTTGCCCTTCATTCTTACCTATAAATACCCCCCTCATTCATTCATTCAAAGGAGACTAAAAACACACCAAAAATATCTCTTCCTTCTCTCCCAATATCCATCCATCTTTCCTAAATACAAGCCAATTTTTGAGGGTCTTATACTCTCTCTTCTCATACCCCAAAAAAAAAATACCAATCCTTATACACTCTCTCTCCTACACAGTTTATTATTTATTCTGTTGAAATAGTTGTAATCCTAATTCTATACTTATAAATAGAATTAAGGAAATTATAGAAAGAAAGAGAGAGATTGGTAGCTTGTATTATCATCCGAATTGATTGCCTTTGAGCTAATACAAAGCAAGCACATACAAAAGGAGGACGTACTGCCGGACTAGCATAAGCGCTACCGGGAGAACCTACCTTAATAAAAAACGTCTCGTATTCATCTTTATTTTTAATCAGTTTCTGCCGGTACTGTTCACAGTCACTGTTCACATATACGGTGGTACTGTTCACGGTCACTGTTCACAGATACTGTTCAGAGTCACTGTTCACAGATACTGTTCAGAGGTACTGTTCACATTTACTGTTCATAACCACTGTTCATACATACAGTGATACTGTTCACAACCACTGTTCACATATACGGTGATACTGTTCACAATCACTATTCACAGTTACAATTCAATATTAAACCTCTAATTCACCATTATTCACTGATTGGTCGGTCGTCAATTATCTGTTCTAGATTTTGACACCATCAGTTTGGCGCCGTCTGTGGGAACGATAAGCTCTCTAAAGCTCTCGTTCTTTAGAAATTACAAGTGAATTTTCGGTGAAAAACTCAGAATCCCGCGGGTCTAGGTAGCTCAATATTCTCGGGGGCATAACTTTATGCTCAAAACTCCAAATCATGCGATTCTGGAGTCCATTTTGAAGAAAATTTCAAGAGCTATAACTTTCCAGTTCAATCCTTTTTCAAATTTGGCCATATTGGTGTCCAAAACGGGGATACAAAGTTGCTGCAACAAAAAAAATGCGAAAATCTGGCAAGCCTACGCTACCTCAATATTTACGGGCGCATAATCATTCAAAAATCCGGTTACGGTTAACCCAATGGGATAAAACCCAAAAGAAGAGATAAGTTATTTTTTAATAACTCATATATATGATTTTTCTCTCTATATTAATATATCTAAAGTGGTATCATTTTCTTACGATCAATGATCTTTATTGTGGGTAAAGTCGACGAGCTCCCAAAAAATTATTTTATCTCTTTTGCCTTTACTGTTTTACTTTGAGTGTGGGGGAAAAGGGATAACCATTCATATATGGTTTGTTCAAATCTTACAATAACAACTCAAAATAAAACATAAAAAGAGCACACAGAAGATAAAAAAAAAAAAAAAAAAAAAAATTCTGAAACAAAACTTGTTTATTTACTAATGAAAGTAGATGTTACAGGTGAAATATCTACAGAACACTTGTTTAAAGAACAAAACCCTCACTAAAGGTGCATACATTGTCTGCGATGAACGGTATGCTATTGAATGATAAACAGATATATGTTGGACCCCTTCTTCGCAAACAACAAGACATGAAAGAGGAGGGGTAGATAACTTATCTAATCAAAGAAAAGGCTGAAGAATCCGAAAATCATCAGCATCAAAAGGCAAAATAGTACTTAAATCAGAAGAAAAATCATGGCGAATATCCCCTAAAGCTGTCCAGTCAGGGCTGGTTGGTTCGGCAACCTCCGTAAGAAAATTAGCTTGCGAAGATTGCGATAGAAAACCATCCGGATTCACAGCAGACGGAATAACATCAGCCATGTTATTTTCTACCGATGAAAGGAACATTGAAGAACCTCGAGGAGGAGCAAAGGAGTATAACGGGTTAACACAGGAAGGCCTTCCTTCTAACCGAGCCTCTAATGCCGTCACCCGTTCTTGTAACTCTTCCACCTTCTGTTCAAGAGAAGCAAAGAGAGCAGTACACCCTTTAATGGGATTCTCGACTCTCGTCTTAACTTCAAAAAGAAATGAATAAAGAGTTTCAAGATGTTGATATTGGGGAATACTTTGTAAAATATCTGCAACGTTCTTCACCCCGAAAACAGTGAAGATTGTGCGATAATCTTGGCGACTAATCACCTCTCGAAAAATTTATGCATATTCACACCATGGCTGACATTTCTTGCGTCTATAAGTACAAGCAGCACAAGAAGAACCTGTACAACGGAAGGTATTCGGCACTTTCGGCATACTTGTGATTTAGTTTCCCTTATTCATGGGTATCCCTTGTAAAAGGTATAAGAAGAAGATGGATCTTGAGGGAGGCGACAAGAAAGAGGGGACAAGAGGCATCCCGAAGACGAAAAGCTGTCTTCTTAAAAAGTCAAAATATGCAGCGCCCCCCGCGTGCAGCGCCTCCCGCGTGCATCTAGGCTGCACCGCCCTAGATTGACTTTAAATACTTTTTTTTTAAAAAAAAAAGAAAAATATATATATATATATATTTATATATATATGTATATATAAAATGAAGAGTTGAAAAAGGCCCGAATAGGATCAAACTATCTATGACCAAAAGTATAGCGAGCTTTACATATTAATGTTCCAAGCTCTACGACTTACATCTAATGTCTAACGAGCCCTACACATTGATGTTTTGAGCTCAATGACTAGCATCCGAGATCTAACTTCCTTGGATTACGACTCGAGATCAACGTCTAGCCAGCCTTACACAATGATGTTCTGAAGTTCTAAAAAGCTCTACACATTGATGTTTTGAGCTCAATGACTAGCATCCGGGATCTAGCTTCCTTGAACTACGACTCGAGATCAACGTCTAGCTAGCCTTACACAATGATGTTCTGAAACTCTAAGACTAATGATCAAAGTCTAGCTAGCTTTACACATTAATGTTCCGAGCTCCACAAACTTATGGTTAAAGGTTAACAAAGCCCTACACATCGATTGTTCGAGCTCTCTCCATGATTATCCTACTCGACAAGTGCCCACTCTCATGCCTCAGCTTTAAGAAAGACCTCTAACACAGGCGAAAGACCTCTAAAAAAGGCAAAAGACCTCTAACACAGGCAAAAGACCTCTTAATAAGGCAAAAGACCTCTAACACAGGCGGAAGACCTAACACAGGCAAAAAACCTCTTGCAGGCATCGAATTGTCGACCTTATTTGCCTACGAAGGATTCGGGCCTAAGACATCACGAACATCAGAACTCAGAGCTACTACTAGCTCCCGGGTTGAAGGATATCCTCACCAATCAGCTCATCCGAGCTAAATGATAAGGATAGGGGCAATTGATGGGGTTAAATACTAATTTTACCATTGGCCTACGAAGGTAATTCAACACTTTTACCTCCAGTAAAATCCCATTTTTTACCTCCCTATGTGACCTAAACCATCTACATTCTAGAATAAGCAGTCAAAAATTGTAGGCTAGCTTAACCATTAAGCAGTCGCCATTTTTTACCATTCTTTTGCTTAACCATTAAGCAGTCGCCATTTTTTACCACATCTAGATCCTTCTAGAATACTCTAGAAGGTTGGAGACTCTTCTACATCTAGATCCTTCTAGAATACTCTAGAAGGTTGGAAGCTCTTCTCCATTATTCCATAAGGTTCTAGAAAATTCCATAAGCCTCCATAACACTCTGGAATTTTCCGGTTTTCTTGGTCAAAACATCATATACACTACATAAAATTACCTTTTTGCCCTTCATTCTTACCTATAAATACCCCCCTCATTCGTTCATTCAAAGGAGACTAAAAACACACCAAAAATATCTCTTCCTTCTCTCCCAATATCCATCCATATTTCCTAAATACAAGCCAATTTTTGAGGGTCTTATACTCTCTCTTCTCATACCCAAAAAAAAAATACCAATCCTTATACACTCTCTCTCCTACACAGTTTATTATTTATTCTGTTGAAATAGTTGTAATCCTAATTCTATACTTATAAATAGAATTAAGGAAATTATAGAAAGAAAGAGAGAGATTGGTAGCTTGTATTATCATCCGAATTGATTGCCTTTGAGCTAATACAAAGCAAGCACACACAAAAGGAGGACGTACTGCCGGACTAGCATAAGCGCTACCGGGGGAACCTACTTTAATAAAAAACGTCTCGTATTCATCTTTATTTTTAATCAGTTTCTGCCGGTACTGTTCAAGGTCACTGTTCACAGATACTGTTCAGAGTCACTGTTCACAGATACTGTTCAGAGGTACTGTTCACATTTACTGTTCATAACCACTGTTCATACATACAGTGATACTGTTCACAACCACTGTTCACATATACGGTGATACTGTTCACAATCACTATTCACAGTTACAATTCAATATTAAACCTCTAATTCACCATTATTCATTGATTGGTCAGTCGTCAATTATCTGTTCTAGATTTTGACACCATCAAATGTCATTACTACTACTACTACTACTATATAATAATAATAATAATAATAATAATAATAATAATAATAATAATAATAATAATAATAATAATAATAATAATTTTTTGTTATTCCAAAATATAATCACGTGTACGAGTTACAGAACCAAATATGGTATTAACATTAGCATGAGATATCCCAGTATACTGCATAAATCAAACAGGGTATTGGTATTAAATTAATACAAGAATTAATAGTCTAGCACTATTAATACCGGTATTATTAATCCCACTTACTTTAATACTTGAATAAAACGAGGCCCTAGGGTATATTTGATTGCAAGTATGGAACTTGTATAAAAAGAAAATAAGTTAAAGGCAATCCAATTGCTTAGAATTGAATTGCATGGAAAATGTCAATTAAATGTGTTTGATTGCCTTAATTTTTTAGTTATAAAATATTGTACCTTTTTATCTTTTGGTGTTTGACGATCATTATTTTCTATAATAATTGTAACTTTTTCCGACTTTTGTTATTTGATAATTATTATTTTCTATGAAACTTGTAACTTTTCTACATAAAATTTGAAATATGTTAAAATAAAATTAAACTATAATAATAAGAAATTTAATATATAGTGGTGATAATTTAATTTGCCCCCTAAGTTAAATATCATAAAAGGGGTAAAGTCATAAAGTTAAATTTGTTTAGGAACACGTGCAATTAACTATAAAATGAAACCTCCTCCCCATTAAGAAAATGTTTTTTAACTTTTGGAGGAAAATAACATCACACCATGTAAAAGTAGAAATTTGACTACCTAAAAAATAATGTCAATAAAACACACTAAAAGTGAGAATTTGGATGAAAAAACCCCATTTTTTAGAAAAAAAATTGCCAATCGAGACTTGAACTCAATGGGAAGAATAATAAACCAACCTCTTGCCACCTTTACTTGCACCTAGGGTGTGTTTTAGAGGAGCACCTTATTGACGACTTCATCGAGTGCTTGGAGTGCAAATGCAGGAGCAATGATATTAATATACAAGGTTAAAATTTAGACCATAATGTGATTGAGAACATCACAATATCAAAGTAAATGCGATATTAATGTCACTTTATATCAGTAACTTTACGTTGAAGTATTAACCAAAAAATATTTTACAAGTAATACTCAACAAACTGAAAGGTACACATATATACTTGATTACTTACAGTAAGCCTAGTTATAATAATTTATTTGTTGAAGAATTGAGTGATGAGCTGTGTCATTGTCATGACCATCATGAGATGTTATGTCAGTGTGCGAATATGATCCCTTCTTTCATGAAAAATTATTTATTATAATAACTATAACAATGATGTAGTATAAAAAATTAAACAATATTTATTGCATAACAAAATTATAAAAGTTTAAATTACTTCAATAACTTGTTTGTAATATCTAATTCCGCACAGATAAAAGAAGTGCATTGACACTTCCATTAATCTTAGGGGTAATACTGGATCGGATTTAAAGTGTGTTTGGCCAAATCCCAAATCAAACTTACCTTAATAATTTCCTGATGGAACCTGACCCAACCTGGAGGCGAGTTTTATATTAAAAAAAAAATTAAGGGTGTTTTCGGTTTCAGTCGGAGTAGAAACTAAGGTACCCTAAATTCAAACCAAATATAAAAATTCAGTTTCGGTTTTGGTTCGGTTCGGTTCGGTTTCGGTTTCGATTTCTAAATCTTCGAAACCCAAACTCGAACCAAATTTTTCGGTTCGGTTTTATTCGGTTTTGACATATTTTTTTTTAAATCAATTTAACATAAAAATGTAATACTAATAGTATACTAAGAATGATTCATATTTAAATTAAAGTCATGACTTTTTAGAAACAATGAGCAATATATAAATACCATGTTTTCTATTTAATTATAATTTTATTTGTACATTATAAGAATAAAACATATTAAATAAAATGATGAATTATCTTTCTATCATGTATGTAATAAAAAAATCTTAGCATTGTATAGTTAATTAAGTAATAAGGGCACGCGTTAATGATTTTTTTTAAGATTATCATAATATGCAATTAATAAGAAATATATTCTTATAAAATGTCATATTTTTTGTATTATAATATAATTAACGTGTGCCTTTAGAGTATATGTTAACAATTTTTTTTTATACATAATTCGGTTTAGTTCGGTTTTAGACCAGCTTGCTGCTTGCCCCAAACTAGAACCAAACTTTTCGGTTTTCTTATTTTCGGTTTCAGTTTTTTTTCTGTTCGGGATTTTACAGATCGGTCTAGATCGGTTCGATTCATTCGGTTGGTTTTTGAATTGACTTTAACGCCCCTAAAAAAAACCCTACATCAACCACAGCCAAACTAGGTTTTGTTACTCAAGTGGAATTTGAAAAATGAAATATGTCTTAACACGTTGAATTAACTTTGTATGCAGTAATACATATATTACGATTTTATTTTCAAATGTATCCTCAAAATATATGGTTGAACCATCGGTTGGGTAAAATTATTGATCAAAGAAAAGCAAAACACGCAGATAAAGGTCAAATAACTACCTCTGCTTTTACCCTTTTTTCCATCGTAAAAACCCACGACCTTTTTACCTTCTCATTCCGCTTGTGTTTAAAACCAAACGCCCCCAAAAGCTAAACTCACACTTTTCTTCACCCTTTTGCTAGCATGCATGTGAACTCTACTTTTACCTTTTCTTTTCTCTTTTGCTAGACTCCAGAATCTGGTTCTTCACTTTTTGATCTTCTAATCAATACATGCAATTGGTTGAACAAAATTTAATAATAAGATTACGTAAGGAAACCACAAAGATCTTCTTCTTCTTTTTTTAAATTTAATTCTTTAAGGTTGTTGACAAGGTTCTTTTTGGAATTATTTGAATAACAAGGAAGGAATTTAGTGAAATACCTCGTTCTTCAATTTGGGGCTTTTTATGATTTTGTTTATCCCCCTCTTTGTTTCTTGGGTTCTTTGATGTGATTGGGGCTTGCAATTTCTACATGGAACTTCTTTTCTCCAAATGGGTGTTTGCATTTCTCTACTTATGTTGGCTCATCTTCTCTGTTGAATGCTCAGGTTTGCTCTGTTGCTCCATTTTCTTGATTTTCTTCAGTGGTTTCTTGAAAATGCTTTGGTTCAACTGTAGTTGGGAAAATATCAAGAACCCAATTTGTGAATTGTGAATCATTTTTTTCTTTTGTGATGTGATTTTAGTGGAGGGATTACCTGGAGATTCGAAGGTAAGAGGAGTGAATTTAGGTGGATGGTTGGTTGTTGAAGGGTGGATTAAGCCTTCTCTATTTGATGGCATTCCCAATGGAGATATGCTTGTGAGCCCCTCTCTCATAATTTGTCATTTCCATTAAAATAGTATTTATTTTGGTTTACTTATTCATCAATTAGTTTGAGTTTTTGTACTTTCTTGTAATCTGAAACTAGTTATTTTGTCTAGGTCCACTTATCATTTTAGAATTCTTAAAATGCCGAAAAGCCCAAATTAGGCACAAGACTATGCTTGGTTCGAGCGTTTGTGCTTTTTGAGATTATTAAATTCGTAAACTCACGAGAGTAAAGTTTCTATTATATTTTAAGAATTAGAATCCCCACATGTTGCTGTCAGTGTTAAAAGTCCAAACTATACAAGTGAAATAAGCACCGTGGATAAAAAAACAATAATAAATTCCTGTGTACGTTGTTTTTTTTTGTTGTAGTGTAGAAAGGCCAAGGGTGCTAGTGCAATTAAAAGTATTTGGTGGTTCGGGGCTGCTGTGTAACGCGCTCCAAGAGTTCGGGGTACATTTTTGTAATTATAGTTTAAGTTGGATATTTTTTGTACAAGCAAGATGATCTAACTTCTCCCCCTTTGCATTTTTTTTTTTTTTTCTTTTAAAAGGGAGGTCTAAGTCTCTCCCTTAATTCTACAAATAAAGGGAGTCGAATTGACCTCAAGACTGGAGGTTGCCTACCAAGGCCAACCCCTCTCCTCAAGATGATCTAACTTCTCCCCCTTTGCATTTATTCTTGCCGCTCTTTTCGGTTTTCATTCTTTTTTCGTTGTTCCGCTGCTTCCCTCCGCCCCTATGCTGCAATTTCTTCCTTGCCCTTTTTTATTGTTCAACAGCTTCGCACTCCGTTTCATTCTTCTTCTTCTGCAGCTCTTAGGTCAATTTTTTTTCTTTTACCAATTTTTCTTTTATTATTTTGAATATTAAAATTAATATAGTTGTTTGTTGGTTATTGATTTATTGATGTTTATTTGTTTATTAATATATTTCTTTGTTAGTTATTGAAGTTGATTTAATATTGATTTGGAAAATTCCTAAACAATTTTTTTTTTTTTTTTAGCCTTACTTGAACAAAATTCCTGTCTCCACCTTTGCTTAATGGATGGCTTTTAATTCTCGTTTTCTTGATAATTGAAATTTTAGGATGGAACAGTAGTCCAGTTCAAATCAGTGACATCGGGGAGGTATGTTTCTGCAGAAAATGGGGGTGGAATGAATGTTACGGTGGACAGAGATATTCCTTCTTCATGGGAATCCTTTAGGGTAAGAGATTAAAAAACTTCCTCTTTTAGTGTTTTAACTTTTGTTATGTGTTAATTTGCGTCTGATTTATATTATCTTGTTCGATTAAAGGGTCATCAATTTTTCATTAGGTGTTCCACTCTGCTATGTATATTTAGATTTTCGTTTCTTGTATATAATATGCTCCAATGTGAAAACGAAAATGATACTCTTGTCCCAAATTAAGAGTCCAGTTTGACTTTCACATGTTTATAAGGATGCGTTGCTTTCAATATAATCAGGGGTTAAGAATAAAATTTGTTTACTTATATTGGGATTTGGTATATTGATTATGTCGTAAAAAGTAAACTGAACTCCACGTGGAAATCCCAGAAAGAAATAGTAGACCCTTAATGTGGGACAATCTTCCATCGCAATTCCCATTTCCTACATTTACTATTGCACGTCGTACATTTACTTGTTCATGAATGAATCAGAAAATTGTTTGGTCAGTTAACTTTAGTACATGAAGTTCATTCATATGTAGTCATGTATTCAAAAGGAGATCATAAATTTTTCAATCAGTAGAGTTTCATTAACACAAGTACAAAACATTTTCTGCAGTTATGGAGAGTTTCTGAATCAGAATTTCAGCTACGCACTTCTCAAGGCGAGTTTCTAACATGTTGTAGCGAAGGTGGCTCTGTCTCTGCGACAGCAAAAACGCCGTCGATAAGGGAAAGTTATCACATAGAAAGAAATTTCAACAATAGAGTTCACATAAAAACCAAGCATGGGAACTATCTGCAGGCATGGTTTCTCATCTATTTTACATTTATTATTTGATAAATGAGGGATCCGGCTCCTCTAATAGAATTGAGTATTAAATCTGGATCATTGATTTAAAAGTTGGTGGCTCAAATTTGTCAAGTTTTTCTCTGTTTTGAGGACTCACTCAAATAGATAATTAGAAGCCATTGTCAAAATTGAGCTATCCGCTTTTAAACGAATGGTCCAGATTTCTTCAACTCTCCTTTATGGTTACCTACTTACCTCCATCACCTTAGAGTATCCCAGTCAATAAATCAGAGCCATCTATTTTTAAATCAATGGTCCAACTTTACTACTCTACTTCCATCACTTTAGAGGAGCCGGATCTCAGATTATATCTGTAAAGCAATGAAGATGGGGCCTGGCCCGACCCAACACACTGACATGGCATTTTGTTTAGGCTTCAATGACGAATCAGCTCACAGCGGACTATCCAGAGAGCCCGGGATGGGATGATAATGCAGCCACATTTGAAATGAAAATTGTGGCAAACATTTTGCATGGAGATTACCAGCTTGCAAATGGACTTGGACATGATAAGGCCAAAGATGTTCTCAAGGTAAACCAAGGTGGCGTTTGTTTTCTTGTCCAAATTTTGAATATGAACGTCAAAAGACCGAATCTAAAATGACACTTTGTGTCTTTTAATTTCAAGTTTGTGTTTTCGTGGAATCAAAAATTGTGAAACTGGTAATTTCACTTATAAACTTTGCACTTGACATCCCATGAATCTAACTCTTGAACTGAAATTATGAGACTACATATGTAAGTGTACAATTTAGGATTCCTTGGAAGCACAAAAACTTGAACCAAACACTTGGGACAATTTTGAAGCTCTTTTGTGACGCTTATTTGAGTGCCAGAGTATTGTTTTGGGATTGTAATAACTTATCTTCATTGGACATTGTCGAATTGCAGAGGCATAGAGACAGCTTTATAACTGCAGCAGATTTCGGTTTTCTTTTTCGACACGGAATAAACACAGTGAGAATCCCAGTTGGGTGGTGGATAGCTTCGGATCCTAACCCTCCACCTCCTTTTATTGGTGGATCTTTAGAAGC
The DNA here is from genome assembly GCA_021464415.1 of Lonicera japonica. NCBI lineage: Eukaryota > Viridiplantae > Streptophyta > Magnoliopsida > Dipsacales > Caprifoliaceae > Lonicera > Lonicera japonica. The sequence goes on along the minus strand of CM038466.1, from coordinate 28,967,978 downwards.
TCTCGACAATGCATTTTCATGGGCGCAGTAGGTCTTATTTTTGACCATTTCCTTTGAGTTTTCAATTATTTCGGGTAAAATTATTGTTAATTTGAATTTATGTAGAAATGGGATCAGCACAGTTCGTTTAAAATTGGATGGCTTGGATTTTGACATAGTATTTGCCTTTGGCAAGAACTCATTTAGACAAAAACTACCTATCAAAATCTAAACCCTCTAATTTCAAACTAACAGCCTAGATTCTTCAACTCTCCTCTACAGTGATTAATGAAAATGGTGAACAAATTTCAATGCAGAATATTTAAGTGAAAATGTTTTCACTTCTATCTTGAAACATTCTTGCAGGGCCTATAGCATAAAGTGCATAATTGATCTTCATGCTGCACCAGGCTCTCAAAATGGAATGGAACATAGTGCTAGTAAAGATGGTACAGCAGGATGGCCCACGTCTGTGGATTATTTCTCGCAAACATTGGATGTAATTGAGTTTCTAGCTTCCAGGTACATTATTGGCAAGATATTGTCTCTAAGAAATGCAATGACCCCCATGCTGTATGTGGCCCCGTGTGGATATGTGTGTGCTGGCAGACTGTACGCTATGGGTTTAACTGTACATATCTTTCTCTAGCAAGACGCCCAATATCTTGCTAAATTATTGCTTCTTTCCAAACAAGAATAAAAACTCAAGCCAGACAAGCACTCAGTGTGATTTATCATTTTCAGGTATGCCAAGCATCCCGCTTTATTGGGAATCGAGCTTCTAAACGAACCATCAGCAGGGGAAGTGCCACTTGACACCTTAGTTTCTTATTACAAACAAGGCTACCAAATTGTCCGAAAATACTCGACAACAGCTTATGTTATAATATGTCAAAGAATCGGCAATGCTGATCCGTTTGAGCTTTATCAAGCTAACGTGGGCTCTTATAATCTCGTTGTAGATTTACATTATTACAATCTTTTCAACGATTTCTTCATTAATATGAGCAGCGTGGAAAATATCCAATATATTTACAAGAACAGGCAAGCCCAACTGCAAGCTCTAAATAGCGCCAATGGACCACTTGTGTTCATTGGTAAGTCAAGAATACCCTCGAATTTTCGATATTTATTTTGTTTTTCGTCAAGGGTGTGTTCGTACTTTTTTTTTCTTTATAGGAAGATGCGCAAAATCTCATATTTTGGACTTGAGTGATGCGTGCATAATTTGTTAAGTTTTCATAGTTCAACTTTATTTAGCCTAATTCACTCCTTTTTCATTCAAGATAACTTTTATGTTACAAATGGGTAATTCAAGAAACACTTCCCTCACTGAGCTTTTGTTTTCCATGGAAAAATTATACGTGTAACAGAATCTCAAATAATTCAATTCTTCTCCATGTAAATCAACCAAACGTACCCTAAAAGAATGGCAGCTTCTTTTGGGTAATTTCAAACTCAAAATATAAACATTATAATCAATATGTTTTGCTCCTTTATAGTGTAATTGACTGAAATTTTCTGGGACATACACTTTTAAGACACTGTACACTGACCAACCGTATTTATTTTTTTGTGTAAAGTCTACTTATGATTGACATTTCGTTGATTAATATATTGACGACATATCATGCATATACGTCCCCACAGAAATACTAATAATTCAATTATATCGTTTGCAGGGGAGTGGGTGAATGAGTGGAATGTGGCAGGATCCCAAACAGATTATCAAGATTTTGGTAGGGCCCAGTTGGAGGTATACGATGCAGCTTCTTTTGGATGGGCTTATTGGACACTTAAAAATGACAGAGTGCATTGGGATTTTGAATGGAATATCAGGAACAATTACCTCCAATTCAGTAAGAATCTAACATTTTCACCATTTGTTTAGGATCCGTATGGTTCGGGGTGAAACACTTTTCGACTAGGTGAAAAGTGAAATGGTAAAAAGATAGTTTCACCCATTTGGTGTTGAACTTTGTTCATTATTATTGTTTTAGATTGCATAGTTTTACTAATAGGAGGGAGGTGGAAGAATATATACCCGTTATACGTGGAAATACCTTTCAACGTTTTATATATTACCCAAGTGAAAAATGTCTCACCCTGAACAAAGGGCTTGTTCTGTTCTATTCAGAACAAAACGAGCCTTCTTCATAAATTTTGATTGCTACTGAAATTGAAATTACTAGCTTTTTCAAATTTCAGTAAGCTTGTTTGTGTTTTGGAGAAAGAGAGTTGAAGTTCCAGTAGCCTGACCAGCGTTTTACGCTATATTGCTTATTACAGGTTATGTACCAAGTCGGCAAAGATTGAACTGTTTAGAGTTGCTTGGATGGGCATTAAGCTGCCTCTTTCTGCAACACATTTTATGACCCAGAGCCGAAGATTCTATACTTATATATATATATTGTCCTCAACCGTCACATTTCAAATATTTTGTAAATTTGAAATTGATGCCCAAAAGAAAAGGTGTATTAGGAATATTGAGGATAAGCTTCATCTGTTACATTCACTATTAGATTCAAAAAACTCAGTGCTGAAAGTTTGTTACTCAGGCAATTCAATGTGTTAACGCTACTCTATCGGTCTTAAATTAAGAGTTCATCTTCCTTTTTTACATCTCTGAAAAATTGAACAAGTTGGCTTCAAGCTTTGTGCGTTAAGTTTTTTATCAAAACTAAAACCTTGTGGAAAATTGTTTTCAAAGTAAATCATACAAAATGAGGTACTTTTTTTTTTTTTATATTAAAAACAAAGAAAATTAATTGCACTACTTTCGGATGTACAATTTTTATTTTTTAGTCTATTTCAATGTACAATTGATTTGCATTAAAATATGAAAATAAGTGTAAAAGTAGATCACACTATTTTCCTTTACCACCGCAACTAAATATTGTATTATGTTTTTCTTAAAAACCTAACCCTACGACCTTTACTAAGAAAAACTAAAGCCTCCTTCAACATTTTACGAGAAATCAAGATTGAGCTTCAATATTTACGAGTAATCAAACACGCGTGTGGTAAGCGCCACCAACTACCACCCTAGGCTGTCAATATTTGGTAGACATCCGTTAGCGTGTGTCCCAAATCGACGACATCCGTTAGCGTGTGTCCCAAATCGACCGAATCTAAACACAACAATTTAAACATGACACGACAAAACCAACTAAGAACCCGGCAATTTCTAAGATGCTGAAAAACTTGGCCCGACACCGTTACTTTTTGTCAGATCTCCATAAAAGACTCAATATTTTCACCAAAACACACAACAGTTAAAAAGTCGTCTCACAAAATACTATGGCATTACTCAAAATGCCTATTTACAATGAAATTTGCATTTGAAATGGGAACAAGTATTCAAGTACTAAGAACCAAAAAAAAAAAAAAAAAAAAAAGGAACAAAAATCATTTTCATTTTATCAAAATAACAACAAAATCGCAATGAAAGAAGATTCATAGAACCCATGAATTTTGAACTGTTAGATTTCAAGTTTCTAATCTCCCTTGGTCGAAGGAGGTTGTTTAGGCATATTGCCTTCCTCAATCTCGATATCTTTCACACCATGTGACGGTTGAGATGAGGTCACACTGCCTTCCTCGATCTCTATATCTCTAACACCAGTAGTTAAAGACGAAGAATTGTGGGTCCTGTTCTTTTTGTCTCTGTTCTCATCTTCATCAGATGTATCTTCGAGTAGAGAGCCCTTTCGCCGGAGTTCTTCCACTTTTCGAAACTCGTCATAGTGAGCTCGCCTCTGCTCTCTAAAGCTCGTATTCCGATCAGCATCAAAATCTGTCCGAATCATTTATCAGACTTGAGAGTATAGTACCTAGAATGTTTTAGGGGGCATTTGATAAAAGCTGGAAAAATTATAGAAAATACCAGTAATTTTTATGAAAATTGGGAAGAAAAGACGAGTGATTTGGTGAGAAGTTCTATTTTCCATGGAATCCTTTCTTTGGGGATGGTTTAGGAAATTTTTCCACGAAAAAAAAGAGGAAAAGATGGACATCTCTTTTCCAATCTCCCGTAAAACTCAATTGTTTTCCAATAATTTTTCAAACATGCCTTTTCATTTCTTTTTTAATCAGACACTAAAAGTATGTACTCCCTGACTCCCTCCGTCTCAAATTGATAGTCATACTTTTTTTTTGGGATGTCTCAAATTGTTTATCCCATTTCATTTACGGGACATAATCAATGTACCAGTTATCACAATTGTCGACTAGCGTTTTCTTCAAAAGTACTCACTTCCTCCCAAATTAGGAGTCCTACTTTGGCATTGGTATTTTTTAAGAGAGCACTAATTTCAACCTCATCAATGGTTGAAAACAAAACTTATTTGGTATGGTGAGATCCAATAAATTGATTATGTCCAAAAAGGCGAAGTGGACTCTTAATCTCGGAAATCCCAATTAGGACTAGTGAACTCTTAATTTGGAATCAGAGGGAGTAGTCAAAGTAGGGCTGTCAATTCCCCACTTTGAAATGAGTAAGTAATACAACTTTCAAGGTAATTAGTTTCGTTTTTGTTTACAAAGATACCTTCATCATCTTGATCCATAGCGTCAGTCTCATCCTCGGATGAGGTCCAGCCAGAGTGCCGTGAGTTATTTCTACTGGAAGAAGCCACGTCATGTAATGCGGACCGTATTGCTTCTGCGTGAATGGCATCACCAGGCCTATCTTCAAAACTATCTCGTATCGGAGATAATGATCCTACAAATTGCAACAATAAAATTTCATGAAGCAACCAGGCAACAAATCGAGACAAAAGACTATAAATTCCACCAAAAATGAAAGTATATTATAATATATATACTCAACCAATGAGGAAAGGGTTACTAAACATAGTTTAAGGGTGTGTTTGATTAAAAAAAAATATAATATTGGAAAATGATGACAACACTACAAATATTTTTGATAAGTTGGAAAAATGATTTGGTCAAATTCTTTGGCTGCTGGGTAAGAAATTTCTACTATGGAACATATGGAAAAGATGGAGAATATCTCACCAGATCACTCATCTCTTTTTCCAACTTCTCATAAAAAAAAACTTGGTTTTCAATAATGTTCCCAACTATTTTACCAAATGCACCCCAAGTTTCTTTTGAAAATATAAAAGCTTGTGTGTAATAAGCTCAAACATTTTGAATGAGACATCATAGTATAACATAACCATATCCAATTATCAATTACCTTTAAATCTCTACCAAAATCAAGCTTTAAGAACAGAAAATTAATCAGGCAGAGAAAAGGTTGTTGGCAAAGTTTTATACGGCTACAATAAGCAATGTGTCAGATAGAGGGACATGAACAGAAAAGGAATAGTTGAAGCATATATACCCTCATCATCAATCATGGGGTGGTAAGGGGTCTTTGGTTCAGTTATTTTCTGCCTCTCTGGTTTATTTGCTTCAATTTCCACCAGATTCGCCTCATCCCATCTTACCCGACCCCTGCTGCTGCCTCCTCTACATATATCATAATCAAATTAGGAAACTTATACCACTAACATCCATACAGAATAATATAAAATCATATGTGCTGTTCATCACAAAAAAAGGGGGGAAAGAAAAGAAGGGTGACATAATTGTCTCAAATATGGAACTTGCAGTGATGTGGCATGCACGCAGATGATATTATTAATTTTACAAGTAATTTGAGTTTTATTAATTAGGGTTGATATTTCCTTATCTTTAGTTTTAGGAACTTTCTCAAGTCTGTTATATTAATTTTGCTATGTTTAATCATGTCCCAATAACTTATGCCCCTTATGTAAAGGATTTTACTCCTGTGGATTTGAAAATTTTATGGTTGAAGACGGTCATATTTTCCCTCTACCAGCTCTTGCTTACTACATCAGTTGGTATCAGAGTGAGGATTTGCCTAGCAAGCTGAAATCATTTAATTATTTTATTTTATTCTATTGAAATATTCATTATTTTGGTTACTTGATCATTTTTCCCTTGTCAATTCGCAACAGCCTTTCTTCATTTGGATTCAAGAAGGCAAAGTAAACAATATATATACACATATAAAGGCACAAGTGTACACATATAATTGATGGGTCTAGGATAATGATTTGAACGCGATAATAAGCAACAAAATATATAAACTAGAATATTAAAGGGACCAGCATGGTTACTTCATTCTTTTTATCTCTGGGGATCTTCTCAAGCCCCCGAATCACACTGTCAGTTGACAGCCAAATATCTTGAAACCTACCAAAACAATACAAGATACGCTTATTAAAACCGATACGAACACAGATATGATATAGGTTACGAAATATTATATAGGTCACCAAAAGTAACATTACAGACTCATGAATATGTCACTAAATATCTGAAAGGTGAAAATTTAAGAAAGGAAAATGGAAAAACTGCAATCTACGGCATAAAGTAGCAAGAAAGTACATGAAAAATGAAAATTAACAACAAAAAGAAAACACTACAGAATTATGAGGTCCCTATTCTTCAATGTAGAGACTTACCCTAAGCAACAGTAACTGATTTAAATTGAACTTAGTACCTTTTTCATATAACCCCCTAATATTACCGCCTTGTTTTCACAATGTTACTTAACCCCTTTTGGATATGCTGTCAACCATTTGTCAAAAACCCGTATCAATAAATTCCTTGTTGACAAAATGCACTTATCTTTTTCTTCTAATCCACACCTTTTTTTTAAATCAGAAACAGAAATACTAACAAAATGGATTACATGATGTAAGAGGACTAGGTGTTGGGAAGTACAAGTCGTAACGAAAAAGAAAAAGAGAGAATACAAAACAATATTCCCAAGTCATGTCATACATTTGAGAGGGATTCTTAAGCTGGATAGGGAAGGGTTTCCCTGTATTAGATTGAAGAGGTGATAACTTTTTAATAAATTTGGAGAAAAGAACTGCCAACCAAGCTAATATCTGGACATCTGCAAGAATCCTCAGTCATCCAAATGAACTTATATATGCTTCAAAAAATGGGCCGAAATATTCCTCCGTAAGGAAATAGAAGAAATATTTTGAAGAGAAAGGAATCATCAATGATAGCTAACAAAGAATTGTATGAAGCAGTCGTGTCTCCTTGGTCTGTAATTAATTAATTATGTATTGCATGAGTTTAGGAGGTTAAAAAATCTCTTGAGGCTACTATACTGAACAAAATATTATCTATCTCGTACTTATAAGTACAAGTGACCTCTGAGGTATATCTACTGTCTAGAATGTTTTATGCAAACTTAACTGCGTACGACATTTATTTCAATAAATGTCAAAGGCAGCATGACAATTCAATCTGAGGTTGTGTTTGGCATAGTAAAATTATTTGATTGAAAAAAAAATTCTGAAACTCCTCACTCTGAATGTTGGTTAGGGTACCAACAAAAGCATGGGTCAAAGCGTCCCTCTGTATAAAAAAATTTGGGGCTCTAAATAAAACCATTACATATAAATTATATATAAAAATAGTGCGCACTGTTATTTCAGAGTTTTGTTTTCTGCTTAAAAAGTAAGTTTGGAATTCAGGTTGAATTCCATAGCTGTACCAAACATTGGAATTGCAATTCTAATTCAACATATCCAAACACACCCTGAGTGTCTCAGTGTCTCCCATTCTGGTGAATTGCAATTCAAAGGCAAATGCATACTTAGGGAGCATGTACCTGTGTTGGTAGTAGCAGTATGACAGGTTCGTAGTAGAAATCAGAACCCACTCAAGGATAATGCATGTAAACTACTACTCCTTCAGAAAAGAATAACAATGACTAATTAATTACCTGCCAAAAGCAAAGCAGTAATAACATAAACTAAAAAAGATAATACCAATTAACATATTTTCATGATAACTACAACGAGAACGGTAAACAAAGCCCTTCAACCAGATAAAATACCCCCAAGAAAGAAGAAAATGCATAAATAGGATTAACAAAGTGAAATAATAATCTGCAACCCAAATAGGGACAAAATTGTACAAGTAACAAACAACTCCAAAATGTTGTCACAAAAGAAAATTATAAAAAGTTCACATGATAAAATCCCTCAGTACTGTAAAAATGCACACACGCACACACACAAGCATACCACCAATGTGGAGACTGACCTTATGTTACAGTCCTGCAATTAAAAAAATATATAAACAAAAGCATGTAAAAAGGTTATTGCAACAAGCTTGAAATTAAACAAAATAACAACCTAGAAATGGCAGAGGCAAGACCCATGTGCAAGTCAAAAGGGAAAAGGAGTAATCAAAAGTCATAATTATTTTTTTCTAAATACCTAATTAAACAATTCCTCGTGGACCAACCTATTGAAACAAAAATTGTACAGTACGATAATATGTTTCAGTGTTCGGTATAATTGCATACTATAACATGCCAGTATCCTCATGTGCTCGCCCTTTAAGACCATCGAATTTTGCAATGTTTTTGTAGCACACAAGGCTAGTTTCAATAAAAACATAACAAGCTACTAAAGCAAAGTCCAAAACCATTTAAAAATTGAAATACTTTGTCAAGAAAAACATTTAAAGTTTATCAAACATTCCAGAACATGTTTAAACTCATGAAAAGCAGTAAATTAGTAGCAAAGATTTGAACTCAGGATCATTTAACTATTATTTTTTTGTTTCATTTGAGCAATGGTGAGGGGCATTTAAGTATTTACATTGGCCAGAATACTAGAATAACATAAAATCAAGAAACATATAGAGTTATTTGTAGGTTTTTCCACCATAAGCAAGCTCTTCGAAACTTACTTCATTCAATTTCGATATTTCATTTTTTATCAGAAATAAAACAAATTTATTGAAATGGGACAAAGAAGGTTCAATGAGTAGAGTGGTAGACCACCAGTTCACCTTAAAAAATAAGGGGAAAATAATACAACAATCAGAATTAACCCAAAAATCTCAAAATCCAGACGAATTGATATACCACTACAATAAAGCTAGCTACAAGTCTGCAACAATCTCGAAAACAAAGCCCAATTATCCCACTTCATGGCAATCTACCAATAATGTTGAAACGACTTTGAATTCAAAGCCCAACGAGATGCATGATATATATATATATATATAAAACCTTAGCCACTGCTTTTTTCTTGTCTTTCACCATTTTCAAAAAGTCCACTCATTTCTTTCAGTCCAAATAACCCACATTTTGTGGCATAGCAAACCGCTCAAAAGCTGTTGACCTTTTCTTATACCCAATATTAAGTTGAGCAGTGTTTTGAATAGCGCGCTACCAGGCACGCAATAGCGCGCTATTGCGTTTTTCGGCGGAGAAACGCTACATAGCGTGGATCTACTTGCGTTTTTACCAAATAGCGTGAGCTATTTGATGATGTGGCACGCAATTTCACGCAATTTTACGCTATACGCACGCAATTTGACGCAATCAGCCAATTTCTCACGCTATTTGAATCAGCCACTTAAAAATAAAAGGAAGAGAAAATCGAGCAAGTTATAATAACAAACCCTAGCCTCGTCAAGATGTTCTTCTCTTCTTCTTCTCGTCTTCTTCTCCTTGCTTCGCCTTTCTTCTCCTCTTCTCCACTGGAGTAAAACCCTAGCTCAAAAGAGAAGAGGCTCGATCTTGCTCTGCTTTGGGTGGGTGGGTGGGTTTGAGCTGATTAGGGTTTTATCCGGGAGAGTAATCGGAGATGGGTGGGTTAGAGAGAATCGTTTTTAAGAGTGGAAATTACGATCGCTGCGGAGAAGAAGGGGAAACATCGTTTTTGAGAGAGCAGTGAATGTAACGAGGGGGGGGGGAGTGGTTTAAATTAGAGAGCTTAAAACATTAACCTATCTATTTATTCATTTTTTAATAAACTAATCAAACATTAACCCAAATAATTAAACCTATATATCTCATTTCCCCCCATTCACTAGGTTATTAAATTTATTGAAAATAACCCTTTTATTTTTGGGTTTTTAATTTTGTACCCCTCTTTTTTTCTAATATATTTATCAATCCTTTTATTTTGGGTGGTGATGTTGGCACCCCCCATTTTTATTGGTAACACTCTCACTCTTGTTAACACTCCTATTTTTATTTATTTTTTAAAAAAACACTCTCACTTTATACAAAACACTCCCACTTACTAACATATAATTAAAACAAATTCTCAACTTAATTAAAAACAAACTCCCTTAACTTAAGTAATTAACAATCTAAATTAAAAGAGATTAAAGGCACTTACTCAAATCCTAACTTCTATCTCTCTCAGTTATTCGGTTGAAGGAAACTCCCATCTCTTAAATAGCGTCGGTCGCAGAGAAGAGAACCTCCATCTCCGTTGCCGTCGCGTCCTTCCCCTTTCTCCGTCGCTATCGCCGTTGCCTCCTTCCCCTTTCTCCGTCTCGTCGTTTGCATTCTCCGTCGCCGTCGACGTCGCCTCCTTCTCCGTCTCTATCTCTGTCGCCGCGCCTCCTTCTCCTTCTCTTTCTCCGTCCCCATCTCCTCAATCGGCCTCTCATGAATTCATGAAGTAAGTTCTACAACCTCCCTCCATCTTCAAATTACATTAACACCCTAAAATGTAGAACCCTAACTTTTGAAATTGCATCTTCAAATTAAACCCTTTTTAGGAGTGGGGGCGATGACTGTTTAATGGGTGTTAAAGAAACTACTTTTTAGGAGTTTTACTTTTCAAAATAATGTTCCAGTGGAGTGATTACATTGTTAAAGAATTTAAAATATATATTTATATAAGAAAGCATTGAACTATATTTGTGGTTCTTAGACTAGTATTAAATGTATTGCTAGTACAAACATTAATGAACTATATATGAAAATATTCCATATTAGAATTTTTCTATCTTATGCACTTGTATATGTGGTTCTTAGACTAGTATTAAATGTATTGCTAGTACAAACATTAATGAACTGTATATGAAAATGATAAGGGAAAATATAATATATTTCAATTGCTAATTTAGTTTTCTCTCTGTTTGTTTATTGGTCTATTCTTCGGGGTAGATTCTTGATCCACATGCTTGTATTTTATACATGTACTCGTTCTCCATTTCTCAGTGACATTTGATATTCTATTATGACTCACCCACACTATTTTTTCTCTTTTTAGGCATGACTAAGAAGAAACCAATGACGGCCTCTGAGAGGCAAAAAAAAAAGTGAAGAAGCATGCAACAACTGTTGGCAAGGCAAAGGAGAACGCCAAAAGAAAAAATCCTCCTGCACCACAACCATCACAATCATCGAGTTCATCTGAAAAGAAAAGTGACTCTCCATCATCAACAAATCCCGAAACTCAAAACCAAGAGAATCCTGATGGTAGTTTAACTCAAACTCAAACGGAGATAGTGGCTCCAGAGAATCCTAGATGCGGCGGAGATGGGGAAGGTCCTAGTGGTGTAGCTCCTGACGAAAATGAGGAAGGTCCTAGTAGTGTGGCCCCTGATGAAGATGACAATGACGATGGTGGGCCGGTCGACAAAAGTGTATTGACATCATTTAAAGATCACATAGCATATGCAATTTGGAATCGAACACGGGTATTCATCACTTACATTACTTACTTTTACATACATTTATTTTAATTATAATATGGTTGCCCTTAATTGAATTAATCAATGTAGGATGAAAATAGAAAACTGAAAACTATATCACATTGGGCAAAAGGAATGGGATTTGTCAAAGGAGGTTGAGGGGGTACAGAGACGTGTGAAAGCGACTGGGTTAACAACTTTGATGGAACACAATTATCACTACATTGATTATGTTGTTGTCCAAGCATTTGTTGAAAGATGGCACCCAGAAACAAACACGTTCCATTTTCCTTTTGGTGAAATGACAATAACTTTAGATGACGTAAAACAAATACTTGGCGTTCCAATCGAAGGGGAGTGTTTTAATTCGGATGAGGGAGGAAAAGAAATAGAAGCAGACGTAGCAAGAAAATTGGCGTCAAAGTATTTAGGTGTTAGTCTAGCCGACGTGAAAAAGGAAACAGGGGATACGTATGCGGTTAAGCTGCAGTGGTTGACAGAGAAGTGCAAGGAACGGGCTAAGATTGATTCAACTGATAAGGAGTTGGATTGTTGTGCGAGGGGGTATATCATGTACTTGCTTGGGTGTGTAATTTTCCCAGACAAGACAAAATCCAAAATTTCGTTATATTATTTGGGTAGTTTGAAAGATTTGTCTATGGTTGGACAAATAGGGTGGGGAATGGCGATACTCGCACATACGTATCGTCAATTAGGACATGCATCGAGAGCCCGAGTAAAATGGATGACTGGATGTTTGACTCTAGTTGTTATACATTACTTGCCTTGACTCTGAATATTAATTTTTTTATTGTTGTTTTATATTATTTTTATTAACTTTAAATAATTAATGCAGGGTTGGATTTGTGAGCACTTTTCCGGTTGTCATCAATCTATTCACAATATGAAATACATTGAGATGCAACCACGTATGTGTAGGTGGAAACCCCATCCATGTGGCGGCGATACAATGACGGCCATTACAACGTTGAGGGAGAAACTCAACGACTTCAGTGAGATAGATGTAATGCCTTCTCAACTACATTTTTACTTTTTTTTATTACTATCTTTTAAGATTAAATATTAATTTCGGCTTATTTTGTAACAGGTGTGTTGGGATCCGTATAAGGACAATAGAGTTGCACGCCCGTTCCCTGAGGTTTCATATTACTGTGGGTTACTGTTTTGTTATGACATCGCCGAGGCTTACTACCCCGACCGCTTCCTTAGACAATTTGGACGAGTGCAAACAATCCCCACAGTGTCAATGATTATGGCCACGAAGATAAATCGAGGAAAGACATCAAATGCTTATAAGGTGATATACGATGCAAACCGGTGGCAGCAAAATAATTGGAGTGATCACTTACTCAACGAATCACGTCGTTCTGTACCGGCCAAATTTCCTTGAGAGTGTGAGGCGAATTATATGGATTGGTATTTGAAGATCACACATCCTTACGTACAAGTTCCTCGTCTAAGAACAACACTACGAAGGGCACGTGGGGCAGAAGATGTCGCAACTGCTAAGTTGGTAAGTATCAGTAATCATACTCCTTTTCCATTTCTTGACATTTGATATTGCTATATAATATAGTTACTTATAATACTAATTAATATATGCAACAAGTTATAGCTGATAAGGCAATACCAATGCTAGATGAAGCGCTCCGTTGCGTCTCAGTAGAAGATATGGGTGTGGTTGTTCGTAATGTACGAGACATGATTTATAATGCAAGAAATGGCCATATTGCTGCTCCGTCTAGCACCACAACAGTGCCGGCAAAAAATAAAGCTTCGGCCAAAAGAAAAGCCCCGGCAAAAGAGAAAGGGCCTACAAAAAAAAGGCCAAGAAGTAGTTTACTTTGAATATTAATTAATCTAGTGGTTTTTGTGAACTTATTAAACTTATTGGTATTTGTAAATCTATCGTATTTACACACAGGAGCCGAATGAAAGTCCAACAAAATGACAAATTTAAATGCTCTCAGGATCCTCATTCGGTTGCTCACAACCGAGTGGTTATGTCAGGATCTGGCGTGAACAGATCCTGAACCTAAAATTATAAAGCAGAGTAATGAAGGAATATAGAGAAATTAGGGAGAAGAACATAAATTCTAGAGTAAGAGAGAGTTTAGAGGTGAAGAAGAGATCTAGAAGATAATTTAGAGAGAAGCAGAAGAATAAGAAAATGTAGAGAACATAATTCTAGTGAGAATTTTTCATATATATTTTTCCATGCCTTAATAGAAATGGAGATGAATTTATAAATGATTGTTTAGTGACGTACACATTTTTAGCGAGATTAAGATTGAAGAAGTCTTAATTACGTTTGCATTAAGAAATATGTTCTATTATTTGTTTGATTTTTCTCATAAAAAATTTTGCGCCGACCTCAATTTAAATCCGAGCTCATTACATACTAATGCCGAACTAATTTTATTTCCGAGCTTTAACTAAATAGAGCACACCGAGCTTAAAAACGTCACCTGTAGCAAATAATTTTATTGCCGTTGAAATCGCAATTAAACCATTCCGAGCTTAGTAAACAGTAACTTCATAGGAAATAAAATTTCGAGCTTAGTGAACACATGGGCTGCAATTACTTGGCAAACATGATCCCTAGCTTAGTACCACCGCACAAAACTTTAATAATTTCCGAGCTTGTTACAAACTCCACATTGACCCTATGGAACTCAACTTTAATATATGCCGAGCTTGATACCCTGCCGAGGCGCCACATGGTGCCCTCGCCCAGTCTCCAATTAATGACATCCGACCTCCATCAAGTGCCGACGTGAAATGCCGTGCAAGTGTAAGCGCGATTAATAATTTAATTCCCTTAATTATATCGGGAAATATTATTCCGAGCTTACTAAAAATGACGATATGTGCACTTTAATAGGAAATAATATTCCGAGCATACTATATGAATTTCAATGGCTAACGAAATATGATTCCGAGCTTAATGAAAATATGAAGTTCTATAGCTAACAAGCAAAACAAAATCCGTGCTTAGTTAACTCCACATGGACTTCCTAGCTTGGTACCATCGAACATGGAACCTTAATAACATCCGAGGTTGGTATTCGAACCTTAATAACGTCCGAGCTTAGTATTCGAACCTTAATAACGTCCGAACTTGAAATCAACTCCAAGTTGATTTTGAACAATGGGAAATCTATCCCGAGCTTGATACCCTCCAGAATGACGTTATGGATCTATAATAACTTCCGAGCTTGGTACCCCTATTTGTTCATAAAAAAGTACATAGGTAATAACTCATCACAATAATTACATGGAACTTCAATAACATCTGAGCTTGGTACACCATATGGAATTTTGACAACACGATATGGATCTTTAATAACGTCCGAGCTTGATACCCACTCCACATTGACGATATGGAACTTTAATACCTGCCGAGCTTGATACCCTCCCCGCATTGATCATATGGAACTTTAAATTACTTCCGAGCCTGGTACACGTTTACAAAAAATTACATAGGAGAAACATCACAATAGTTAACACGATACGCAACTTTAAGTTAATTACATTATTAGTTAATAGATATTATAAAAGTTAAATAAGAGGGTGGTAGGAATAAACTTTAGTTTAATATTAATAAAAATTTTAGAGGGTGTTTGTGACAAAAAATGGGAGTGCATTTATCAGCCCCCATTTAAATGCTCTCGGGACCCTCATTCGGTTGCTCACAACCGAGTGGGATTATAATATATTCGGCTGTGAGCAGCCGAGTTACATCAACAAAATTCGGTTGTGAGCAGCCGAATGAAAGTCCAACAAAATGGCAAATTTAAATGCTCTCGGGACCCTCATTCGGTTGCTCACAACCGAGTGGGGTTATAACATATTCGGCCGTGAGAAGCCGAGTTACATCAATGAAATTCGGCTGTGAACAGCCGAATGATGGTCCTGAGAGCATTTTAAATTGCCATTTTGTTGGACTTTTATTCGGTTGATTACAACCGAGCATAATATATTCACACTCGGTTTAGAGAAATCGAGCGTTGCTATATTAGGCTCAGTTGTGAGTACCTAAAATATTAACTAAATTATCAATAATAATCAACACTTATCAATTATATATCCATTAAATTACATATTCGGTTACAAGAAGTTGTCATTCATATACAAAAAACTACATCTTTAGCACTTTCTAAACAACAAAAAATTACATGTAATGACAAACAGATACGATTTTTGCGACAATTTTTTCATATTCGCATATAAATAAACAAAAAACTTCATAATAGACTTAACAATCAATAAAGTGTAATTGGTAATTCTATTGTTGTTAAATCATTTATCGGCCTAATTTTCAAATAGCGAGCAAACCTATCAACATAATCTTCCATCCAAGGTATTGCTTCGTCGGTACGAAAAAGTTCCCACCATGTAGCAATAGGAGGAAATGGTGCATCATTCTTCAACTTTACTCTGACAAAATGACAATCTTGGACATGTGCTAAACACACTATTCGGTGTATACCATCATCTAGTGGAGGGTCTGAGTGTGGAAAAAATGTTACAGATAGTTGATTTGAAATGAACACCACTACACAATTAAAAGCCGATGCAATGATGTAACCCATCACGGGCATATCCATCCAATTTTTTTGGAGGCATGGACTCTTGTCAGTATCAATTATAGATAACAAATCTTGGTAGAACCAATTACCCCACGAACCATTATATTTATCTTTATACTTCACAAGATCGGCTATCATAGTAATTTCTAACAGTTAACCACCCATTTTCTTTCGAAAATTCCAATTCTTCTGCAATCACACCGAAAACCACAATTTCCATCATTTTTGACATCTATTATTTCGATTATGAACTCGTGCATGTAATTAGGGATATAAGCTATAAAGGAATTGAAACCACACTCGACAATTGGTTGAACCGGCCCCTTCTTCCTCTTCCTTGTATTTGAAACTTGAGATAATTTATCGGGAACTTTTGCGGCCAATTCTTGATCTTCAATCGTGTTCTCATATTCAAACCCCGAAGGATTTCGCTTGGTTGATAACTCATGGACTATCTCCTTTCGAGTCAATTTTTGCTTACTACCGCGTGGTCTACCCTTGGGAGCAACGGGAAGTGGCTCTCTAAGAGACGTAGTCATTGGAGTCGCAAGGTCCTTTAATTTTCTCAAGAGAGCTTTTTTTTGGTCATCTGTTGAATTTTCGTACAACTTCTTGAACAAGATCATTTCTGCCGTGTTATCAATTTCTTTGTAAGACTCGCTATGTGGCAAAATTGTGAGTTTTGCCCAATGTTGATCAACAGCTCCTAATGGTATGCTCCGATTTTCTCGACCATACTCCAATAATTCATGTGCGCACGATAGCCCATAAACCATCCGAAGGACATGATCACATTTGGATGGATCTAAGCCAACATCCTCAATCGCCCTATCGTTCTCCCGCCTTATCAAATCTAATGCTAAATGGGAAATCCTCCCCATGAGCTCTCGGTATGGCTTGCCATTGTGAAACAATTTTGTAGATCCAAGACTACTCTCAAAAGTGGCTCTAACTTCGGTAAGTTGGTTATTCAACATATTATTCATCGCCCCAAACACTATGGAAAACTTCATTGGCTCGTGTTAAGGTGGGTCTTTAACTTGCCATGCGACCCTTCGGCTCTATTCGTAGTATTGTTGCCACGGTGTTTTATCCGATTAGTCCATGCAAGTACAAAGTACTCTATATGTTTGAACCACGTCTTTGACAAATATTCAATGCACTTCGAAAACGAGGCCCAATCTTTTTTAAATTCCACCCAACCTTCAAAGAACTCGGCTTCGGATGTCACCTGGGTAAGATTACTCCACGACTGAGAGAATTTGTTCCAAATAGACTCACTTTTGAAATTTGGTTTACAATGTTGTTGCACGCATTTTAAAATATGAAATGTACATAACATTCGATGAGCTTCGGGAAAAACGCTATGGATGGCATTAATACAAGCATTCTCCTTATCCGTGATAAATACATTTGGTATTTCATGTGGCGAATATAACATCTTCAAATTTGAAAGGGCCCAGCGATAATTATCCTCCACTTCGCTATGCATAAAACAATGAGCGATGGAAAACATTTTACCGGTGGACGTAATTCCCACCATAGCAAACAATGGCATTTTATATCGGTTGGTCTTATACGTGCAGTCAACAAGTACTAACGAAGGAAAACACTTCGCTAATAAGATGCTTTCGGGATGTGCCCAAAAGAGGTCTAAGACCTCATTTGTTGTTTCATTACTCCTATAGTAATAAACATAATGGAACTCCACGAGAACCTTCAACAATTGTTGCATCGCACTCCTCCCTTCCAAATCATGTGTCCTCAAATTAGCCTTCGCATTGTAAATTGTTCTCGCGGTGGACGCATTCTCTTTGTGACGTCGTTTAATTGCATTAAGAATCTCTTTTGGTTTAATTCCAGCAAGGGTCATGTCTACAACAAACTTTCTTTCTTCGTTGCTCAATCTTCCGGCATACGGATGCCCAACTAAAGTTTTCGGCAACTCGTGGTTATGAATGCCGCATTCCACTTTTATCTTCCATTTATCCCCATCAACATTAACACCCCGAAGTTTGAATGGGCAATTGCATTTTCTTGTACAATATTCTCTTTCGTTGAGATTCTTCCTTTCACGGTATACCCCGCTTCTTTCACAACCCAATGTTAGCCTTGGCCGCCTCCTCGTACCATTTCCTTTGTCAGATTTCAATGTAATGATAATAGTTTGAATGCGTTTTCCTTGACGTTGGCACCAATCCACCAATGTATATCGAGAAGAAAATAACTACAAAATACAAATGTTAATGAAAATTAACTCAACCGATAACTTATTTAAATCGTACCACAATATATACTATATTATACTTACTTCATCTGTTACAAAAATCGGAGTCACGTCAACTTTAAATTCATTATCATTATTCTCCATAGGATTTGGATTGCTTGCCAAAAGATGTTGTTCACCACTATGGGGATTGCATTCACCGCCATCGGGATTATCAACACCATCATAATGTGAATCAAGAGGCACTTCTATAATCATATCCTTACAACTTTGGCGATCACAATCGTCGACATTATTTTTGATTGAATTAGGAGTTGGATTACTCGCCACAAGATGTTGTTCACCACTCTGACCACACTGAGATATTCGGTCAATTACAGAGAAATCAATTTCTTCAAGAAATGAACAATATGGCCATACTGTAGACTCAAGAGAGCATACATCCTGAAAATAAGATATTTTAATATTTATAATTGGAAAACTAGTGAAATCGGCCCTTGAGGACCGATAGTTGTACTATAAACTCGGCCATTAATAACCGAATAAGATCATATGTACTCGGTCGCAGACAATCGAATGAGCTTTTTTCAACAGTGCATAAAAATGGCCATATTCGGTTGAGAGCAACCGAGTGTACAAGCCTGCAACTAGGTTACGAGGAACCGAGTAAACCTTCTTCGTGATTTAAGAAGAAAAATGTGTTGTTTGTATATAGATATGCTATTTATCTTATGAAAATGATTTAAACAAAGAAACATAATAAAAACATATGTACCTCTTTTTGATTAACTCTTTTTTCCTTGTTTTTCTTATCTTGTTCCAAAGCTTTCTTCTTTTCCTTCCATTCTTCTTAAGCTCACCCTTTTGCATCAATGGTGGAGAAGTTTTGTTGTCTATTTGATGCAACCGAAATTTGTTGCTAAACTCGGTTGGAGATGGTAGAGATAGTGGAAGAGAGGAATTTTGGAGAAGAATCTAATTTGGGGATAAATGTTTGATTAACTTTGAAGGGGATTTTTGTTTTAAATTAAAACAAGTGGGTAAAAAATTAGTTTAGGGCTAATTAACTTTTGTACTAAAATAGAGGAAATGGGGTGGAAATAACAACTTTCTTTTTTTTTTGGGTGGGAGTGTTACCAATAAAAATGGGGGGTGCCAACATCACCACCCTTTATTTTTGGGTTCTTTTCTTATTATCCTTTTTCTTATGACTTTTTTAATGTATTTTAGTTTTCTATTGATATTTTTTAGTATAATATTATTTTTTATTTTTTTATTATTACGCTATTCATTATTCAAATTACTTACGCTATTACGCAATTTGTAAGCGCTATGCAATTATGGAGCCAAAACGCAACGCGTTACGCTATCGCGATTTAAAACATTGATATTAACCCACCATGTCAGTAAGAAATCAGACACTAAAAAAACGGATCAGAAACTCTAAAGCATCATATTAAATGATGCCAAATGTAAGAAGCAAAGCTAGTGTGAAAGTACGCAACCAGTAGTTGTCGTGTCCATGTGGGACTTGGGTTCATGACAGCCCACCATGCTCCGCAACCACCGTCCATGACAGCTCACTCTACCCGGGACCATATGTCACCCCTTTCGTGTAGACGTTCAGAGTTGTAGCCAACCAACTATTTTCAGTCCCATATGAGGCACCATAGTTAGCTGAATTATATCCGGTTCCATACCCATGGGTAGAACTTGCCCTTGAAAACAGGTTAACAAGGGAAGGGTGCTCATGTGGGATTTAGGTCATGACAATAGTCACATCCAGTTCTTTGAAGGATATACACCAAGATGCAGACAAATATATAAAAGACCTCTTGGATTGAATCACATAACATCTATTAGATTTCCTCTTAATCATCAACCATAATAGCAATCATATTTCTAAATGAATTCCTCCCTCCCAAATTCTTATATCTAACCATCTCAGTATCAAGGAAAACAACAATCAATGAGATTAGACAGCAATAGAACTCTCAATTCCCTCCTAATACCCAACTCACAAGAAAAAGAGGCCAAATCCCAATAAACCACTTCTTTGATGAAAGAATATTCACTATTGTGTTCTGGACAGCCTATACAGACAAGGAAATGAGGTTATACACGGAGCTTTTCCCACTCTAAGTCCCACACCAAAACCTCCCTTTAGATCCCTAAACTTGCTATTGTTAAAGACTAGTACCATTGCAAAATGGCCTTCCAAGGGCATCGATGGGACTCACCATTTTGGAGTCCCTCCCATTCTCTTTAATTCAATACTTGACACTTATTACTGAATAGAAAGGAGATCTATATTCCAAGGGAAATCTCCATAACACCTTCTAAGGAGAGATTGATTTCTCAAAACAAATTTCTCATTCCTAGATCCCTTTTTTTTATAAGAAACAATCAATTCCATTTTTTTTATCGAAAACAAAAACGCTTTTATTAATCAAATAAACAAAGCGAAAACAGAGAAAAGTACATCATTGGTGAACCAGCAGTCCACCAAACCCCTTAAGATACAAATATACTTAGCAAAAAATTAACAATCTACAACCAAGACCAAACTCAAGACAGCTACATCACTGGATAGCTGCACCCCAATTCAAACAAAGATCAGAGATGGAGTGATTGCCAAAAAGATTAGAAGAGCTAGCCCAAATTGAAGATAACAATTTGATTTTGTGCCAAACTACTGCAGCTTCATTGGATTTATTTTCAAATACCCTAGAGTTTCTCTCTTGCCAAATGCACCATGATAATGCCAAGCAACAACATCTCCACAGCAAATTAGATTTCTTCTTAACCCCATGAACTGCCATTCCATACCCACCAAAGCATGCCATGAATTAGTCAAAGCACCAATTATACCAAGTTCCTCCCCCACCTTGTTCCACATGTAGGTAGTATAATTGCAATGCAAGAGAATATGATCAATGCTTTCTCCTTTCTGTTTACACAGAATATACCAAGATAGGGAAATCGCTAAATTAGGCCTTATTTTTTGAAGAAAATCACATGTGTTTACTCTCTTCCAAGAGGCCAAGCAAGCAAAAACTTTCACCTTCTGAGGGATACCAGTTTTCCAAATAAATTTGTGAGGCACAAAGGCAGGATCCTATGGAGAATTGATAAACAAATGAAAAAAAGATTTGCAAGAGAAAATTCCCGATTTTTCCCCCACCCAAGATCTAGTATCCAGCTCTGTTCTAGACATATTTGAATGAGAGACCAAGTCTAGCAATTCCAAAAATTCCCCAATTTCCCTCTCATTTAGATTCCTACAGAATTCTAAATCCCATAAGAAAGAATCACGATGGTGCCAACGAATAATTGATGCGACCGAATTGTTTATATTACGGGAAATACTATACAACCGAGGGAAAAGAAATAAAAAGTACAAAGAAATTGATACATCCCTGGTTGAGTTATCCAAGACTAAGAAAACAGGAAAACATCGCTCCAACTTGTACAATCTAATTCAAACAAAAGACACTCAGTTTTATCAAATAATTTTGCAGCTTTCGACCACAAATTAACTTTGCATATAACAATATCCCAAACTTCCTTGACTGAGCTTTCTTTATCTTAAAAGATGTGTTTATTTCTCTCCAACCAAATCTTCCATGCCAATGCTAACACCAAAAAACGCCAAATGCTTTTGCTCTTTTAATAAAATTTTTCCCCAAAAACCAGCGATTAACCACCCACTCAGCCTATGTTTTGTTTGTAGCCCCAATAATACGAAACAATGCTCTTAACTTTTGCCAAAGAGCACCAGCAAAAGGGCAATGGAGCAGCAGGTGATCATTTGATTCGCTATCCTTTTTGCACACGACACATATTGATGGGGATAGCGACCAAAAAGGCTTACGCCTTTGACGAACATCAAATGTGCTCAGTTTGCCTAAAGATGCGAGTCATGCAAAGACTCTAATTTTTGTCGGTACACCGCTGCTCCAAATCAACTTATACTGCTAAAAATCTGGTTCATCGTTTTCATTGCATAAAATTTCAAAGAAACATTTGTAAGAGAAAATTCCAGACTTTCCCCCCTTCCATACCCGTTTATCCTCTCTACCACGAACTGGACTGTGATCTGTAATTAAACCCATTAATTCCATGTACATGTCTACTTCCTGGTCGTTTAAATTTTTTTGGAACTGTAAATTCCAAATGGTTTGTTCTATTCTCACTCCATTCCACAAATTCACTAACCGTACCTTCCTTATTTCTAATAATTCTGAACAATCCATCAAAGCGTTCTTTTAGAGGGACTTGACCAACCCATGCATCTTCCCAAAAACGAGCTCATTTGCCATTGCCCACACTTAGGCATGAATTATTTGAGAATTTGTACCAACCTCGCATAATGGCCCTCCATGGGGCCCTAAAAGTGCTGTTAATGTTGCATGAAAGGTCCCAGCCATTGCTATGGAAGCCATACTTGCTTGCGATTACCCGACACCAAAGCGAGTCTCTTTCAAGCGAAAAGTGCCACATCCATTTCCCCATTCCTAGATCCCTTATTTCTTCAACTTAATCACCTCATTCCATTTAACAAGATTATACCTTTTGCCTTCCCAGTCACCTTGTAACTCTCCCACAAAATGTCCATCGTTCTTTTCTACATTGTTAGCTATGTTGAATGCGGAAAAATGATAACTAATACATGGCAATGCTATCCAAGACCAAGAGAATCAAAGTTAACCTCCCACCCCTGGATAAATATTTTGTCCTCCAACTATCGAGCATTTTAAACCACTGTAATATTAAACAACAATGGTTGAAAGCCCACTTCTCTCACCAACTCACTAGTGATTCTATGAACATTATCTCCTTCCATAATAAGGCCTGCCAGCACACTTTTGGCCAAACTAATCTTTAAACCCAAAAACGGCCAATAGCTCTACCAACCATGTACAAACAAATTCCTTTCATTTCTTTCAAAGTGAAAAAATGGTATCATCTGCAAATTGAAGATGGAAGTATGGAACAACCTCACATTTTACTTCCCCACCTCCACATGTTCTAAATCACAACCTTTCTCTATCAACCTACTCAAAACGCCCGCAACCCTAATAAATAATAATGTTGATATTAGATCTCCTTGCCTAAGGCCTCTTGACACTCTAGTTTTGCCACTCAGTCTTCCATTGATTATTTTATTCAATAATTTCTCAACTTGATACATTACTTGATCCAAATTCTCCATCATTCTCCAAAACCCCCTTTTTAATATACAAAAACCAAAAAATCCCAGCTCACACTGTCCTGTGTGGTATGCCTTCTTAAGGTCTAACTAAAACAGGTTTCCTTTTTTTCTTTTTTCTAGTACGAGCATCTTCAGTCGTCTCATTAGCCACAAGACCAAATCAAGAGCATTAACTCCATCACACTCCCACGCCACTAATCTAACTTCCTAACAAAATTCTCTTTTAACCAACTCATCTTTCCGTTTGATATAAAAGCCTTCCATTCCCTCCAGACCAAATCTCACACACACTTCCTCATATAGTTTCGAAAGAGAAATGCTACACTCACAAGAAATGTGCACAAGATGAGATTTCACCTCATCACTAGGGGAAAAGTGGCTCCATTTCAACTCTTCATCCTATCCCAAGATGACACCTCATCTTGTTCGCAACTTTTTGTGCACATTTTTAGCGAATATAGAATTATGCGTTTTGAAAAGAAATCCAGCACATAACTTTTTCTCTCTTTTTCTAACTCACAGAGTCTCCCTACATCATTTCTCCAATCTATTAATCAACTAATTCATCCATCAATACAATCTCAAAAGAAAACGCACCAATTTTACCGAGATTAATAACCTAGAAACCAGTACTCGTTGCTTCACATTTATACTTCTGTCAATGATATCTACTGAAAGTACAATCGTATATATAAACAGAAATCATAATCTCTCAAATCTATAATACAAATATATATATATATATAGGTCCGAACATGTATATATAAAGAGAAATCTAAAAAAGATTGGACATAGATAGAAATTAAGCTATGAGATAGAACTCACCTCTGCGAGAGAGATGAATATAGCGAGAGCGAGAGAGACGACTAATTCTTCCGATGATCTGCGTAGGTGAGATTTGAGAAACTGATTGACGAGAGAGAAAGGGGGGCAGAAAATTTTCAATGTGTAACCCTAATTTTTGCGTTTGTACTAGTTGTAAGTGGTTCCTCCCCCTGGAATCATCATGAGCGTTCGTTCATTGATTTCTTCCACAATTTCCTCTCCTCCCCCACCTATATCTATCCTTTTCAAACTCCACTTTTCAAAAAAAAATATATATTATTATTTGGATTTGAAGTTGCAATTTTCTATTTTTGGGTGGTACTTTACTAATGGGATGAAAGTTAGAAGTCAAATTTGGTTAGAATCCATTGGATATCACTACAGTTTGGCTTAAGCATTAAATTAGGGTGAATGTATTTTCACTCTAAATAATGTTTGTTTTACTTTTACTTTTTATTCGATTTTTGAGTATTGTGTAAAGGTTTATTATTATATTCTTGAAGGTTAATTATAAGTACAATACTTTACTTGGCCCCTAAGAATCGAATAACAAATTATACTCGATCTTCACGAACTAAATAACATGCATTTACGCGATGTCAAATGACCAAATGAAGAATAGGAGTAAAACTAAGTATTATTAGACGTAAAAATAGAATAACCCTTAAATTATATTGTAAATGTAAATTTTTAAGTGTCACATAATAATGTGTTTTGAACCCTAGCCTAGCTTTTCCATCTCGGTTCGTGATATCAGTTAGTACTACTATTGTTGAGAGAGTGAGATTATCGGCATGAGACTCTTTAAACTTATTTACATTACAAAACACAATTTTGTTAACAAAAATTTAAAGGTCAATAATGGTGATGTGATGCGTATGTTAATATGCAAAATGTCTCGAATTATGAATTCCTGTGCTTGATAAAATGTTTGCTAAAGTGGTAAGTTAATGCTAATTTTAGCTAAAACAATTTTAATGGGACGAAATAGTGGAGTTTGTCTATTTCAGAGGTGGTTTACGACGAAATTTAGTTATTCGTTTGAAATTTGGAACCCAAAGTACATTGGGGCACCGAAACGATGCCGCACGTTCTCGTATTATCTTTTGGTTGCAATTATATCCTTACAAGGAGGAATAAGATTATGCCAAATACAAGCCATTTATTGAATAGTTACATCATGATTTCTACAAACTTCATAAACACTCTTAAAAGAAACCATCTCCCTCCTCTCCTCACATACTAGTTTTTTCATGTGATACCATATTAAAACTCAGAGCATCCAATCCAAAATTAATCGGCAATGAATAAAATATGCTCGTATTCTTATATATTGCTTTAATAATATTAATATTGATCCAAATTCCTCTACTAATTGAATAGGCCAAGCATAAATGGCAAAAGAGTGCAACAACTTACCATGAATCGTAGAACTGACAAGTTGAAAACAAGCTACCAATTTCCTCATTCATGCACGTAATCCCCTTCAAGGCTTCAATAACTGCCTTCGAGCTTGAGCTAAACGAAATATTTCATTTTTATTTGTTGACCATGTGACCTGAAATAACCCCATATAACTGTACTCATCCAAAACTTTAACAACCTTTTATAATATATATTTTTATTTTAAGAAACACTTTTCATTTCAGTTGAGACTTAAATTCGAGATCTCCTTAGTTTAGGTGCGCACCTTGCCTACTAGGATAACTCGTATTGTAAAAAATCATTTACAAAAACATTGGAAAAAAATTAACAAATCATCCCCCAACGAAAATGCAAGAGGAAGGAGAGACACCCCTAGGCCCAATTATGCCCTTAATGCAAAGCTAATTAATTCAATCTTTTAAGAAAGCAAAACTAAATAAATAATAAAATATTGATCGTGGAAAGTGTAGCTTTTTGTCAATTCTTTTGTTCTGATGCAAATAGTCCGACTTTAACTGAATGAATCTTAATCTAGTATCGTATACATATAAGAATTTAAACCTTAAATTATATAAACTTTAAAGATCATAATCATGTCTAGTTCTTAAGAGATAAATCTTTAGGAGCGTAAATGAATCCATTTTATCGTAGAATGCAGAAGCTTTATTAAGTTTGTGGCCTTCCAACATTTGAATCTCAGAGTGCTTAATGGGTTCTCTTTCTAAGATGGGAAAGATGAGTAAAGCGTATAATGATTACTTGGGGATCATCAACATAGGTATCTTTATGTACTAACTCTAATAAGTATCCATTAATTTTAATATGACTAGTGTTAGTGCGTAAAACTAAAAGGGTAGTTTAAACCACACAGTCAAATGATTAGATGAAATTATTAACGTAATACATGCTATAAGCTAAGAAAGCCAAATGTGCATAGAGGAGGTTAGCCTCATATGAAAATATGGGTTAGTCCTCCTTGGTGGAATAGAACCACGAGCTCGATTTACTTTGTATTGACAGTAATTGGATGATTATTACAAACTCACAAAAGTCTTTTCACACTACAAGAAAATATTAAGTCGCCACCAAATGCATCTTTGCCAGGGAAATATTTTCCCACTGATGCTAAAAACTAATTGCTACACCATAATGTTTTTGTGGGGAAGTAATGGTAATCGCCATAAAAGATAATCGTTTATGAGAAATTGTATTCCCACTAGTTATAAAATGAATCTCACAAAAAACAAACTTCTTGTGGAAAAAATTATATAATTGCTACGTAATGTTATTTCAGTGGCAAATTATGCTCCCACTAATGATAAAAGTAATTGCCAAATAACGGAACATTTTGTGGCAAATAAAATAAAATCCCCACAAACTATTATCTTTTAATAACAAATCTGTACCTATAATTTTGTTGCAAAATATAAAATATTCACCATTAAAAGTCTAAATCAATTACAAAAGTCTCCGATTATCATTTCATGATAAAAACCTGCTATCAATCCATAGTTTACCAACAATTATCCCAATACCAAATATTAAAGTAACAAATCGAAGATAAAATAAATATATGGAACTACTAGCAAAAGACTAATAAATCACCAAAAAGGTAAGAAAACTAGTAACAAATCTATCAAATTACTTTTTTCTTGCTATGCTGCTTCTTCGATCAGCTTAAACCTTTAAATTATTCTTTTTCATGCTACACTTCATCTTTAATCCCTAAATCATAACTTGTATTTGGAACAACTTATTAGTACTTAAACCATCTCAACTTTAACAAATTATACTACCTTTCATGAATATAATGAATTAATTATAGTCAATATTTGGACAAGATTTATGTATGCAAGTGTATATTCCTATTCTTTAAGTTGTTATATTTCAAAAAGAAAAGGGAAATATAATGATAAACTCTTAAGAGGGGCTATATAAATAGTACTAGCAATAACAATATTTAATTTAGACAATACATGCAAATGCCGAGCCATCTCCTTAAAATTTTGTAGTATAATTGCAGCGAAGTGACACCACTTTAGTTATCAATTAAGTAACTTCGTTCAACACGGCTCCTAAACATTTCATAAAAGTGTAACAATATCATAATAAGTTACCAATTAACCCATCAAGATAAGTCCAAGAAGAGAGTGATGTTATTTACCTTAACGATTTCGCATCATTTGGTTCACCATAGCTTCCATATCTTTCTTAAATTGATCAAATTGGCCTAGAAGATTTTCAACTTTCTTATTTGCCTCGTCCGCTTCTCTCTTTGCCTCGTCCGCTTCTCTTTTGCATCAGCCAGCTGTTTGTCTCTCGCATCATCCTTCTCTTTATCTATAGCCCTTGCCGATGAAGAAACAGGCTTGGGACCAGCTCCACGACCACGAATATAACCGGCCCTGGGTCCTGTAACCCGTGCATAAGCTTCATCATAATTTAGTGTAACTCCATTTTCTGATAACGATTGGAGTTGTAAGAGCTTCAACGTCATCCTATAAAACATAAGCATTGTACTGTAATGAACATTCATTATATATGAATATTTGGTCAAATTATAAACTTAATTAGAATGAGAGTCATACATGGACTTTCTTAGCTTCATTGCTCACCCATCGTAAACCATCCTCACCATCTACAGCCAAACCATCATCATCGTTGTCACCATCCTTCTTCCTCCTAATGTGACTAATCTTCCAAAATTCTTTCATTGTTAGTTTCTCTCCAACTTGTTGTGTCTGTAGCAAAGTAATTGTAATATATTAATTTAATTAGAATGAAAAGCCAAACCATTTACTAAAGAAATCTTACCATTTCAAATTCCAAACAATGAAATCCTTTACTCCCTGTTGTATGAACGATAGTCTGTTGTGCCCTATTTTGTTGTTTTATTTTACTTATTTCCTGCATATTAAAAATCACCCATCACAACTAAACAATATGACAACGATTAACACGAGATAGAACACATAAAAATATATGAAACAAGATACAATACAATGATAGACAACCTGAAATTCGCTATCAATGAAAGTTAGGCATAGATCCCGCCACCTATCTTGAGTCAACACTGGAGGGCAGTGTTGAAGTGCAACCTCCATTGATTCATATTTCTTAAATTCACGACAATGCATCGCTGATCTAAAGTTGACCCATTGATTTTGCATTTGTTTCTCGGTCTTTTCTCGCAAATCCTCATCATTAGGCAAGTTAAATTTGTCCTATTTTTTAAAAGAAAATTATTTTAAACACTAGACAATAGGATATCTTCATAAAAAGAAATTAGAGTATAACAAAGTTTTAAATGCCATGCCCTTAACATTTTCCACATTTTAGTTATGTCTTCCTTTGGGATTTGTTTCCAGTACCTTACATTTAGTGGGGCGTAGTCTCTAAGAATTATGCCAATCTCATTAACGTAGTTGCCTTTATCTCGCCCCACTATGCGATTCTCCGAAACTAAAATATATAAATCCTCCCATCTTTGCTTTTTCTTTGCTAAAGCCAATCCTCGTGTTGGTTCCCTTCCTCGTTTTTTAGAGGACGAACCTACTTAAAGAAAAGGAAAAACATCATATGTAAATAACAATAATATATCATTGAAAGCTAATAACATAGTTGTCAATTAAAAGCATACCTTCACTGCTAATGACACGCGATATATTAGTGGCAGAACCAACAGCACCATTTGCTTCATTAGATTGTGAATTTGGAGTATTAGATTGTGCATTTGGAGGACTAGAGGAGTTTGACCCTCCTTGTGAAGCAGTTGCTCTAGGGGCACGTGCCCTACCTGAGCCAGGCATATCTGAAGAAGGAAATATATAATTATCAAAAATATCCTATATTTTGATCAAAAATCTTAATTAATTGCAAATAAGGTCAAAAATAAGATAAAGGTGTAATAGTTAATACAATACTTGATGATTGGATCTCTTGGAGTAAACAAGGCAAATGAGATAATTTAACTTCGCTTCTTTAATTACGTATTACCGTTGTACTTCCAAATCTGAAACCATAAACCATAAATTATTAGGTTCAAAAATTAAGATTCACATATTATATATATATAAATGAATGAAACATAAACAAGCTTAGATAAATATAGATTATCTAGATATATTAAAAAAGAAATTAACAGTGACTAAAAAAAATGGAAATAAGCACCTGAGACACTATTAATATAATCAAATGCAATTATCCACATAATTGTCATCGTCACTAACATCGACGTCACTATCGGACAATATGATATCTTTATTTTTTTCATTTTCACTCAAAATATCATCTTCCTCCTCAACATTGTTAATAAAGGCATCATGTCCACTGTGTACAACTTTTCTATACTCGACATTAGCAGCATTCACTTCTATCTCTGGACTATCACTTTTTGTTAACAAAATACTACCATCATCGACTTCCATTGGCTCATTTACAACATTTGTCTCAAGTTGTTGGTATGGTTCGTCTCTACCTATCAACTCCTCTGATAGTGCCTCAGGAAAATCATACTTATCTCGAGGTGTATTTTTTACTACAACTTTCCAATGATTGCCTAACTTAATGTCAGGTACATAAAAAACTTGCTCTGACTGGGAAGCTAATACAAATGGTTGGTTATTGTACCATGTATTTGCAGTATTTATACTAATGAACTCGTTTTCATCTGTGCGCATCCCAATGACTCCCTTTTTTCCCTAAGTTCCACCAATCACACTTAAAGAGAACTACACGGTTTCCTTCAACATAATCTAATTCAAGTATGTCATACAACTCGCCATAAAAATTAATTTCTTTTTGTTCATGTTCTCCAACGATAACTACTCCACTATTTTGAGTTTTTCTATCCTTGTCTATAACCATTGATTACACAACCCTTATATTGTTTTGCTTTTCGGTTAGGATCCCAAGACAAAGCACGAATTTGCTTAGTAACACGATCGGGAGAATGACGTTCCAATTCTTTTACCTATTTACCAATTCATACATCAAATAAATGAGCTAGACTTAATAAATCTATATATGAAAATTTAAAAATACAATTGTTAGTACTTACTCGATTTTCAAACCATCTAGGGAACTTATCAGCTTGTCTTGTTTCTACATTTGTATTTTCTTCCGCCTTTAATAATTCTTTGTGCTCCCTAGCCATAAATTAATTACTTTAAATATTGGTGAAAATGTAAGAGGAAAAATAAAATATTTAGTTGAGACTAACGTACTTCACATATTCTTGTATTTCATCACAATTATCCAACACATATAGGTGAGCATTATGCCATTCAGTTTTTAAGAGTCGCACATGATTTGCTTTTCCGAGCAGTCGATCGTTATACGAAAAAATTAACATCCCTTATTGAAATTCGTTACCATCGTAGTTCCTCTTCAGGCCTACTAAATTTGGTCTCAGTATTATGCAAATACATTGAGCAAAACGTGAGGCACTCGTTAAAAATGTAAGCCTCGACGATTGAGCCTTCAGGTCGTGCCTTGTTGCCAACAGTAAGTTTTAATGTGTGCATATACCTACATAGGAATATAACCTAAATATAAATCAATGATATCTTTGTAGCAAAAGTTAAGTAAACAATGCCATAACCAACTTTATATTACCTCTCAAAAGGATACATCCATCGATCATGCACCGGTCCAACAAGAATGGCCTCACATGCGAAGTGAATGGGTAAGTGAATCATAACATCAAAGAAAGATGGTGGAAATATCATTTCAAGCTTACACAGAATTAGAACAAGTCTTTTTTCCAGTCTTTCCAAGACGTCAACCCTTATTGTTTTTTAGCACAATTCTTTGAAAAATGAACCAAGCTCAATCAGTGGTTGACACACTTCCTTTCACAAATAACCACGTATTGCAAGCGGTAGTAAGCGTTGTAGGAAAATGTGACAGTTATGGCTTTTCATTCTTGAAATTCGACCCTCCTTAGACACATATCGACTTATATTTGAGGCATAACCGTCTGGCAACTTCAACGAAAGCCAAAATTCGCAAAGGTTCCTCTTCTCTAAAGTCGACAAAGTATAGCATGCAGGAGGCATTATCCATTTATCTCCTTCCTTTTATGCATGTAAATCAGAACGAATACCCATATCTGCTAAATCCAGCCGAGAATTGACTGTATCCTTTGTTTTCCCATCAATATTCAATAGTGTGCCAATGATATTTTCACAAACATTTTTTTCAATATGCATGACATCCAAATTATGACGTAGTTTTAGATCTTTCCAGTATGGTAAATAAAAAAAAATACTACGCTTTGACCAATGTAATTCCCACACTTCATGCTTCCTTTTCCTGCATTTACCATGTACTATTGGTCTTACCCTATTTAATTGAGCAAGCAAATCATCACCACTAAGCTCTTTTGGCCGTTGTCGATTCTCTCTTGTACCATCAAATGCAGAACTATTTATGCGCCATTTATGATCTATAGGTAGGAAGTGACGATGACCCATATAGCATGTTTTTTTTCCGTTTTTTAATTGCATATAACACGTGTCCTTGTTACATACAGGACACGCTAATTTACCTTTTGTGCTCCAACAAGACAAGTTAGCATACGCGGGAAAGTCATTAATTGTCCATAATATGGCTGCGCGTAATTGAAAAGTGCTACACGTTAAGGCATCATATGTTTGCACTCCAACTTCCCACAATTCTTTCAAGTCTTTAAGCAATGGTTGTAAAAACACATCTATGTCATTTCCTGGAGCCTTAGGACCTGGTATGAGAAAAGATAACATGAAAAATGATTCTTTCATACATTTCCATGGCGGCAAATTATATGGCACAAGAATGACTGGCCAATTGCTATGTTTGCTACTCATGTTTGCAAAAGGGTTAAACCCATCGCTTGATAACCCAAGTCTAACATTACGAGAATCACGTGCAAATGTATCATACATCTTATCAAATTCTTTCCAAGCTTCGCCATCGGCTGGATGCCTAAGCACATTAGTCTCCTCGACGCGCTTTTCTTTGTTCCACCTCATATCCAAAGCTATGTCCTTGTTAATAAATAATCGTTGTAGCCTCGATTTTAGTGGAAAATAGCGCAAGACCTTGTGGGGAATTTTTACACCACTGGCCCTTTCTATTTCCCATCTCGACTTTCCACAAGTAGGACAATTAGTTTTGTCCTAATGTTAATCCCAAAAGAGAATACAATCATTTTGGCAAACATCTATTTTCACATAACTTAAGCCGAGGTCACGGATTACTTTCTTTGCCTCATAAAATGACTTTGGAACATTAAGCACCATCAGTAAGTGCATCCTTAAACAATTCAAGTAGCATCCCAAATGATTTTTCACTCCATTTGTTCATTGACTTTAAATGTAGTAGTTTAACAATGAAAAATAACTTTGATAGTTTTTACAGCCTGGAAACAATGGTTGTTCAGCATCCTTAACTTAGTTTAGCAAACTTATCGCCTTCCCTATCACTAATATGGTTTGTGTGGCTCGTATAATCATCACCCACTCCATTATCAATGGATGGTCCAACAAATACATCATGTAAGATTCCATCAATGTCATCTTCTTCTACTTCCTCATAGTTTTGTTCTTTATTATCTCCAACCCATTAATTCCCTATTCTATTCTCACGAGATTACAGTAAGGGTATACTTGAGCTAAACAAGTTCTGTCTTTCCTATGTTAGGAGCTCTGATGTGTGCTTAGGAGTTCTACCCGTCTCTCTCTCTTTGTCGTTGACTGTTCTCCGGTTTTTCTTTCTTGAATTCGATTGTTCGGGTCTTTTAGGAAATAAAAGCTCTTTATATATATATGAGATAGAGGAGACGACTGAGGGGAGCTCTGCGGAGCAGGTTCAAGGCCATCCCTCAATCCCATTAACCCTAATTTTGCCTCCCCAGGGATTCCAGCGCATTAAATGTAGTGGATATGCATTTAATGAAAGTGAGGGAGCTTATGTAGCGTCTGGCGAAATGGGCAGCAGTCGCCCATGCTGTTTGTGTTTTTCCTGACACAGTGGTCAGTTGGGGAGCTTTGTCATCTAAGCTCCGTACTTTATTGCTCGAAAATAATTCTTCGAACTAGAATAATTGATGGGAAAGCTCTAGCTCCTGAGTACCTCCTGATCAGAGCTCCCAATCCCCGTTAGCTGAAGGGTGTGATGCTGCTAACGTAGGAGGTTACGCGTCTACTCGTGGTTAGCGGGGTAAATTATGTCACTAATTTGCACCATTAACTAGTATTAGATCTCTACACATTGCAAAGTCCATACTACATAGGCTAAATTGCCCATAACTAAATGTGTAAGCCCATTTATGAAACAAATTTCCAACAATATCTTACTTGGGTTGCACATGTAAATATGCAACAGTTATATTAAAAATCCTCATGTGATTACTAAAAAGTTATCATAACTTTAAAATAATCCAGTCCATCTTGTATGTCAATATGGAATTATAGTATCATATTCGTAATTAAATTCATCTATGGTCACCATACTAACGCATTCAATGACATAGACCGAGTATGAATGTGTAGCATAAAAATTACAAGTAAATAGCATCAATCATGCCTATTTTCAACCGGTCCAAGTTTAACGAGATCAACTTTAACCTTTCAAAACTTTATGTTAAACCACAATAGAAGAAAAACATTTATAGACACTCTAATTTTTGACTCCCATAAGAACTCTAAAAGAAAACTCTCATATAGTTCACATCGAGTTCAGAACTCACGCACACACTAGAGCATACTTAAAGCATTTGTCGCTCTACAAATAGGGCGTTTGTAGCGCGAAAAAGGCGTCTGTCACTCTACAAACGGGGCATTTGTAGCTTGAAAAAGGCGTTTGTCGTACTACAAACAGGGTATTTGTCGCACGACAAACCCCCAGACACCGATTAACTTCTTTTTGACACATCAGTCTGTTAGAACCATCACTTCAGTCGTTTGTAGCATGACATAGGTATTTTTTCGTGTGACAAATGGCACACTGTTGGAGTATGTTGCGTGACAAACCTTCCTCAGTACTATAAATGGGCTTACACATCCATGGGTTTAAAGACAAGATTTTTATATTAGAAATTCCTATTTTTCTATCTGATTTTTTGACTTTCAAGTGATTTCAAATTCTCTTTATATATCCGTCTAACCATATTTGTCTAAATGACAATACCACATAAGTTTCTCCCAAATCAAAAAAATAACCAATCTTTAATGACAAACTAAAAGTCATTATAACCTCAACTATTTCACCACTGCCCCGATAGATGAATCTTTTAGCATCAATTGGCTTTTGGCTCCATAGGTAACCTCTATACACACTTATGTGAGTAATAGCACTAGAATATACTCACTACGTAATCACATGTACATAAGTTAAATTAATTACATAACAAACCCTAATGAGAAGCATATGATCTTAAGACTCCTGTGGTTATAATGATCTTACGTCTCTAAATCCTTTTCTCCTAAGGGAACACATATATGTGAGAGCATGAAGCTGTTCTATGTGAAGTACAATGCCAAGATCCATGAAAGCAAGAGTAATCATAAAGTTCTCTTTTCAATTCTTGAAGTTGGTGTTGTTAAGTACTTGTATCGAATTTATGTTGGTGTATATATATATATAAAGTATAACTAGAAACTGAATATGTAACAAATCATAAAATTACAAGCTTACAATTGATATGCATGCCACAATATATAAACAAACAATACATATGCGTAACAAAATTATCCAAATTATTAATGGTGGCTCCCCACCACAAGATACGTAACACAACAGTGATGTTTAGTCTTTGGACATAAATATTAACTTGTAATTGGTCATCTCTACCAATAAGAAAATATATATGGCAAATCCTGTCAAATAGTAAGCTTTCTTTTGGGCCAACTTATTATTCATATGAAAACTTGACAATAATCTCATATTTATTACCACACTGTGCATGTTACTCGGGCAAACAATAACCTTTATTTGGGCCGATTATTATTCCCATAAATAACAAAAACACACATCTTAATATTTCAAAACAAATAAATTTACGCGATGGAGGTTACTTTGGCAACTTATCGTTTCAATTTGTCAATTTTGTAATATCAGACGTTTTATGATTTGCATCTTTATGATTTGAAAAAAACCAGAATGTTTGCATCAATAAGATTTGCAAAGCACAAACCTTATATTTTTCCACCTAGACATGTACTATAATTTTGAATTTTTGGTAGTGTGGAGGCTTACATACCGGTACAAGACACGTAAGGGTATGCCGGTACGAAAACCATTCTAAAACTCTAATTACTTAGTCTAATTTTAACAAATCTTACTTGATCCAAACACTTAAATAGTGTGAACATTAATCAACTAAGGACTAAAAATAAAACACCATTTGCTGCAAAAATTAAGTCCTTAAATCCTAACTTCTATATATATATATATATATATATATATAAAGACTTTTCAATTATTCTCATTATAGCAACCACTCAATTGTAATTCACACTGATTTTTTTTAAAGTCCAATCGACCAAAGGTACCGACTTAAAGACTAACCAACATGCATTAATTCGCCTACTTTAAATTAATCTAATGGCCCCTAAATTATTGGTCCAATCTCACTTTGACCATTAAACTAAAAAACATTCCACATTACAAGAAAAATGGCCTTTTGTGACAGGTGAAAACCCATCACAAAAGGTTAAAATCCATCACAAAAACATTTTTGTGACGGCTTTGCGACGATTTTTGATTCGTTACAAGGTAGGCGCATCTCAAAAAATCGGTGACAGCAAATTTTTGTCACAATATTTTTTGTGACGGTTTTTTCAGCGTCACAAAAAATCTGTCTTTTTGTCAATCTATTGTCACGGAGTATTTGTGACGGCCTGAAGCACTACTTATGTTGTTATTGTGATGACCACATCAGTCACAAATACATAACTTTTTATGTCATTAATACTTGTATTTGTAACAGCTTATTCTTGTTACAAATAAACATGTGTTCTATTTGAAACAACCCATATTAGCCGTCACAAAAAGTGTTCAGTAGTGTCATATCACCACTACCTAGTCCGATTGATAATTTGGAACTTGTTATTATTAAGATACAAACAAACAACTATTCAATTCCATCAAACCAATAAAACACAACTAAATAAACCTTTTTTTTAAGATCCACAACTATTCAATTCAATTAATAATCTTTATCACATAATTTACCATAGTCAAAACCAAATCAAAATACAATATCCAAAAGTATTATCCTCCAAGGAACATAGTATATTACTCAATATCAATCCAAGATTATAAACTAGTGCATACAACATAGTCTAAAGCAAACAAAGCCACTGTCTATATCATCTCAATTTTTTTCTAAAATAAAGCCCATTGTAAAAATCTTAGCTTGCAGAACCTTTATTCCTCTTCATTCATATCCTGAAATATAGAATAAACTGGATATCAAGCATTAAATAGCTTAAGTAAGAATTTGACGTTGAAAAAAAAAGGTACATCCCCATTAACCAATTACAAACTACATCGAATCTCAACAAGTTGTCAAATATCATAAGGGGGACTTTAGGCATTTAGACTATTCTTCTGAAATTAAGTAACAATATTGAAAAATAAATAAATAAAAAATCATTCATTTTTTTTAATAAAAAAAATTAAGGGAGGCCTAAATCTCTCATTTAACCCTTCAAACAAAGAAACCCCCTCTCACCCCAATGAATCGAACCCTTGACCTCAAGGCAAGGTAAGAGAGATATGAATATATGATGCTCTTTATGTAGATGAGGACTTCAATTTATTGAATAAATAAATAATTAAAAAGAAGCAAGAAAGTACCCATGGATGTTGTAAACTTTATGGATATCTAGTTTGTACTTTTTCCCTAACAGCACAAAAAGTCAATTCATTGAGATTATCCAACCTAATTATGAAGCAGTGGGGTGTGTGGTTATTAGATATTTATTATGAAGTCATTAATATGCTTTAGAACGTGGGCGCTTTTGTGCATAAACAATATATAATATTAAATATTATTTTGTTTCTCTTTCCTGGTAAACGAGAAAGGGCATAAGCGGATTCTCAAGATAAAACAAAGGATATAAGAATAGTTCTTTTGGTTAGATTCTTTGTGTAGAATAATCGAAAGGACCTAGAAGATGGACGGGAGTTAATAATTTGTTTCTTGGTTTAAATTCTTGCAGTAAAAAAGAAAAGGTCTTATAAGTAGGCTAGTCTTCATAAATTAGTAATAATAAATGTACAAAGGAACAGACTTTAGACCTACCATTTGCCATTATCTTGAAAAAAAAAATTAAGGGCAAAGGTGTACACAGGCTTCAGCAATGGCACTAATTTGTGCACAAAATAAACAGTCAAACTTTGTTTGTAATAAAAAAATTGAGGAATCGGTCACTATCAAATAGAAATATCTAAAGGTTATAACACACCTTTTATACTTTGATATATAAATTGTTTGGCATCGCCTAAAATCTAAGCACGGGAGAAGAACAATGTGCTTCTTTCTTGTAACGCTCTGAATCCCATTAGGAGATTTAGGTCTCCGGGATCCGATTAATCACGGTGCCGTACGCGACGGCGGGCTTAATATACATGATTTGAAACTGTGATAATGGGAAATTATATATATATATATATATATATAAGGCCATATTTTAGAAAATTTCGGCATGTGGAGTTCGTATTTTTAATAAAATCAAACCTGTAAATAAGAAAAATAAAGCTTAACTAGAAATATAACTCTACATCTTTCAAATCATTCATTAAAATAGAAATCAAACACATCACTACGAATCAATCCCTCATACGAGGTCCCAAAGTATATAAATGGCCTTTACAATACTTATGAATAGAATTTAATACAAATTAATGATACAATAAAGCCCAATGGTTCTAATATCTATAATCCGTAAGGGACAAGTCATCCATGGACAACTACATACATTTAAGTTCATCAGAGATTTCTAATTTTTGTATCCATGCCGCCCTAATGAGGTACCTGCAAAACTGTTGAAAAATGAGAGTGAGTCAAACATGAGCTCAGTGGGAACAATAAGGTTTTTGAATAAGAAACTACACATTGTCAATCACATGCATCGTGAGATAATGAAAGCAATGAAATAGTTCATTTATTTCAGATATGCATTTTATAAATATATAAAATACTACACCGAGTTTTTCACCCATCAAAAATGGGAGTCCAAGCTGCTCTGTAAAGCCAGCATGTTCCAGTGGCTCAATATATATATATAAAGATTTCATGCATGATATGCATACAACATGATGTCCAAGTCCAAAATAGAAAACTTGTATATTCAAATCACAATTGAAATATCAATCATAAGTAAAATAGTATCAAGAGCGTAGGCACTAATCTTGTAATCACAATCTCTAGTCCATCTGACTCCTTTAGGTCTCTCTCATGTCCAATTATCTCAAATCCGACATCTAGGATTTTTTGACTGTGCACAGTGATCACGATCTAAGCCCCTAAGGCTGGGTCCCCCCGTGGACCACCTAGATGTGCAGGGTATAGCGCCTCGCGCGGTCCTCCTAGCTGGACCATAGAGTATGCCGCTCCCAAAGAAGGATCCCTCTACATGGATCATAGAGTATGCCGCTAATATAGCAAGGTCCCTTTACAAGGATCAGGGCATGTAGCCACCAAGACTAAGTCAACCCTATGGACCATTAGTGCCTGTCTGTACTCAAAATAGCACAGTTTATGAAAATAGTAAATATCAAGTAAGTTATTTATATATATATATATATATATATCAATCTCATATGTCTCAACATGTACATATATCGCATCTTATGTAGATGGATATCCCCAAATCGTATCTTCGTTTACCAAAAGCTTATCTAGTTATTACCCAGCAAACATATGATCTATATACGCACTACACAGATCACCAAATATGTATATGTTGATGTGGTTAAATACTAATTTTACCATTGACCTACAAAGGTAATTCAACACTTTTACCTCCAGTAAAATCCTATTTTTACCTCCAGTAAAATCCCATTTCAAATCCCATTTTTTACCTCCAGTAAAATCCCATTTTTTACCTCCAGTAAAATCTCATTTTTACCTATGTGACCTAAGCATACACATCATCTACATTCTAGATCATATGTGACCTAAGCATACACATCATATACATTACATAAAAATTACCTATTTGCCCTTCATTTTTACCAAATTTATCTTTTTGCCATTCTACATTTACCTATAAATACCCCATCATTCATCCATCCAAAGACACACCAAAAAAATATATCTTCTTTCTCTCTCAATATCCATCCATCTCTTCTAAGAGATATAAAGCCATTGGCAATATAAATACAAGCCAATTTTCTAGGGTCTTATACTCTCTCTTTTCATACCCCAAAAAAATATCAATCCTATACGCTCTCTCTCCTACACAGTTTATTATTTATTCTGTTGAAATATTTGTAATCCTAATTCTATACTTATAAATAGAATTAAGGAAATTATAGAAAGAGAGAGATAGAGAGATTGGTAGCTTGTATTATCATCCAAATTGATTGCCTTTGAGCTAATACAAAGCAAGCACACACAAAAGGAGGACGTACTGCCGGACTAGCATAAGCGCTACCGGGGGAACCTACCTTAATAAAAAATGTCTCGTGTTCATCTTCATTTTTAATTAGTTTCTGTCAGTACTGTTCACAGTCACTGTTCACATATATGGTGGTACTGTTCACAGTTATAATATGTTATTAAACCTCTAATCCACCATTATTCATTAATTGGTCGGTCGTTAACTATATGTTCTAGATTTTGACACCATCATACGTGATGGGTAGATAGGTAGATAGATAAATAAATAGATTCAATGACCACGATACAATCCTATCAAAGATGTATCTAATATACATATGCAATTTAAGGAACTAATACCCATCGCACGATTATATCCATGTAATACTTGAATAATCTCCAACGAGTAAACTAGTAATCATTTGTGATAAACTCTTATCTTGGTGGGATACCATCTCTAAAATGATGGATCCATTTAGATAAGTATATACCTTATGGATATAATCGTCATAACATTTATTTACAAAATCATGTATCATACCCACAATTAATTGAACGCGTAACTGAGTTAGAAAAACAATGTAAGGTTAGTTCTAAAATAGTGGGTCTACATCAAAGTCAGGATATTAAGCAATCCAACGACGTGTGTATATTACCTACATCACATAGACAACACATGTACATATACAACTCCGTCTTATATACTAAATATATATATATTCCCAAAGCTCTTTATAGTATGTAAACAAATGCTAGCTAAGTACACTAATATGGGAATAGGTTTTCTTATATATATATATATTAAGTAAATCCCTCATCAACTCCAAAACATATGTATATAGATAAGTCATATAGCACAAAGTTCATAATAAATCCCAGATAGTCCAAAACTTGTATAAACTCTCATTTCTTAGATCATAAAGTAATACGCATATGCGTATATAACCATAAACTGAGTGCACGCACATACGCGCTAGTGGGTATCACTTAGGGCTTATGACATTCTATCATATAATGAGATACTCCCATATTAACATGAAACTACAACCAAAACTTGTTCAAATCAAGAGAAATAATCAATAAACTTCAACCCACAACCCCATGTATATGTGTATTAACAATCATACATGAAAAATACCCATTTCGCTTAGAAAATAAAGATGCGACACATAATATTTGAAATTAAGCTTAGGTAATAGCGTTCCCACCTTTTATAAAACGAATATTGAAGGTTTGAAGCGCCGAATCGAGCTGCGACTCCTCCAATCACGAAATCCCCAATTAAGCTCAAAAGCTCTAAAATGGTGGAATCACCATTGATGGAGGATGGAGATGATTGATGATGTTTTAGGAAGATAGGAACCAAGTTATTTCATCCTCAGAAGTCCCTCTCTAACCCTCTCTCTAGCTACTATGAAAGAAGGAAAGAAAAATGAAGGAGAAAGGAGAAGGAAAGAATGAACATCAAAGAGGAAGGAAAGGTGTTTAAAAACACACTGGGGTACCTCTGATCGATCAGAGGGCACCTTGGCTGAAGCCCTCATTTTGTTCGTTAAGAAATCACAGTTTTCGCGGCCCGTTTCGACCCTCGAAATGATTTCTATTCGACTTGGCCTTCAAACAAAAGTTGTAGAGGGGAATGAGATGAATCCATGGCCAAAAACGGAGACTTATTTTGACTTCATATGAAGAAGTTATGGCATTCCAAAGTTGACCAAAAATTCACTTCGGCAAAAATTCAATTTTCGCCGTTAGTCGCCAAATTCAACCGCGGCTTCTCGAAATGTGTTCTAACTATACATGCATACTTAATATCATTAAAATTACATATTAAAAGTATTGGCTTAACCACAGAGGCCCCGGAACAAAAATCAACTCCTTAAACGAAGGTTTTGGCCTTAAATAAGCTAAGGAGAAAGATTGGCTCGAAAATAAAATACGAGATGTTACATTTCTAGTAGCAAAGGCAAACTCCGCAATATTCTTGGCAAATTCAGTCATCTTCCCCTGAATGAATTAGGGATTAGGATTGAGTGTGAAATTAAAAAACTAAGGCACTAAGAGATATGCCTAAAAGCATTTTGATCGCATGAATTGAATGATGTGATTAATATATATCTATGTTGCTGGTTGCTTTGTGAAAGTCATATATAGTATACATGAAAAGCTTAAAAGCAAACAAATGGAAGAGTATTAGTTACAATATTCTGAGGGTAAACATAAAACCTTTTAGAGTTTAGAATACATGTTTTATATGTATTAAACTATTTTGTGACTACTACTTTTGCGAGTTGTGTACTTAACTTGTGTGTCCTCTCTGTGTGTAGGGGGTGGATGGGTGGGTGGTGGTGATGGTTGGGGCTTAGAGGAGTCCATAACATACATTGGATCAAATGAGATACAAGTAATTCATAGTGCAATTCTAAACGGTAATCTTATGAATTATAAGCCAATGGCCTTGTAGCCTAGTGACATCATCTCTGGTCTTGTATTAGAGAGGTTACAAGTTCAAAACCCATGGACGTGGTATTCAAACTTATTAAAGTGGTTGTCCACCCTTTGTGGGTGGTTGGTGATATGTCCACCTCTTATATGGGTGGTTGTTGGTGATGATACATATGGTATTGTTTGTGGTGGTTCGTGTGATTGGTGACGCAGAAGGAAGCCAAAACTGCTCTCTCGGCCCGGTTGGTTGGCTCGGTTAGGAGACTTTCATGAGGGTGACGCGAATCAAAGCTTGCTTATTCATCTCTTTAGTCAGCAAATTATATAATTCATAGTATAGCTAGGGCAACAAAATTCTATGTCTAACTCCATGTAATTATCTTTGATATGAATGATTAATCAAAAAAAAAAAATCTTATGAATTTTAAAAAAATTCATATCCACCGTTCCATTCTATTAACTTGAAGCTTGATGTCATAATTTACCTTCTTATTTTTTTTTAAAAAAAGGGAGGTCTAAGTCTCTCCCTTTAATTACAAGCAAAGAAAACCC
Organism: Lonicera japonica; assembly: GCA_021464415.1. Classification (NCBI taxonomy): domain Eukaryota; kingdom Viridiplantae; phylum Streptophyta; class Magnoliopsida; order Dipsacales; family Caprifoliaceae; genus Lonicera; species Lonicera japonica. The sequence goes on along the minus strand of CM038466.1, from coordinate 28,924,590 downwards.
ACCCCAATACCTTCTTGGTGAGACTCGAACCTAGGATATCTCCCACATCTGAGTCGGTGCCTCCCCAACTAGGCTAACCCATTTGCTCTCATAATCTACTAGCAGCATATTCGCAAGAAGTAATATAACTCATACAAAAATAGAAAATGTGCACAGGTGAAGTTTTTACCTTGACATCTCTTGTGGTGTTTGATTAAATTATTCGGTTCTAAAAAACACTTTTCCTTGAGTTTTTCTATTATTTTAAGAAACAATATTAGGGAACTCAATTCTATTAAAAAAATGATACTTAAATGAGAGAGATATGATGCTCTGCATCGGACTTTAATTTCTTGAATAAATAATTAAAAAGAAGTAAGAAAAACAAAAAAACTACCAATAAAGAATTTTAAGAGACATATAAACTTTGGTTTAAATATAAAAAATTATATAGAAGGTTCAAACACGAATCCTTTTTCGCTTCAAATAAACTGCCGTGTTTTCTTAATTAGGTGCTTAAACTATTGGCGAATCTTACTTTGGCCCTTCCATCCAAATTTTCCATTAAGTTAGACGGAATTATGGGCATTTCTTGTCATTTCAATTAATTTTTTTAAAAAACTAACTTTAATTAGATTTTTTTAACTTTTTTTTATTATATATAAAAAAAAGAACAAAAAAGGAAAGAGAGAGAGAGAGAGAGAGAGAGAGAGAGAAAGAGACTCACTGCCACTTCCACTTCTCCAACATTGTCGCTTCTACATTTGCTACCTCAACCTCCCTACCACTACGACCTCCGGCCACTTCCTCCACCATCAACTCCATCTCTTTCACCTTCCCTTTTTCTCTCTCATACAAATGCAATCATATATACATACACATACATGTATATATATACACGTTGATTTCAATTTCAATTTTAGGGTTAAATCTTTGTATTGATTTGGTGTTTAAATCTTGATTTAGGTTTAATGATTTCAAATTTTGATTTTGGTTTAATCTTGATTTAAATTTAATGATATGTAAACATGTATATATATATATATATGTACACCATTTATATTGATATATACAAAACACACACATATATATGGGGGGAGGTGGTGATGGCAGTGGAGGTGGACGAAGATGGTGATGGTGGGAGGGAAGGGGGAGGTGGAGATGGAGATGGATGATGAGGTGGCGGATAAGGTGGTGATAGTGATGGTGGTGGTGGGGGTGGAGATAGAGATGGTGGGACATATAGTGATGTAGAGATAGAAAAAAACTAAACTTTTTTATCCATATGGATAATAAAAATCAAACCGATTTTTTCCAAAACCAACTTAAAAAATATCTAATTAAATTGAATTTTGAATTGAAATGACAAAAATGCCTCTAATTCCATCAAACTTTACGAAAATTTGGACGGAATGGCCAAAGTGAGACTCGCTTAATAGTTTAAATGTTTAAGTGGAGCATTTTTTAATTTAAAGGTCAAAGTGAAACTGATGAAATAATTTAGGGACCATTACAGTAATTTATTCTATATATATATATATTTATTTTTTTTTTCAATCATAATTTCCACATTTTCATAATCACACATATTCGCATAAGGTCAAATTAGACCCGCATGATCATATTACACATATTCCCATAGTTTTGATCTATCAGTATGTAATTGGTATTTAATAAATCCGCATGAAAGATTTATGACATTAAGTTCATATATATTAATCCTTGATCCAAATTGATAAAAAAAAGAAGTTATCAAGCTTAATAATAATGTATGAAAATAAATATAATATATGAATATCTCTAATAGTACACATGGATAGATCAACCTGATACCACTTGTAAGAATTTAACCTTAAATTATATAAATCTTAAGGATCTTAATTATGTCTAGTTCTTAAGAGATCAATCTTTAGGAGCATACATGAGTCTATGATGCCGTAGACGAGGGAAACTTGATTAGGTTTGTGGCCTTCTAACGTTTGAATTCCGAAGTGCTCATGGTTTCTCTCTTTATGATGGGGAAGAGGAGTAGAACGTGATATGATTCTACTTGAAGACCATAACCCTAAGTGTTTTTATATACTAGTTCAAATAGGTACCCGTTAATCATAATATAATTACTATTAGGTCTCTACACATTGCAAAATCCATACTCATTGGATGAACTAAATAGTGCATAATATAATTTATTAAATGTGTAAATTCATTAATTTATGAACCAAATTTCTAATGGTCCAAGTTAATTCGTAAAACTCTATGATTTATGAAAGCAAAATGTAAATGAAGCAAAAAGTAAATAAAAGTTGTGTTTCATTGATTGAAAACCCAATGTAAAAATAATTGTGTAATTTTTCAATGTAAAGTTTTTTCCACGCGAATGAATATTTAGATAGATAGAGAGGCCGGGGGGGGGGGGGGTTAGGGGGAGGACAATTGGAATTTTTTTATTATATATGGGGTATTTTTTTGGTATATATATATATAGAGAATGACTTATGTGCATAAATTTATATTTGAGGGTATCAAAGTGTAAAGGGGCAAAACTCCAAGAACTATTTAAAATTTTTCACTTTAAAAAGTATCAAACTCACTTTGCACAGTTGCACGCTCATTTATCTTTTTTCATCACTATCAGTTTCAATCTCTTCACTTTTAGTTCTTCTCTTCTTCTTCAAGCCACACTATCATCCACTGTCCATTTGTCCACACAATCACACTGCTGTGTTAGTGACTGGCATTCCCAACCCTAGTCCCCACAAGTACACAACAGTCACCCTCCGTCCCTCCTACTCTCCACTGCCCATTTCAAGGTAAATCTTTCTTAGATCTACTTTTTAATATTAGGTATAATTTTATTTCTTGATTACTTGTATAATATTAATTGTATTTCTTGAACTATTGATTAATTGTTGAATATTTAATGATTTAGGTCTTTGAGACTTTTATTGTAATTTGCATAATTTTATTATAATTTCTAAACATGTATTTGAGACTTTTAGTTGTATTATTTATTACTATTAATGCTATTATATTTACGGTTAAATTTTACAACTTTAAATATATTTTTTGTATTTTAAATTCCGTTCTCTGTTAATTAAATTATTGCATCCGCCACTGTATATATGTCACTGATAACATAAATAACAAAAATCAATTGTATCATTTTTCGATGTATAACCAATTCTGCATTAAAATATGAAAATTAATAATGTGAAAACATGCAAATCTTGTTGTGCCAACTAAAGACACGATCTTAAAATATTTCCCCTCTATGTTTATAGGAGCCGAAGGGTCTTATCAATTAGCTATTAAAAGCAAAAGGGGGAGCCCGTGAATATACATTACACCATGAAAATAAATTAATAAAATAAATAAAACTACCGGAAAGAAATGAAGATCTTTAACACAGCATGATGACTAATTTCCGACAAAAGGTATAAATCCGACAGCTCATGCAATAAACACACCATTTCTGAAAGCAAGGCTATAAAAAGCAATAATAGTACTTACTAATTAATTAGAACCCTAACATATAATAATAATAATAATAATTAAACAGGTGATGTTAACATGTGTCCTAATAAGACATGTTAAATTTATAAATAAAAAGAGTAAGAACCTAAAAATCTAGCATTAAGAGCAAGTGGGTTAGCTTAGTAAGGAGGAAATTTCACTTATACTCATGCACGACTTTATTTTTTTTGTTTGTGGAATTTTAAACATATGTTTTAAGGGTACATTTTACATTTGCATTGGAATTTGGGATATAAAAACTAATGAATAGTGATTAATGGATAGTTAGTATTGGGTTGTACTTTTCGGATTTTTATTGGGCATGACATAAATAGAAATTTTGGTTAGTAGAATCATTCAAAAATATGTTATCGATCAGTCTCACACCGATTGTAGTAACTAAATTGACAATCGAAGAAAATAAGGAACGGACCATGCTACTTAGCCAAAAAAGAGCAATATATCCAATCACGAGTGTAAATACATCACTTAAAATGCAATTGGGAAACAATTTTGGGGACATGTTTTTTTAATTGACCCTAGTATTCTAAATTTAAGAGGCCGATTATGTGCACCAGCCAAATGTATCCAAAACTTACATTTTAAATATTAAGTAGAGTCAAAAGAGCCCACAATGGTTAACCCCCTGGATTCTAGCATTGCTCTTTCGTAGAGAAATGCTATATCCCAAAAAATATCCTAAAAAGTTGTAATTCGAATGAATTTGAACCACACATTTACATTAGAGTCTCGAAAAGAAAATGATAGCAATTAGTTCAGAGCTACTTAATTCTATTTTGTGCTTAATTTTGTTTGGGCTCTCTAGCATTGCTCTTTTCAAAACAAAAATGCTAAAAAGCCCAAAATTAAGTAATATTCCAATGAGTTTGAATCACTATCTGCATCTGAGATTACTTTTAGGTTGTGTTTTTTGGGCCGTCTCTAACACTCGCAAAATACTCTCTCTCTCTCTCTCTCTCTCTCTCTCACACACACACACACACGCACACACACACATAAATGCATAGCTATCTGTATAATGCCATAAGGGGAAAGGAATGTGTTGTCATGGTCGAGGAGTTTGTTCCCCCTAATTCCATATAATTGGTTCTTGAAAATGCATTCTAGCTAGCTAGTATGAGTTTCCTGCTGCAGATAAATATGAAGATTCAACAAAATACGTTGCATGCATTTCTTTTAATCTACTGATCTACTGATCAAATTAATTAATTTGAAATTCATAACATGAATATTTGCTTATTGATAGTGTAATAATACATTAATACAAACCTTGTTTACTGAAATGAAAGTCATGCTGAAAAGCACAACTCAAAAAAAAAACCAAGAAAGAGGTGGCAAGGATTTGAAAAAGTAAGCAAAAAAAAAAGTAGTAGAAAAGGTGGTAATAATGCTAGGAGTTCCCAAATCCAATTCACCAACAAGCTTTCAATTTCATCTGAACAAGACATCCAAGGGTAGTGTTGGACTATCACTCTGAAGCACATATCTATTAGTTGTGTCGTGTTCACGTGGTACTCATAAAAAAGAGGGTGCGGTGCATGTGGGACTATCTTCGCTTTTGCACCGTTTTATTGGCGAAAGTACTATTACACTGACCAGCATTTCTGTGAGAAAACCTATTATGCACGCTTTTGATGGTCAAGCATTCTTATTTATCAACATACTCGCACCCCTCTCTCTTCATGATGAGAGAAGTGTGTGAGTAATTCTTTCTTTGATCACGATGATGAGAGATCATCGCGAACGAAGAAAGAAAATACTAAGCTCTTGACCAACATTACCACTTCGGATCAATCAAATGGAACGTTTCCGAGTCAACCGACCCTTTGACTCGCTCAAAGCTGCTCCGAAGGTACATGATCTCGCCGCCATGGCCAATCTCTTTCCCATTCACGATGCCTGCACCGACACCCACTGAATCCAAAACCCTAAGTACCTCCATATCACCGTTTGAAACTCGTCGTTTAACTGCAAACCCTACCTTCCTCCCATTACAATACATTGTCCACACTGGTGTGGACAAAAGCCCATGCCACTGTGGACTACTTCGTATGGTGCATTCCAGCACGATACGCAAAAGTCCACCTCGCATTTCTCTTGCTAAAATGGTTGTGGGGACAGCTAGTTCCGAGGAGGAGGAGAGGGGTGGTGGATTTAGGGCTTGTTTGGACACAAAAGCTAAGTTTTCCCCTGCGGTGGCCAAAAATTGTGCCGGTGATGGTGTTGGAATGAGAATTGGACAAGACAGGTTTAGGTTTTGGGATATTGTTGTAGTGTTTTCTGTGAACGAATTTTTGTTCTTTGAATTCATTTTCTTCATTGAAGGTGCGATTGCAAGTGGGAATTAATAGCTCTATGAGTGACCGGAGGAGCCGCCACGAACGGACCTGTTTCTGGCAGTCGACAGTGGTAACACCGCCGGAGATGCTGGTGGTGGCACTAACTGTTGAGTAAGACATTTTGTGTCCTTGGAGTGCGAGAGAATAGGCTTGTGTTGTAGGGTTTATATAGAAAAGTGTTAAGGTGGAATAATCATTGATTTTTGCCAACTTTGTGTTAATTAATAAAATGTAAAAGCAAGATCCAGAATTGTAAAACTGCAGTAGATCTCAATTTTTGTTTTTAAGTTGTGACTCATATTTATATTTTAGTCTCGTTCACGTATATTATTTAATTATTTTTTTAATTAAGGGATCAAATTTAATATGAACGTTTATATTTTTATCTGACAATATATAAGTATATTATTCTCTTTATCTTTGCAACTGCATGTGACCTAAATTTAGTATAAGTCTTTATATTTCGGTCCAAGGCCCAAATTAAACTAAATGAAAGTTTCCTTCTCATTAGGTATCTCTACTTAATGTTATCTAAATTTAAATCAAATTCACCATCTCTTTCAGATATTTGTGTAAATTTTCCAATAATTAAACTTAAAATATATTTAAATATAATCTATACAACAGTTCAATTTAGCGATTTTTAAACTAACTTTCTTATTCAAAAAAAATCAAAATCATTTTAATCATTATTTTTTTAAGGTAATCATTATTTATCAAACTGCATATGTTTATTCAGAATAACATTATTAATATAAATTTAATTTCATATACAAAAATGTTCACTTGCTGAAAATTCTCTCACTACAAAATTCTTATCACTTGCATCATATCAAAATTGATGAAATATTTTAATAACTTAATTAATAAATTCAAAAACAAATCGACTAGCTTAAATTAAAATTAGAATCCATTTTTTTAAAAATGTTTGATTTTATTACTAAAATGACTTCTTTAGTTATTGTGAGTGGTGTAAATCTAACCAAGTCCAAAGAAGATAGAATTGGCCCAAATCAACAGAGTTGGCAACCAAACTTAGCAAGTGTGGTGGTAATGACCAGTAAAATAATAATAATGAGAGTGAGATTTTTGTTGGTGTGGGTAGGTTTCCCTGGTGGCTCTTATCCCCAATCTGGCGGTACGTTCTCCTTGAGTGTGTGATGGTATTCTCCACTAAACTGTAATAGCTTTTACCATGGAGATGGTTGTTTACAAAGAAGAAAATAGTTGTCTATGGGTGAGTGTTTGCTGCCTTTGATGAAGAGACCCCTCACTCCTCAACCATCCTTTGCTATTTATACGTATAGAATAAGGGTTACAAACATATGTTAGGTTAAAAGAAAAAATGACCATAAAGAGTATTACTTGCTCAACAATTATATTTTTTTCACATGTGTTGCATGTCCTTATCCGCAAGCAAAATTGCACTTTACATGTGTCGAGCTCCCATTCATCTGGATGCCCATATCGACAACGAATACTGGTTGTCCCCTTTAGTACAGGTGTCCCCTTCGCATTAGTTTGTACACTCACCTCAGCATCTTAGTCCTTGCCGATCTCGATTCTATGATCGGCTGGTCGCTGTGACTATTTTTCTTTCCACGGTTCACTTCCCCTTTCATAGGTTTGTTTCATGGGCTTGTCCTTGATTATTCGCCCCAAATAATGATCCCAAAATTATGCTCCCACAGTTATATTTTTGCATACCTTTATTCAATTATTAAGCGTGCATGATTATTTTTTAATATCTATTAATTATTTTATAATATTTTAATATTTAGTTATATTAAAGTCAATGCAAGCTCAATTGATCAAAATTATTTATACTTTCTGAAAATTATTTATATTTTTCTTATTACAAATATTAAAAATTAATTTTCTGAATTGTAAGAATTTTAATTTTTAACACCCCTTTATATGTGTGTAGGGTACGTGTTAACATGAACGATTTTAAAAAAAATAATTAAAATCTACCATATTTACTATACTGTACTAATTATAAACCTTAACTCACTTTTTCTCTCCTCCCCCGTTGTAATTATATTGTATCGTAAGAATATTTTTTTTAAAAAAATATTATATTCTAAGCAGAGTTCGAGTCAAATAGATAAAATTTATGTGAACTCAAACTTAAGCCATTTAGAACCCATAATTTTCTTGATTACAAAAGAGTCAGCCCTATACTAAGATTTGCTTAATTGGAAACGCATTGAATCAGGCCATTTTTCATCCCTAATTGTAATGAAAATGCAATTAGATAGACTTATCTGAATATTAGGCATAGCAATTATATGTTTAAAGTTTGGTTAAGATTGAGCGGAGGGGTTGGCCCGGTGGTAAGCCTCTCCACCGAACTCCCGGGCAACTAGGGTTCGAATCTCATCTGCTGCAATTAAGAAATTATTTGCCGTAGTGGAAAATTTAATTCGTCTTACTCTCAAATTAAATTAATACTATTACTTTTCGGTTCGATGTTAAATTTAGATAAAAAAGTATTAAAATTACAAGTAATTATAAATATAAAAAAATAGCAATAAATATGATTTTAGATAGTGCTACTAATTACATATAGACACAATCAAATCGTGCCAAAGGCAAAAACATTGACTATATATATAAGGTTAGTGCATGTTGGATTATTTTTATTTGATAAAAAGTTCTCAAAATTTAAGACGGTAAGAATTTAGTAAAAAAGTAACTAAATTTGCTGAAGGTAATAACGACACGGGGTTAAATATATTTAGGTGATTTTATTTCTATCCGCGAGATCTTACAATTAATTCACATTGTTAAGTTAATCCGCATTATTGCCTATTAAATTAATCCACAAGCGTGGATAGACTTACAAAAAAATATTATTGATTTAATTTTTATAAATATTATTTTATTAATATTTAATACTAAAATAACTACATCCACTTTAATTAAATAAATAAAAGTATTACATTGTAAAAAGTCATTATTTCTAGGTTAGGATGAAAAGTAAAAAAAGCAAGCGAATCAAAATCAAATAGTCCTCTGTCTCCTCTGTCAATTCCATCTTTAGGTTCGATCTCCATTTCCAGCGTGAAGCTTCCTTTTCTGATGGGACTTTGTGTCTCCATTTTTAGTGTAATACAATTATTATTTTGGGACAACAAATTAGTTTTAGATCCAATTTTAGATATTTAATCAATTAGTTTTGTTGAAGTTTGTAATGTTGTATCCGGAATTAAGTTCTTTTACTAGATTTCAAATAAAAATATAATCTTCAAGTATAAATTCATAAGTAAAACAAAAAAGAACACAATATTGAACGTGTAGTCTATACTGATTGCGATGGAAATAAACTATCCTCAACACTAATACCTAGTTCTTTCTCAACTTCTTCTTGTTGTAAAGTATTGTTCGATTCTTTCATTGGCAGAAGATTTTTCATTGTTGAATGCTTAAACTATGTGTTGATATTAGGGTTTGTATTTTTCGTCGAACGAAATACACACTTATTCAATTATTTTGAAATAAATCCATGCACAGTGATCACTAAACTTTAACCCTAAAACTGTTTTAAATTTCTTTAAAGGTAAATATGAAATAAATTAAAAAGGAACTATATTTGGATTATGAATCTTGATTCAAATGGAATCTAAATTTATGCAATTATAAATTAATTTTAATTGGTGGATATACTTATTAATTTTGAAAAGGGTAATATTGTGAAACTTTGTTCAAAATTTTCATTATTTCAAGGAGGATTAACCGCAAAATCTCGCGAATAGAAAAAAAATCACCCATCCAATATATTTTACCTTAGCCTTTTAAAATAAGATCTAATGTTGGATAAAATGTCTTTTTTTTTAATACCAAAGCATTAAATTAAATCAAGAGATTAAGAATCTAGAAGCCATCCCAGAATATTGAGTTTCAGATCTCTGACTAACACGACTAAAAGGCAAAAGAAGCCAATAAATGAGATACTTTATTACCATCTCTACCAATAAACTGAAACTTGTGAGACAAACACCTAGTAAGATCGAATATACCACCGATGACGGTGCCTAACTTGTTCCTCAAGGTTTCTTTATAAGCAAGAAGCTCAATCATGGAAAGGACATCACTTTATTTTGACAATAACATTCTCGTAACCTTCAGTGAGAGAAAGTTTTACCCCTTTCTAATATTGCATTCGCTTCTACCAACATGACACCACAGAGAAACAAATTGAAGACAACTTTATTGAACACAACCTGCCCATCCCAATTCCTGGCCACAACTCCTAAACCCGCACCTGGAGAACCTTTCCCACATGTGGCATCGATCGATTTGTATTAATTTTAATCTACCCCGAAAATGGATTAAACCACTTGCATGTAGACGGAACAAGGCTAGGTAGTGAATTAGTATGGATTGTATCATAAGAAGATATATAAATGATTCGGCACTAGCAAGAATACAATCCATGATTCTACCTGAAATTGAGAAAAACAGAAAATTCATATCGCTTCACATATACCATGCAAGCACAATAAAAATTATAAATAAAGAAACTAAATCAATGATACTTACGTACAGTTTTTGTATATCTGAGTTCTTACCAGTGACATCAAATACTAAAAATTAGATATTACAATTTTTTTAAAAAATTAATAACAAAAACCACATGTGAAAATTAATGTTCAGAAATAGAGAAATGGCCATGGTTTTTTTTTTTTTTTCAGTTAGATAGTACTGTTATATACACCACTCAAACCAAATACTTTCTCATACGTCAACATTCTCTCAAAAGTATGAAATATCCATAAAATATGACCCAAGTACATATATAGTGTTCGACTCACGGGGTGGGAGGAGATAGTTTTTCTTTATTTGTAAGATTAAGGGAGAGACTTAGACCTCCCTTAATTTTATTTTATTTTTTTAAAAAAAACTGATAATACATAGTCAGCCCTTTAGAATATTTTATTTAAATTTGCTTTATCAATACTTTCCCAACGAGACTCCACATAATTAATTAAAGTGGCACTAGTGCTTCTTGTCCAATTGAAAAAAAAAATATTATATAGGTGAATTTAGTGGGTTGAGAATACAAGTACAGTTATAAATGAAACCAACAAAGCCCACATCTTCTTCTAATCATTAAAGCCTTTAGGGATGTTCTACTCCATACAATTCAATTTACACCTGTTGAACTTGTATTTTTTATACTCTAGAATCTATCGATCTCCAACCCTTTTCATTATTCTACATGCGTATATACGTCGGTCTCTCAAACACATCGATTGAACATCAACTTTTTGACAAGGCCGTTTTTGAAATTTGAGGGGCTTTAAGCAAATTTTTATTTTGACATCCTTTTGTATTTTTATATATATTCAATAATATAAGTATACTAATAAGTTCCAAAAAAATAAAATTATAAAGTAAAAAAGATTTGAAAAGTTACAAAAAGGTCATTAAATTTCTTACTCAGAGAATTTAGCTAAAGTATAAACTAAAAGATAGTTTGAGAACGTGGAATGGCAGCGGGTAAGATGAGTTCTATCCGGTTATTCAAAGATAGTTTGGGAACTTAGAGCGAGGGGCTAGTATAAAGTTATTTTAATTTTTAATTGAATGTTGTGGGAACAAAAACGAAAATGTTCCATCCACCAATTTCAGGGCTCGAACTCATGATTTTGAGTTGCAAAAAATATACCATCAACTGCTAGAACAAGCATTACCCAATTACCCCTATTACTTTTATTAAACCAAATATTTTTTTATTGACTGTAACAAATATATATAAAGGCCTAAAAAAAATGGGCGATGCGCTGGGTTGCCTATGCTCAGTGATATGTATTATATGAAGAGCACAATAACAAAAAAATGTCACTAAAATTTAGTTTGCCAATGAACAGGTCTATTTTAGAGACATATATGTGTGTATGTGTGTGTATATATGGATGTAATTATTGATACTCACTAATATCTTATTTTAAAATAGAGTGAAATAACTAAAAGTTTGGTGAAGCCATTTATATCTTCAAACATTATTATTGAGTGGCTTGACTTAATAGGATTTTTAGATATTTTACCCCATTTTGAAGTGTCCAAAAATATTAGGGAAGTACAAAATCTGCACCCATATATATTATTTTAATATAATAATAAAGAAGGTCCACATAATATATTTATGTCTACTTTTCATAAAGGGGGATAAAGAGAGAGGTAAAAAGTGTCTCAAACTTCTTTAATTTATTTGACTGTTTTTGGACGACTCTGGGACAATAGAGTGTAGAGAACAGGAGAAAAACAAATTAGCAACTTTGTGCTTTCTAGCCTGTTTGTGCACTCATGTTCTAGCCTTTGTCCTCTTTTTCTGAAAATGACAAGATATTATTAGAACTTCGTTAATTATTTAACCCTGTTCTGTGAGTTAATATTTTTTCCTTAGAATCCTAGTTGCACTTTATACATGTGCTATATTATATGCGATTGTGTTTTGCTATTCGAAGATTATTATACAGGATGTTTGAGTCAGTTTTTGCCTATTTCAACTAATTTTTGTTTGTTGTGTATAGTTGCTATTGACCAAACATTATTTTAACAATACTAAGAATCAACTTTAAAAGTATTAAATCGACCTTAAAATTATTTCAGTGATAACTTTATACCACTAGACTATGAAATTTGATTGTGATTATATTTATTAAGTATTTAAAACAAATATTAAAAGCATATAATAACAATCGGTCTGATATATGGCTTTTACCATGAAAGTCATAAATTTAAATCATGTTTTTAAGTATTTTATTTTATTTTATTTTTTTGTTAATCAATCTCACCAATGCTGAGCCACGAGTCAGAATTATTGCTGAATGTCAAGATATGTGTTTACGTTTGAGAAAAATCTAATTTCAACATAATCAACATATACTTATTTTCCATTATAAAATTTAATACATGCATCATTAGCAAAAGAGGGACAGTGCTTAGCAACAAAAGGTTCAAATTACAAAGTTAACAACATTTGATTTGACCAAAATTATTATTATTCTTTTTTGAGATGACTAAAACTATTATTTAAGTAGCAAGTAACTACTATTATTATTGAAGCCGTGTTAAATTTTTTTTATTTTTGTGAATTTTTATTTTACAAATATATATATGTATTATAACGTAAGCAATACAAATTTGAATTCATATTGTTAGTACACGTATCGCATATGCATGAAAATTTAATACAAAATTTAATACAATGTATAAAAAGCAACCCCAAGTAGCAGAGGCGGGCCTAGTGGATTAGGTTCGATCCCCGCGACAGCATTCATTGCCAGCCTCAGGCACCGTGCCTTTAGCGCCTGCCAGTATAAAAAAAAAAGTAAAAAGCAATATAATTCTTAATATAAGGGGAAAAATAGCATTTATCACACTTAAGTGCACAACTGACCACTTATTTGATACTTGTATTTTCTTTCCTTTTTCGGGAATATATAAAGTTGAGATTACAATATATGGTATCATTTTGCTTTTTTCATGAAGGGTTATTTGATCCAAAATTTCTGAAAATATATTTTCTTTAACAACCGAATAATGTATTTTTCGGTTGTGAAGGACCGAATATAAATGCAAAAATGAAAAAATAATGCCTTATTCGGTTGACCGAATATATAAACATATATTACAATATATGGTGCAAATCATTTGAAAGTGCATTTTTAAGGGTGCCAACATCACCACCCTTCATGAAAGGGTAAAGAGTAGATTTCTCAGAAATAAGCAAACAGCGTTTTTTGTCCTTATTTTTCAAAGGTGAAATATTTGGGATGGGGCCCCATTTTGATATTTGCATCTTTCGTTCTCAATCTGGTCCATTGAAAATCACTATCTCATCTTTTACGCAAAAAGTAATACAAATGACAAGTGGATTGAGATTCTCGTACTCACACTATATTGCCCATTAAGATATACAATATAGTTTTCTTTCTTGGATCATCTTGACCCTCCATTTTTCTTTATCTTCTTCTGATGTGTGGTTCACTTAATCATTTATTTACTTCACTGGTCGAAAACTAGAGGTGAATTGAACTTTTAACATATTTTTAAAAGTACACAAATATTATCATTGGATATAGTACATTAATTAGTTCCTCAAAAGTAAACTAATCTTTGGATTTAAAATATTTTGTTAAAAAAAAAAAACCCTCTTAATTTTAGGGCTGGGAATTTAGAACCGAGAACCGGAGAACTGGAGAACCGGTCCGGACCGAACCGATAAAACCCGGTTCGGTTCGGTTCTTGGAAAATAGGAAACTTTTGTTACTGGTTCGGTTCTTCGAGGTTGTTAACGGTTCGGTTAACGGTTCTTGACATAATTTCTTTCTAATAACCGTTAAGGAACCGTTATTAAATTTTCCTTCTAAATTGCTTAGGAACCGAACCGTTAGAACCGTTAAGGAATTGTTAGAACCATTAAGGAACCGTTAGAACCGTTATTTCTTTCCAATAACCATTAATATTTCGGTTTTATGGTTTTTTCTTGTTATCGGTTAACCAATAAACCGGTTCTTTCCAATAACCATTAAGGAACCGGTTTTTATCTTGTTGACGGTTAACTGATAAACCGGAAGAACCGAACCGTTAGAACCGGTTCGGTTCTTAAACCGGTTCTTCACTTTTTTATAGGTAGAACCAAACCGTTAACATAGAACCGGTTCGGTTAATGGTTCCTCAAAATTTTTTAAATAACCGGACCGGTCCCAGGCCTACTTAATTTAGAATAGATAATTTCAACTTCCTCGAGCTCTTTTGTGGTATTCACATGCCAATAGAATTTGTTTTTGTGTAGAGTCCATTTGATAACAACATATAAAAGAAAAATAAAAACAATTGATTTTCGTAAGAAGCTAGAAAATAAGTTGAGACAAGTAATTATTTTCCTACTTCCTACTCAAATTATTTTTATTCCATGTTGTTATCAAACAGAGACGTAATGTGGCGAAGATGATGGACCATATCCACGGTCTCTAATGTGGAGGAGTCTATGCCCTGAGGCCTTTTCTTTAATTTATCTTTAATGCTTGCGATGGATGTCAACAATCAGGTTATTGGCTTTGGTACGGTGATTTGAGAGGATTCCGGCTCGGTGATGGCCGCATAATTTATTCATAAATTAGGTTCATTTTCGGTTTGTTCGATTGAAGTTTTGACTATCTTAGAAGGGGTTAGATGTTACGAGCCTAATGTTCGTGATTTTAAGTTATTTGCTTTTATATATTTTTGGACAATAAATTTAGTGGTTAGTTTGTTTTAAGAGAGTAATTAGAGATAGTAGGTAGTTAGGTTATTAATGCTTAAAGTAGCAGAGGTCATTAGTTTCATGTTATTTCCTATTTAAGGTACTTTTATGTACAAGTAAAATGGATGTTGAATTTCACATACATAATTTGGAGAGTTCTTTGACTCTTTAATGAAGACCCGTTTGCCTCGAATTAAATCACTTATGGAGGTTCCGTCCCCTGGAAGCGGGCTTTCTCCCTTTCTTATTTTCTTTCTCATTTTTAAAACGAGATCGTAACATTAAGATATCTTTTGTGAATATTTTTTCTTCCTCAATCCCCAATTTTTTCCCATGGAAAATGTACAAAATAAGAAGATATCTCATCATTTGCTTCAACTTGTTTTCCAACCTCTCACACAAATCAAATATTCTCATATTGTTATCAAACGGAGCCTTATAATCTTTTGCGGCTGTTTCTGAAAAATGGAGACATTTTATCAAATGATTGTGACTTAGTAAAAATGACTTTAATTGGACTAAATATGTCTCTAATTGTAATATATAACTTACATGAGAAAGTACAGAATAAAATGTTTGCCAATCCATCTTGAAATTAGAAAAATAGCTATACTGCAATTTAAATTATACGTTTATATAAAAATACATTAATTTTAATATAATTAATAGGTAATAACAAAACATTTTTAAATCGGCTGATTTGCTACCCTAATTTTTATTAGTAAATAAAACATAATTATAAAATAAAATTATATCCACAACTTTTGGTACATAAAGAGGAAGATTTTGACCACAGTTAAAACAAAAATGAGAATCTGAATGAATCCGAATCCGAATCTGTATTTGAATCTGAGTATGAATACACGTGTTAGTGGACCATTAATTCATGTCCGTCCACTCCTTTACATGCTTGCTTGCTTTCTCTGCCTGCAATTGATTTATTATTATATAAAATAAAATTTTAGCATATTAAAATCGATTTTTAATTTGTTACACATAAATAATCATAATAAAATTAATACGAAAGATTAAATTTTTGTACCTCTTTTTCCCAATTGCATCTCATGGTAATGAATGCCAAAACCAAGGTTTGAAATGCAGTGCCACCAAAAATCATTCCAGCCCAAATCCCCTGCATTATTTTCATTTTCATTTTCAATACCAGAAAATTAATAGTAAAGATATAAGTTTCTATTATTACGTCAAAGGTAGGTGGCGTGACAAAATAAAAAATAAGTTATTTATTAGTTAATATTTTATACCACTATTCAATTTGAGACTATAACTTCCACAAAGAAAAATTAAAGTTTTGCACCACAATATAAAAATATCATGGAGCTGGACCCATTGTCAATTATTTTGATTTAAAGTTGACATCAATAATTATAATAATTGTGATATTGATAATTTATTTATTTTATCGCCTTTGGAAAAAATAAAAAGATAAATATAGAAAATATATATAAATAAATACATACCGTAACTCCTTTGTGGAAAACCCATTCCATAAGAAAACCAAGGGGAAGGCCAATAAGGTAATAGCAGCCCAAGTTAATGTAGGCCACTTTTGACTGCCATCCTGATCCTACAGCCACTCCTGTTCATATTTTAATTCCATAAAAAAAAAAAATTATGTTAAGCTAGACAATATATAAATTCAAATGTTTCTTTTTTCAAATTCTTAAGATAAAAATTGATATTTACATGTTAGATTAAAGTTACCAAACTAACCTGTGTGTGGCGCTTCGATTTTAAATTATAACATCTTATATATTATACATGCGCGGCATAACATGCAAACATATGTTATACGAAAAAGACGTGCTCACGAAAATTTGAAGCATCCAAATTTGAATTTCATCTACAATTCCCCTCTTTTGCTTTGTAATGAGAAAGAAACTTCTCATTACATTAAACTGCCAAAATTTTAGCACAAATCGTCCTTATACAAATTAATATTTTAGCAACAATTTGTTTTGTGCTAGTACATAAGATATGTTTTTAGTGATAAAAAATTGTTGCTAAAAGATTGATTTGTATCCAGATGGTCCGCACTAA
Source organism: Lonicera japonica (assembly GCA_021464415.1). Taxonomy (NCBI): domain Eukaryota; kingdom Viridiplantae; phylum Streptophyta; class Magnoliopsida; order Dipsacales; family Caprifoliaceae; genus Lonicera; species Lonicera japonica. The sequence continues at coordinate 28,907,424 of CM038466.1, read as the reverse complement.
ATTCTGACTACGTATATAAATATGTAAATAGATAATAAACATACCAGAGAGAACAGGTTGAACACTATTGAGGAGAATGGTGAAGGCTAGAAGGACAGTGAGCTTGTTAACATTATCAAGAACAGGTTGACTTGAGGAGAAAATTAGGGCAATTTCATTGTGGAATATCATTATCAATAGCCAGAATAGGCACCCAATAACCAGTGACGTCATCACTGCCACAATTGTTGCAAATTTTGCTCCTTTCCCATTCCCTGCCCCCAGCTCATTAGCCACCCTTACTCTGCATCCAATTAATTAAAAAAAAAAAGTTAGAAATTCATAGGTATATATACATTTATCCAATAAAAATAGTTATTTATTTTCAAAATTAGAGGGTGCAAAATCGATAATAACACTATTTTTGCCAACAATTAACGGGTGAAGGAGTGTGTGGGTTAGTCTCACTCGTTGTAAAAATAGTCGTTATCTTCTTGATATTTAAATAAATAAAAAATTTTAACTGTAAAATCTAATACGAGTTAAATATTCAAATTTAGTCAAAGAAAGCAAAACATCTAGCATGAGAATTCAAATAATTAAGTGAGAAAAGTGAGAGATTAGGTGAATCACTCACAAGAGTATAGGCAAATAAATTATGAATTAGGTCAATCATTAAAGTTAATTAATATAATTAATTACCCAGTTCCAGCAAAGAAAGCAAGAGGAATCATCATCTCCCACCCATTGATAGTCATGCTGCCAAATCACACACAATAAATATCACCAATTATATACAAATAATAACAACTCTTTTTTTTATTTATTTATGGAGAATAAATTAACAGAATTTGTAGCCCAAAATGAAAATGTAGTCTACATTACTATTGATTATATACAAATAATATAGTTTATGAATTATTCTGATTTTACTATTGATTGCATAGGATAGTTTTTTTTTTTTTTACTAACGAATGATTGCGCGTTTTACATTTTATTTATCAGCAATAGTTAGTTTAAAATGGTTGGAAAAATATTGTTGTTGTAATGCAAATATGTAATAATAAGGGTAACTTACCATATGGACAAAGCATCCACAGCAATTTCTGCATTCGTCAAGTTTCCAGTCATCAATATTAATATTCTGTAGTACCAATTCTCCAAACTGTTTAACATAAAGGATAAAGAGCAAGTTAAAATAATAATAGTTACTTATTAATAAAATATTAAAAACAGGAGAAACTGTTTATTAGAATCATTTTCTTCTTTTCTTAAGAAAACAAATGCCCTCATTCTCTTTTCTATTTTAGATTGAATTCATTATTTTTTTTTATTTTCATTTTTATTAGATGCTTGACTTGTTGAATTGTGAAAGAAAAACCATTTTCTACTGCTAAAATATAAAAATATTTTTTCAATAGATATTATTCTATTCGTTCCTAATTAAGAGTTTCAATTTGACTCTCCCACGATTATTTTCTTTTTTAAAAAAAAGAACTAATTTCAATACGATCAATATTCAAGATTATCTTGAAAAATAGTTTGAATTTAGAAGACTCATATTTTTTTACTATGGTGAAATATGATACAATGATAATGTCTCCCAAAAACCAAAAACAAGAATTGTAATAGCTTTGTCACGTTTTTAAATTGTTAAATATGCTTCCAATAAGAATATAAGATTCAGTCCTTCACTTTTTTAGCAAGTTAAAATCTATGTTCAACCTCTACACCACTTACTACTTTTCTCTATATAAATATTTTATTTAAATCAGAAATATTCAGATTGCACATGTGTCAAATAAGTTAATACGTATGTGCATATATATATACGAAAAATTTCAAGTAAAGAGCAGTCTGAACGGACGTGTCCTTTTTACAATATTTTTTCATTGTAAAAAATATCTTTCAATGCATTTACGATGAAAAAACGTCGTAAAAAAATTCGATCTTTACTAAAAACGGACTATATATATATATATATATATAGAGGGAGAGAATGCTAACCAAAGCATGACCCCAGAAGCAGTAGACAACTTAGTAAACTCCCAAAGCCCAGAAAAAGCCTCAACAGAAAACCCAGCCCAAGTATGCTTACACCCCCCACAAGCCGTGTAACCATACAGCCCAAACACCAAAACCCACCAAGAGAAATTCAAGGTCACCGCAGCCCCCACCACGCCCAACTTAAACCCGTAAACAAACACCCAGCTAATCAAGACGTGCACCAGGAGTGCCAATAGTGATACCCAGGCAATTACGCCAGTCTTCAGCTGGCTCTGCAAGAACCTCTGGAGTGGAAATTGGAACGCGAAGCTGAAGTGGAGTGGAATTAGCCATAACGAAACGAGGCCCGATAACTGGGCCACGTCTGCGGGCTGGCCCAATAGAACTAGAATCGGGGCGGCGAATATGTATACGGGTAATAGGAGTATGCAGCACAAGGATAGTACTATCCATGAACGTTGCATGTACACCCCTAGCATGTGGTACTGTTTGGCTCCATAGGCTTGGCCACATAGTGTTTCTAGTGCACTTGCCATTCCCAACTGATAACATATAATAATATTTAAGTTAGTACATATTTTTATTTATTTATTTATTTACTTATGTTGCTTCTGGATCTGAAATAGATTGATCTGTTGGTGTAAGAGATTTAATGATGAGATTTTTTGTTTCTATGATAAAGATTATGAAGTCCAAATCCTATTAAAATTTTCAAAATGGGTGAGATGATTACCATCGATTTTAACGTCGACATAAAATATACATATATCAAATTTTCATCACACTTATATTTGAGGTGGATTCTTTTTAGTAATTTTGTTAAAATAGTCCATTCATCATATAAATCATATCTACTAAATTTCATAAAAAAATACTAATTTATTTAACTATCAGGTTAAATGGATAGTATGTCCTTTTTCTAATGAAAGGACGTTATCTTTAAAGAGTAACTATATCTATATAGGGTTCGGTTTTGGTGCGAACTATCCGTGTACGGCGATGAATTTTTATCACCCAAAAAACGAAAATTATTGGTAAAAATATAATCCGCATACAGACAATTCGCACTAAACCTTAGCCGTATATATATGATTAAATAACTACAGTCCAGCTTCTTGCGTTAGCATGTAGAACGACAATTAATTATGTTACAATAACCAAAAGACAATATGTAATAGACCATTTTCTTAGTGGAGTGTTTTTCCGTACATAATTTGGTTGACTATTGATCTAGAAATACAGAATATAAGTGGAGTGCCAATAAAGCTATTTTCAGACGGAATTGGTATATAAGGTTTTAGCCACGAAATGTGCAATGACATAATGTTTTTCTTGTTTCCTTTAATTTTTTTTTTTTTAAAATAAAATTAGAAAAGGTTTAGGTCTCTTTATTGTACTACAATAATAAAGAAAAAAAAGTCTCAACACAGATGAGATTCGAACTTAAAATCTCCCAAATTTGAACTTGGCTTAGACAAAATGTAACTTTGCTCTATTCACTCTCAAATCAAGAGTCATCTTTCAATAAGAGTACGTGGGTTACCCTATTTGAAGAGACGCTCACTTGAACTTAAAAATATTTCAAGTTCGAGTTTCAACAAAGAATAAATTTTCATTGTTTATAACTAAAAAGAGAGACTTATACCTCTTTTTATAAAGAAAAAGAGAAAAAAAAAAAGTCACCGTTCAATAGTAACGAATGTCAAAAAAATATTACTTTCCTCTTTTACAGCTATATATACGCTGTATCTAAAGAGAGTTTAACTCAAATTTGAACATGGACTTAATTGCTAATAATTCTAATTTTTGAAAAAATCTGCAATTGTCCAAAACAGCAGTACAATTTAGGCAGGTTTTAAAAAACTCAAAATTTTATAAAAAGAAAAATAATAATAAAAAAATACAAATACAAAACGACAAATAGAAGGAAATAAAAACAAAAAAATACGCCTCATAAATATTGAAGTGACGAATACACGGTGTAGCAAGTGTCTTTTCACCAAACAAAAAGAATGTCAAAATTTTATTTGAATAATTATATATATATATATGAAATTAGCAATTTATATTATAAATTAAATTTTGCAGCAATAATATTGCAAAAAGAAATGATGTTCAATTAATTACCCTTAATTGAACATCATAAATTGAAGAACATGAACCACATCGTTAAAAGATGCAATCTTTAAAACAAATAAATACTTATTGCAAAACCGAAAGATAATAGTTGTAAATGGAAGTTGTAGAATCGAAAGATACTGGTTATAAATTGAAAATTTATGAAGTACATGAACTGCATCTTTAAAGAAAACATGTGAGGAATTACATCCAAAAAAAGTTTCAACTTAGACATCGAATCGTAATTTTTTCTTCAAAGAACTTATGAACATCAGTGTATTGGTTGGTAGGTGATCAAGATTCATGTACTAATATTACATTATCTGAGTCACTTCTTTAAATTATAATTCACAGTATCGTCGATGTACTGTAGAGGGAGAAAGAGAGTACCAGGAGGCCGAAGTTGAAGCCAACAATGACATTATTAACAATGGACATAGCAGCGAGTTCAAGGTCCCCAAGGTGACCTGCAAACGCTTGTGTGATGACGTTCATGGAGTAAGCGCTTATCCGGCTAAGTATAGCTGGTCCCACTATGTACCACAGCTTCTTCGATTCAATCCACACCCTCCGTCCCAGTTTTCCTTCTTCTTCATCACATCCAAGATCTTTCGATCCGACGGTCGAATTTGAGTAAGAATACTCTAACAGCGGCGCTTTTATTTCCCCTTCTTTCTCTTCGCTCGTCATTCTTATGTTTTGTCTCCCCTTCTCTCTCTCTCTCTCCCCCTAAGTTTTTAGCCTCCAAGAGAGAGAAAGCGAGAACTTAATTGATTTCTCTGGGTTTGAAAATGTAAGGTGATATATATATATACACAATCTATCTATAAATTATTTGTATGACTCGTAACACGTGTTAAATACACTACTATCTATTCAAAAAATATATTTAATTTTAGTCATACAATTCTTGTAATCTTTTTAAAAAGGGTGATTCTATTTTCACTTTAATAATGTTTGGTTTTATTCCCTCCCGAGTAAGGATTTATTATTCAGTTTTTGTAGGTCGAGTATAAGTTTGAAAATGTTCTATTTGACTCCTAAGCATCGAGTAATAAGCTTATACTTAGTTCTCGGTAATCGAATAATATGCCCGTATATTGTGCTTAAGGACCAAATAAAGAGTGTGAATGAAACCAAACATTATTGGAGTTGAAAATAAAATCAACCTTAAAAAAAGCATTTTCTATCTTAACCATTTTATAGTTTATCTTATATACATTTTTAAAAAAAAATTGTGCTATTGTTAAAACAATTATGACAATTGCTAATACATAACTTTAAAAATATGTGGTACATTTTCTGAAAATAGTATTATAATGTGGCTAAGTAATAATTTTTTTTTGGCAATAGATAAGAGAGCCTTTTACAATTCAAAACCGTTTTTTTCCCTTGTTATATGTAGATAGATAAAATCATATATATCTACATAGTTCTAATTTACAAGTTTCACAATCCTTCACCTAAACTATACTTTGAATTAAATTATACACCTGATTCAGAAAAATGTCAAACATACCTTTACGTAATAGACTTAGATTTGAATGGCAGGAAGGAAGAAAGATGATAAAAAGACTTAAATATATGATTCTTTTGTTACTAGCATCACATATATGAAGCAAAGACGGATTTTAATTTCCTTGATGAAACTGTTTCATAATTATAAATTGCCAATTTTGAATTGCCTTGATGTAACAAAATTCAAATATTTAATGTTACGCATTATGTCTAATATAATTATAGGTTACTTATTAATTTTGTTTTAGTTTTTTTGTTTCGAGTTATATGTTTGAGTCCTGAGTCGCAAACCATGTAATAAACTTGTATATGTTTATCTATTATATTAGATGTGAGAATAAATTTGGTAAGCACATAGGAAATTACTAACATACACTTCACTCTCAAAAAAACAAAAAAAATATACACAATTTGAACTAGAATTTAAAATGACCTTAAGTATAGCAAAACTATACATTAATCACTAGATTAAATACTACCATATTCATTTAAAATGTTATAAAAGTCTAGATAATATTAAGATTACTAAATATTGTATTACTCACATAGTGTCGCATGTATCACAAGTTCTAATATAATAAAAATATATGGTAGCGATGAATTTTTACTGTTGAAAATATTTCTCAATATTCATTGCAAAAAAATACGATTCGTATATAAATAATTTGCACCAGAGCCACTAACTTTTTAAAAAAAAATTCTCACAATATCTCCACACTACATTAAATATAAAATAAATTCCTCCTTACGTATTTGAACATGCTCCCGACTCATAAAGAATTTATACTTAAAAACGATCCAACACAATTTTTTACTAAATCAATCAATTCCCCATAAAACTTTAATAATGGATAAGTTCGAGATTTATCCTATGATTATGATTATGAGTGCGAACACAAAATATATATATGAGGTGGAGATTGGTTTACTGTTTTTGACTTTTGAGGCACTTTAGGCGCGCAACGACTAGTGGACCTGTCCAGTCATTCTAGGAAAAAGTGGTTGGAGCCAGTGGTTTCTGGGGTACTCTTTTATTTTTATTTTTTTGAGAGAGGAGGATCCAAACTTTAATAATTGCAGTTAATGGAAGTACAAAAAAAGAAATAAAAAAATAAAATGTTAGATACTCCGTATTTGTTAAAGGTTGGCGGGTTGATGATTTGGTTGATAATTAAGTTGGCAGTCATATGAGCCTAGTTTCTGACATCGCATTGTCCAATGCAATTAAGTTGACTATTACCTAATTTCCTACGTGGCAAAATTATATAATGCAAATAGAGTTGTGCAAAATATAACTAGTAATTTTAAATTCAATGGTTTGTACTAACTTTTATTTAATTAAGTCTTTCTTTAAGAGCGGTAGTTTTTTTAGTAAGTACTCAAAATTTAAATAGTTTACTTTAAAACTAACGGTTTAAATTATAAAATTTTACCTTTGATTTTAAAATAATGAGAAGCTGAATCCACTAAATAAGAGTCCAACTTCTGTTTTTTGAGAGATCTAAAATCAATAGTCTCTTTTCCTTTCTGTCACTAATAAAATAAGAGTTCAACTTCTCTTACATAGTCGTTAATTTATAGTTTTAATTGAAGAATGCTAATAGACAAGTTTTAAATTTAATTCTGCATTAGTTTAGAATCATGTGTAGAAGTTGGCTTTCCAATATTTCTTAACATTCTTGCGCTTAATGGTTTAGAAGTTGTTAGACTAACATTACGTTCTTTAATTTAGACTAATTAAATTTTATTGCGGGTGTAACAATCTTGATATATATATGACTAAGCAACTAACTAGAGATATATATAAGTTCAGTTTGATTGTATATATTTTCATGATTCAAATGAAATGGCTTAGTCCTTCCACTGAAAGTACTGGCATCATGCTTAAGAATTTATTCTTGCCATTACGTATTGTTTCTCTCTTAAATTCAGTTCTATTAATAGTACATAGTCTCTGCGCCCCAATTTAAGAGTATGTACTATTCTCTTTGGGTGTGTTTGACGCATCAGATTAGAAAGTCGAATATGATTTTTTTAATTTCATCCAGAGAGGATAAAACAATCCCACCTTTTAGTTGGAATTCGTTAATCCCTCTTTCGATAGAATAAAAAGCTTTAATGGAATAAATAATCTAATCCGATATCCAATCTCGACGAAAACCAAACATGTGATATGATAGAATTATCTTATCCCACTTTCTTATCGTGCGAGTCAAACGCAGCCTTTGAATATATAAGTTATATTCTTAATTATTGATATTGAAGTCATTGTATCCTTCAAAGAAAAATGTAAATGTCAAAAATAGATTCTTAATTTAATTTGGTAGTAAAATGTTCATGTTTGATTTTTCATAGGTGCAAATTAATTTGTGACGAGCAGTATGTTCAGATCTACTAGTGGGAATTAGTCCCATATCCGATATAATGTGAATACATCTCGTGAGAGGCCAAAAAAAGGGGCGAATGGCTTTATGTTTAACACAAAACAAATGTTTTCCTTAATATAAACTTCTAAAGAACAGCATAATCACTTTCTTCTTGAGGCTACTAAATAGTAAATGTCCAAGATTGTTCATTGCTATTGATGTTGGGTCCACGGATGTTCAAAATTTTGTTAGGCTGTGTACACAAAATAATGAATGAAAGGGTAGCTCACATGTTGTGTTGGCCAATTATGTGGATGAAGTTGATGATTATTGCATCCGTGAAATATGGTAAAGCTACCTTAATTGGGAGGTTATTGTCAATAGCATCCGCAATTATGTTTTTTCTCTTTTTGTTTAGGTGAGAGCCAGAAAGGAGGCTACCTACCCTAGTTTAATATCAGGGTATCTCAAAAGGTTTAATGAGTGGTTACGGTGCTTCTTATAGAGCTTTCACTAAAAATAATTACGGACATCGAGATTTAAACATAAGCTTTATAAAAGAAGCAATCGAATCCTTACTGACTCAACCAATCCTCATTTACGTAACTATCTTTTTTCAATTTCATACATTTTGTGAAGATATGAAAATTTTCCTACAAGTTTCAAGTTTGAACATATTGAAATAGTGCTAAAAAGGCTTTTTATTTATTTTAATAGAATGGCCAGCACCCATATAATAGAAACTCGAATGTGTGAAAATTTTATTTCAGCATGAAAAGCACCAATATCATGAAAGTTAATTATTTTTGGTTCAAATTTGTATTTGCAATTTTTTTTTTTTATAGTAAACTCACAAATCATGAGAGTTAATCAATAGCTCTCCGGTGCTGGCGCACCTACTGAAAATCTGTTTTTTCATTAAATTCTCAAGTAACTAATACGGAGTAATACATATTTTAGTGTAAATATATTTTTACATTAAATCCGCAAGTGACTAATGATACATATTTCAGTGCAAATCTGTTTTTTCGCACTAAATTCTCATCAACCAACTCATGATTATTTTTAGTGCAAATCTATTACTGCACTAAATATGCAAATAACTAATGTTGTAAATTTTATTATAAATATATTTTTGCATTGAATCCATAGACAAATTAGGATATAAATTTTAGTATAAATATATTTTTGCACTAAATTCACAAGTTACTAAAGATATAAATTTGAGCGTCAATTTGTTTTTATAACACCACTCGCCAGAGCTCCAACAGTGGTCATTGGAGATCTGATGGATTGTGGTGGCGAATGTAGTTGGTGAGATTTACCAACCACCAATGGTAATAAAAATAAAATAAAATATTGTAGTAAGGGTGTAATAGACTATTTAGTGAGCAAATATTTGAAAATTGTCCTATAACTAAAGATAAAATTGTGGAAAAGGTCCTTTATCTGGTATGGAAAATGAAGGCGTCCTTAGCTTGAATATAATTATAAATGAGCTACTTAAAAACTATTTTCTCTAAATTAGTAGTTTTTTTTTTCTCTTTTTTAGTAAAATAATTTATTTTATTGTAATTCAAGTCAAGAATAAAAATTAATTGACCATCTTAAAGTGTGACGTAACATTACAACCATATTTATGAAAAGAATAAAGTATTAATTAGCATTAAACAAGGGAATTGATTTTCATACTATGCCAATTTGTTTTTATAACACCACTCGCCAGAGCTCCAACAGTGGTCATTGGAGATCTGATGGATAGTGGTGGCGAATGTAGTTGGTGAGATTTAGCAACCACCAATGGTAATAAAAATAAAATAAAATATTGTAGTAAGGGTGTAATAGACTATTTAGTGAGCAAATATTTGAAAATTGTCCTATAACTAAAGATAAATTGTGGAAAATGTCCTTTATCTGGTATGGAAAATGAAGGCGTCCTTAGCTTGAATATAATTATAAATGAGCTACTTAAAAACTATTTTCTCTAAATTAGTAGTTTTTTTTTTCTTTTTTAGTAAAATAATTTATTTTATTGTAATTCAAGTCAAGAATAAAAATTAATTGACCATCTTAAAGTGTGACGTAACATTACAACCATATTTATGAAAAGAATAAAGTCTTAATTAGCATTAAACAAGGGAACTGATTTTCATACTATGCCAATTATTTTATTTATAATATCATCAACATGTGGTTTTAGAAAAAAACTTAACATTAAATAATTTTTGGTACATTTATTATTTTCTGAGAAGAACTTTTTTGGAACTTTTGGTAGTCAATAGTTTCGAAAATTTCTAGACATCAACTATAACTTAAGAATTGTACTTCATATAAGTACTCTAGCACTCTAAACATATCTTTAGTGAAATATATATATATATATATGGGGAATGATCTTAAGAGGACCAATTTTTTTGTCTTTAAATGCGGACCAATCAATTTGAGGGGATAAACGAATAAATTTTTTGATAAAACTTGGTGAAAATGATTTCCATGATTAGTAGATCACCTCCGCCAAATTTTATTGAAAAATTCAATCGGGAAAAGGGTTAATTAAAAAATTGATATATATGCACTTTTTTTGCCGTTAAAATTTAAGATGTTTAGCTAACCCACTTCCTGGTTGAATTTTTTTGATAAAATTTGGTAGATATGATCTACTAATCATGGAGATCATCTTCACCAAGTTTCATAAAAAAAATTATCTGTTTACCCTCCTTAAAATGATTGATCCGCATTTAAAGACCAAATAAATGGCCCTCTTTAGATTTTATATATATATTGGAATACTTTTTATGTATTAAAAACACTTTTCGAAAAACTACAATACTTATGTAGAGTGCTAATAGTGATACCCATATCTTAAGAAAATATAAAAAGACAAACTCTATTATATATCGAGTTATGTTTTCTTGAAATATTTAATTTACTTGCGTATTTTTAGGTAATCATTTTAAATACATAGTGGTTGACAAAATAGAATCTAATTATGAATACGCATATCTCATCGTATTAAATTGTAATTCTTCTAAAATACATAGTGGTATAAATATGGTTTAATTAAATTAAATAAGTAAGTACCTTGCTGATAAAATTATTGAACATATTGATCATTTTTTTTCTTGTTTTTTAAATGTAGATAATAGATGTTGTATAATCAAATAGACTTAATTTGCAATGTCCTCACGTCAACGGTCCAAATACTTGGGCCCAGTAGTCAATTACTTACTCAACGGTCCAAATCCGGGTGCAAGTACCACATTAGAATTTATTTAGGGGTTGTTATCACTACAAGAAAATTTTCTTTTTGTGACTGTTTTTTAAATTAATTTTATGTCAATTTTAACAAAAATGTCATAAAAAGTGAAATAATTTAATTTTATGACTTTTTTTGAAAAATAGTTATATTTGTTTATTTTTCATGATGCTTCCAGATTAACAATCATGTTAAAAAAATTTAACTTTGTCAGTTTTGAAAAAATGTAACAAAAGGTGAAATAATTTGATTTTATGACTATTTTTTAAAAAACAGTCACTATTGTTTATTTTTCATGATGCTTTTGGCCGGATTAACCATCATATTTTTTTTTTCAAAATTTATGTCCGCTTTGAGAAAAATGTCGTAACCAGTGTTATAAAAATATTTAAAATTAACTTAATGTCAATTTCGATGAAGAAGATGAAATTAGTTTGTTTAATTACTTAATGTCATTTTTTTTAAAAGGAAGTCATTCCTTTTTTTATGAAGCAATTCCATTATCTCATATTAATAGAAAACAAGTCAAGAAAATAATTATTTTCTTGTCAAAAAACCAAGGGGCTTGAGTTATAAAAATACGGAACAAAACTTAAGTTAAAATATTTTTTGGGTGTTCTTAAATGCGCCCACATAATCAGTCTTCGCACCCCAGTGTGAGAATACTTTCTTCTCACCCCATCAAATCTTTAAAAAATCTTGCACTTCACCCCAGTGGTGGGGTGAGTTTACTAAAACAATGTAAAGATGATAAAGTTTTGTCGCTAAAAGTAAAAATATTAAATAATATTAATTTTTTCATTATTATAAGACATATTAAACAAAAATTACATTGTTCTTCATAAATTTCATTAAAAATTTCATCTAAGTAGTACCTTTGAAGATACAAAATATTAATTATGATAAATACAGTTTTAACAATTATATGATATTTCATCTAATCTTTTATTATTCATTACTCTTAAATAGTTATTATTCATATTTAAAATTTGTCTACAAATTTTATTTTTATCAAATAAGTAAATATAAGTTTTAATTCACTACATCAAAAATATTAAAAGATCAGAAGTTGATCCATATATATATAGTAGTATGTCTGATATACAAAAGAAATTTGAAATATTTACTCCGTTTCCAATTAAATTTAGATCATCCTTTATTTTTTAAGCATTTTGAAAAATTTATTAGTTATATTCAACACATTTATAAATAAAACAAAAATTAAATTAATTCTTTTATAATATATATAAAAATTAAAACATTAATTATACTCAAAGAAAAGCCCAGAAAAGCCCTTAAGCTATTTTTTCTTTATTAACTTTTTTTTATACATACTTACGTAAACTCTCTCTCTCTCTCTCTCTCTCTCTCTCTAAAACGTACATGTGAGTGAAAAACGTACATGTGAGCGATATAGAGTAATAAGTTATGTTAGATTGCAAAGGCTCGGAGGAGCCATTGTAGTTAATTAATTAATTAACAAAAGTAATAATTAAGTCATATACTATATAAGTATGTCTTAATTCACTGCATCAAAGATATTAGAAGATCAATTTTATTTTTATCAAAAATACTAGAAGAAAGATGACAGAGGAAAAAAAAACTCGCAGGAAAAAAGTGAATAGTGAAGAATTTTTCCAAGTGTTCTTAAATGCATTTACAAAATCCTTCTTTTCACCCCGAGTGTTCTTAAATGATTTTTTAACGACTTAAAAAACATTTTCTTCTTTCTTTTTAAAAATTGTTATCTTTCGTGAAAATGGAAAAAATGAATTGGAAAAATAAAATAGTTTTTATAAAAATAAATCATTTATTAAAATATTTTGTTACTTTCGATTTCTAAGATATTTAATTTTTTGAGACTCAAGAAAATGATATCCTTGCAAAATATTAAAAGGATAGAGATTTTCTCACTAAACTATTTCATTTTTTAATATTTTTTTACGAGTAATTTTTAGAATTTAAATATTGAAATAATAAAAGCACAACATGCAATATATATATTGTTTATGACATATTAGGCACAATATTAAGACAAACATTTTTTAGCTTGACATCATATAACTTAACTTGAGTTTTATTGATCTCTACATGCATGCACAAATAAAAAAATTGAATAAATTAAGAAAAATATCATTAAAAATGTTATCGTGCCAGAGAAAATAAAAATAAAAATCTACCACTTAATATAAAAATTAAAGAATATTTATTATAAATTTACATTCATGAGATATATGTAATTAAGTGAAAATAGTAGATGATTGTTTGTTGGAAAAAAAATAAAGTTTTTTAATTAATTTTTAAAATTTTAAGTGGGTGAGAAGATAAATTAGTGGCATTGTTTTTCAAAGTATAGAAAGTGGGGTGAGAAGAATGGGGTTTACGCTATTTTTTAGGTTAAAATTAACGTAACTTTGACTTTTAGTGGGGTGAGTTTACGGATTATGTGGGTGCATTTAAAAATATCTTAGTTTTTAAGATGTTAGGACCAAAAAGGGCATCATAGATGCCATTAAATAATCTCGTTGCAAATATAAAGTCTTTCCAAGTGTGAGATGTAGGGTTCAAGCCTAGCATCAGGCCATTATTAATCATTTTTGCTGCTAAAATAGAATTTTTATTTATGACATTGTTTATGAAATGCATATATTATTTGTGACCCTCAAACTTATGACACTTTTTTATTTCATAAAAAAATGTCATAGTTTTGTTTTTATGACTATTATAAAAAGTCATAAAAGTGTCAAATTCTTGTAGTGTATTGACAGATACTATTTAATTTTTTAATATTTCATATTTTTCTAACACTTCAAAAGTATATATTCCCTTTTCCTAACACTCTTAACACTTCATCTATTTTTAAAATTAATTAATATTCATGTAAAAACATTCATCTCTCTCTACAATTCAAAGAAATAAATTAAATCACTCCACCTACCTCACAAATCTCATCTTTAATCTTCTTCTTCTAACTTCTTTTTTCACAAATGAATCGATCATTCACGACTCAATTAGATACAATGATACTAGTAGTTCTTATTTTTACAACCATTTATGGCATGGTTTCACTCATTTCCTTGCAGGAGAGAGAGAGATTATTCGAGGGGATGATTATGAAGGTTTATTCGCATATGCCATTGATGAAGATTTACTCGGTTCCTAAGAAGCGAGTGGTGTTTATCATACTTAGTCCAAAGGAACCAAGTAAAGCACACGTTACTCGGTTCCTTAGGACCGAGTAAAGTGTCTTGATTCGGTTCCTTTGGGCCGAGTATGATGAACAACACTCGGTTTCCTAAGAATCGAGTAAACATTTTTCGTGCCTTGTATCTGGTGTGATTTTTTTTTTTTTTGCATTTATTTGTATCAAATGATTTATAAATGAAATGAAACGTAAAGAAGTAACAAAAATATAAGTATCATAATTCTTTTGGATTTGGATGATGATTTGGATGATGGGGGTGATGGTGGTAGTGGCGGTGAAGAGGAATGATGATGATGAAGAAGAAGAAGAAGAAGAAGAAGAAGAAGAAGAAGAAGAAGAAGAAAAGAGTTTATGGTTAATGGGTTAATAATTAATTTGGGTTTAAATGATTTAAGAGTTATTAATTATTATTAATTTGACTTTAATATTTTAATCATTAATTAAAAAAGAAGAAGTGGTGTGTGTCAATAGAATAATTAACTTTTTCTTTAGAAAGAGTGTTCAATAATAGCCTCATTTATTTATTTATTTATTTTTGCGTTACATAAATATACATAATGGCCGGTCACGGAAATAAAGTAGAAGAAAAATGGGATTTCTATAGCTTGAACATGAGCGTGAGATGGAGAAGCCTACCCCTTTTTCATTATTCTAGCACCCCATGTGTTAGGATTTAAATCTTTAATATTATACAAATTAAATTTATCCTTATGAACACATGGAGACATGGAGTGTGGAGGATAGGCACGTACTGGTGTTTAGAGTCATTCTATATTGACATACATGTCTGATATAAAAAGTAACATTTTATTCGAACAATTTTTCATTTGTTATAATAAATTTTATAATTTTTCTTTGAGACAGAAAAGTTTATATGAAAAAAAGTTGCTGCAATTTAAAGTCAGTGCATGCCATAATTTTTCTTTGCGTACTTAAAAATTTAGGCAAGGGTACTTTTAGTATATACAAATTTAGATAATAAAAGACTACCTTAATTTAAGATTTCAAGAGAAATCATTGTAGATAAATTCAAACTTAAACCTTACCAAGAAATTATGCGAACCCTTATTGACTTAACTCAATTTTTGAAGGTGACACTAATTACACACAATTTTACTCAATAACACTCCATTCTATTTATTCGATCCATATTACACCGAGTACGTATACATTACTTCGATGCAATAGATTTGAGCTATTGTTGAGAACAAAAAAATACTAATTCAATTTTATAAGATCAAAATAATATACACATATTAAATATAATGTTCTAAAATATTTTAATATGTATAATTTGCGCTACATTGTTTTTATATCCATGTACAAACGTACAATTATTGCTTTTAAGTCAACGAATGCTAGGTGTAGGTGTACCAAGAGTCTCAGAGCCAGTAGTTGCGACTAATGACAAAAAAATTAAAAAGGTTTTGTTTTAAAAAAATGTTTTATGTTTGTAACAGGTAGGATAAAACTTGGCAGCCTTTACTTCTGACGTGGCAACTATCATATGAAAGTTGACTACATCATTTCCTACGTGGCAAATATCATATGAAAATAGCTTCCCTATGTTTTAAACCAATAACATTGGAAATTAAACTTATCCGCCATAGATGGCCGGCTTGCCTTTGGATCGAATCGGAGATGAATTTAACGTTTGATCCAATTTATTCAAAGTGCAATATTGAGTTATTTTATCTTTAAATATAAAATTTATTTATGCGGCAAGTTTAAGTTACACTTGGTATAATAGTTTTACACCCTCCAATAACTTTCTCTCAATTTCATAATTCATTAATTCAATCGTTAAATTAGTTAATTATAATATCTCAAAGTTGCTTATAAAAAGTTAGAGTAATCGGAGATGCACAAATTCATTATCATAATCATGTTTTATATAAAATTATGAATCTTACAAAAATAAAGTAAAAGTAAGTATAGCGTTTATATAGTTACAAATGTCGGATTAATTTGAAACTTTGCAGATTTAATAAATACAATAAAAATACCTTATCTAATGGTAGAATTGATAAATTATGAATCTGAAAAAAATTTATAAATGAATATAAAATTTTTTAATCTTACAACAGTATAACTTGAATCTATTCCTTTACTCATATATTTATATCTAATTAAATTATTTAAATTTGTGAATGTATAAGGAACAAAATCTAAGTTATTTCAATGTACTAATTGTAACTCATTTCATTAAAAAGAGATTTTTTTTTCTTCTTTAGAAAAAGTTGAACTATAGTATGTAATTAATTAATTAATTTTTTTAATTTTTTTTCTGACGAGTCCTGCAAACGAGGAACTACAAACAACTAGATTTATTAAAGGAAACAAAAGAAAAAAGAGGAATACAATAAAAAATTGAGGCTCCAATTGCCAAAAGATTTGCAAAATCTAGCTACCTAATTTGCAAATTGGTTAGCCAATGTGAAAGGTTACAAAAACTAGTAAACCAATTCTTTTTTTTAAATAATGTGTCAAGAATATATTATATATATATATATGGAATAGTGGAATGGTAGGTTATTTTTCACCACAAATTATTGTATGTACTTCTCTAAATTAATACATTTTAGACTTCAAGCTGTTGATTAAATATTTTAATTATGTTCACAAGATGTTAAAAAGATCAATTGTTCAATTTTAATTTTTTTTTCATAACTAAAACTATTTATTTTGATTTTTTAAGTAATATATAGTATTCACTCTAGTATGTGCATATATATCATGATAAGTTACGTCACACCATTATTTATTAAAAATTAGTAAGAATATTAAATGTTTATCATATTAATCATCATATGTATTGTTAATATTTAACGCATTATTAACCCTAAACACAATAAAAATATGCAAAATTAAAAAAATATTTACCATAATTTATAATAAAAAAGTACCAAGCATTATGTTGTTATATATAAGGATCATGTTAATGTGTACCCTAAGTACACATATTAAGTACTAATTTTTAAAAATAATTAACTCTCAATATACATTAAATATAATTCAGATTCTCATATAAAATTTTATTATTTATATTTATAGTAAATTTAACCTATACCCTAAAAGTATATGTTATCATTTTCTTATATATAACACTAACAATGCGTTTTATTATTCATGTCTTAATTTTACATTCATTTCCCCAAAAAAATTGTTTGACATGCAGACGATGATGGTGCAGTAATAATCATGCATTTCTTTGACTTTCGTCTGCAGTGAAAACATTGGAATGATTGGCTGCGTATGTTTAGCGTTTAAAAGTGATGACAATTGCGTGTAAGTTATTTCAATGTGAAATATGACTAAATTTTTTAATGTGTACAACTTAACAAGCACTTTTAATTTAATCCGTCAGGCTTATCGCCATTGTCGCCTACATTTATTTATTAATTTCCAACTGTTTGTCTCTTTTTTTAAGTGCTTTACTCTATTCAAAAAGTTACCTTATTTAATTTATATAATTTGTACACTTCTTGTAGATTCAATATTAGTAATTTTTTATTTTTTTTAAGAAAGAAAGGATCTTTTGTTTAATTTTTCTCACCCTCTCACTCTCTGTGCCAATCGAAATCTAAGGCGTGCCCGTGTACACAGTGACATATATATATATATATATATATATTAGGGATAAATGTACTTACAATACTTTAATATAATTGAGTGGTCTGATCTTTAAAATAGTATATAAGAGAAATATGAGTAAAGAAATATATATTTACTTATACTAGAGAGAGAATGAAGATTAATTTGAAATTTGATTTAAAAACCGCATATCTACCGTTTAAATTAGAGTATTCAATATGAGCTTTACAAAGTTTTATCCTTTATACAATTTTTTCCTTCTACTTTATTATACATAAATATAAGCGTACACACACACATATATATAGGATCGTGCTAAAGTATGTCTTAAGGGTATATGTTAATAATTTGTTTATAACAAAAAAAAAACTTAAATAGACATTTAATATGGCACATAATCATAAGATTATTCTTGATATTTATACTATATTTAACATGTATCCTTAAGATATAAGTTATTATTTTATATATATACATAATATTATATAGTTGATCTCAATGTTTAATTGTTTTCCGAATAACACAATTTTAAAGTACTATCAATATCAACACATCTAAAATCGCCAAATGTTTGGAAGTTGTTTCACAATTATTGAACAGAAATATCAAGAAAATGAACATCAAAATAATAAAGAAAGATCACATGTGCACTTAAACCGAAAGTCGTACTTTCCTAACAACTGTATATAATATATTGGCCAAATTGTAGGTAACCCACATGCACTCTACATTTACCTTATCAATTCCGAATGGAGGATTAATGTGAATCATATTTTGCTAAATAGGAACCTTCTACCAATTTCTATAAACATGATGTGTTAAAGTCATGTGTCGGCTATATATATATAGCTATGAAAACCCATTAGGCATGTCTAACCAATTAATTTCTTGTGTTTTTTTTATTGTCGGATTTGATTTCGGTTAACCTAACTAGTTGTTAAACAATCATGTTGACGCTTGTTATAAGGGGGTAATAAGAATTTATTTTGACCATGTCTCAAATTAATGAAAATTCTTACTTTCGTTTTTGGTACATATAAAATTAAGATCTTATTTGTTTTTCTAAATATAATCAATACATTGTATCTCAAATAGAAAATCAACTGTATTTTTAACTATCAAATAAACTAAAATTTAAACCGTTTTTGTGTACTAGGGCTGCTTAGTGGATTTTATTTATTTATTTGTTTATATAAGAGTTACATAGATACACATGGTGGTTGGCTATGGGAAGAGGGAAAAGAAAAACGAGATTTTTGTGATTCGAATCTAGACGTGAGGTGGAAAAACTCATTTTTTTTTCACTATAATAGCACCTCATGCCCAAATAAATCCTTGTAGTGGTAAAAATCCTTCATCTCTCGAACTTAAAAGTCCCGAATTTCAGTTTAAAATAATAATAAAAAAAAGGTGTTGAGATGGTGGGTGAAGAGGGAAAGTGCGCTTTTAGAAATTTGGGCTTTGAAAATGGGCTGACATGAAAGAAACAAAATCTCAGACTTGCCATTAGGAACTTTTTTATTTTTTTTTCAGACATAGCCCTTATATTTGCTTATTCTTCCGGTCTCCATTTTACCCTGCCATCGGTTCGATCCACATATTTAAATGGTGTATTTCTTGGATGAAAAAAATTAATAGCCTAAGAATGTTAACACCAAGATTAAATTCTGACTTTTGAATACATGTTAATTATTCTCCCTTATGATATAGATGAAGTACGTTGCGCACTATGTTTTGATGTTATTATACTTTTTTAAAATAAATAAAAAAGACACTTGATAATTTTTTTCCATCTTATTCAGACAACTATATATTATAATATTTTTGAAGGGTATTAAAAATTCAAGCCACAACTCTTAAAAAAAAAGTGAAGAGAAATGCTAAAGTAACGGAAAAAAAAGGCTAAAAAATCGAACTCAAAAGAATTTGAATCTTATATCTACAATGAACTTTGAGAAAGAGATCGAATGCATGCTATGATTTATTTAAAAGTAGTAACGCACATTTGTATAATTTTTTTGAGGCTATGAAAAATTGCTAAAAAGTAAGTGAATACTAAGCCCCTGTTTGGTAACTCTTTCTCTCTTTTTTTTTTCTCCAAATTTTAAAAACTCAACTAAAAAACAACTCTACTTTTACACTTTTCAAAAAAACTTTAACTTTACTTTCTCTCTCTAAAAAAACTTTTAAAATACTATAACTTTAAATTCAAAAATCAAAATTGAATAAAAAATATATATTTAAAACATATTCGTCGAGATCTATAAAATAAGATCCATTTTGACTATTTTTTGAAATTGTTTTATAAAATTTTTAGTTGGTTGAAAAAAACTTAAAAAAAACCTAAATCCACTTTTTAACATACTTCTAAATTCTATCAAACACCATATTTTAAAAGCTCAACTTAAAAACTCAACTCAAAAGCATTTGAGACTTGTTTCACATAATAACTTGAGTAATTAGCAAAATTTAGATCCTGAAAGTTTAGATCCTGCAAAATTTATAAATTTAGATGTCGATTTCTAAATTTAGATCCTGCAAAATTTCTCAAAGGATACATTTTTGCGTTTTGTTGAGTAATTAGCAAAAAAGACTCGATTTGACACAATTTCCTCGCTTGTACCTAAAGTTAATTTTCGGTTGAAACATTCTGAAAGTTTTTAATTTATCACTCACTCGTCCAAAACTAGATGTCTCGTTAAAAACTTGGACGGAAAACACACGTGGTTGGACTAGTGATCGAGGGACAAATTTCAAACTTTATGGGTTATTCTCGGAGGTTTTCCGTCCATGTTTTTAACGGGGCATCTAGTTTTGGATGAGCAAGGGACAAATTAAAAACTTTAAGGATACTCACTCGTGCAAAATTGGATGTTCCTTTAAAAACTTGAACGGAAAACACACGTGATTGGACTAGTGAAGGACAAATTTCAAGCTTTATGGGTTATTCTCGGAGGTTTTCCGTCCATGTTTTTAATGGGGCATCTAGTTTTGGACGAGCGAGAGACAAATTAAAAACTGTGAGGATGCTTTAACTAAAAATTAAACTTTAGGAATGAGCGAGATAATTGTATCAAATTTCAAGGGTCAATTTTACTAATTACCCTGTTTTGTTACAAGAACTGTTTGATATGAAATTCATATACCAAGGTGTTCTTATGTTATATCAATATTGACGTATAGCATGCATGTGTTTGATTATGTGTAACAACTACACAAATAAATAATACAATTTATAAGAAAAATATAAGTCAGTATATTTGGTTGAATTTTTGTAAATGAGAATACTGTGATTTTCTTTGCATTGATTTTCAATATTTTAATGTAAACTAACGTAAGTAATTTTATTTCTCAATTTTAATACCAATCAAACAAGCACTAGACAATTCATTTGCATTAAATATTTTTTACATTAGAAACAATTTTCATTGATGTATATCTTCAAACAAACGAACACCATTACACAAATTGTGGAGTAACTAAGTACCCCAAATATATGAGATAGTGTTATCTTGTTGATTGATAACCATGTAATTGCAGTTGAATATTTTTGGATTCGATCACTAGAGTAGAACACGTCGTAGCGGAATTTCTTGGACAGCTGCTAATTTGTCGCCGTTCGGCGTAATTAATACTTGTTGAGCCTTGTGATTGTGCTTATGCCTTGAATTCATTTCCGCGACCATTGCGTTACGCGCACATTTGCTTTTTCTGCCTGCATTTTCAACATGGCACGGGGTGAATGTAGTTAAATGACAAAATTATACGTGAAATTTTGAAAAGAAGAAAACAATATATTACATTATAGTTTAGTTTTTCACTTAAATACTGTACGTAGAACAATGGATATGCAGTACTTTTGTTGTGCAGAAAGGCCAAATCATCAATAATTAATAATCCATCTCTGTGGAGATAACTCACTAACTATACGGTAAAAATGGTCATTAGTGAAGACAATGTTTATGTTTTTAGTCCCCCAATTTCAAACAAAAGCGCATTCACGCATGTGCACGACAAAATTCTATCATTTTAGTTCCTCGATCTATTCTATAAACTGTGCTAAACAATAGATGCGTACAAATTATTTACCAAAATAGCGAGGAGTAAATATATTAACAATTGTTGTATCTTCCGAATGCAACGAAATAAAAAAATATAGACAATTGTTTGTAATGGACATTTTTTTTATGACACCTAGTTTCGTAACATTTTTTTTAAAATCATAAAATTGATAATTCTTGTAATAGTAGTAGTAGTAGTAGTAGAGAGAGAGAGAGAGATCTTAATTACCTCCTTTTCCCATTTGCATCTTATGGTAATGATAGCTAATATCAAAGTTTGAATTGCAGTTCCACCAAAAATCATTCCAGCCCAAATACCCTAATTTATTTTCATTTTCATACAAATATATATGTCAGTCCAAAAAATAAATAGAAAAAATTAATGACTTAGCATAATAATATATCTTATTAACAAAAAATACATACCATAACTCCTAGGTGGAAGACCGATCCCATTAAAATACC
Source organism: Lonicera japonica (assembly GCA_021464415.1). Classification (NCBI taxonomy): domain Eukaryota; kingdom Viridiplantae; phylum Streptophyta; class Magnoliopsida; order Dipsacales; family Caprifoliaceae; genus Lonicera; species Lonicera japonica. The sequence continues at coordinate 28,884,855 of CM038466.1, read as the reverse complement.
AAGTGGGAGTCCAATCAAATAATAGCAGCCTAAGTTTATGTATGCTACATATGCTTGCCATCCAGATCCAATAGCAACACCTATGAATTTATAAACAAAAACATATATATAAAGGGGTAAGCATTTATTGTAGCCATAATGTTAAATCTTACCAAGAAAATATTGTCAAATATCCTTGCATTAAAAAAGAAATTCTTGAAAAATCTTTTGTGCACCGCTTGTACTAAATATCTATATACACCTAAAAGTGTTCGGGGACCACAAGTTTAGAAATTAGTGAAAAATCTTTTAGCGATGGACAAATATGTTGCGCAAAGTTTATCTTATAACAATGAATTTTAGCAATGAGTACATTTTATTTTTTTTGCAAAGCTATTTCTTTATTTTTACAATTGATTTAGAGAAAAACGTGAACTCTTCATGCTACGTCAATTTTTTGGATGAAAAATCCATGTAGCAACTTGACTAACGGATTTTAAGTTCAAAAATTTAACGGGCATCCAATTTTGGATGAAGATGCAATTTGGTTCAAATTTTGAGTACCAAAATGTAGCAAAAGAAACACTAGGGAACAAATTGAGAATACATATAAGCTCAACTGTAAAAAGAAAAAGGGAGAATTAATCAGACATTATTTGAAAATGAAATAAAGTAGTGATAAAGTTACCAGAAAGGACAGGCTGAACACTGTTGAGCAGAATGGTGAAAGCTAAAAGAAGAGAGAGCTTATGGACAGCTTGTAAAACAGGTTTACTGGTGGTGAAAATGAGGGCAAGTTCATTGTGAAAGATCATTATTAGAAGCCAAAAGAAAAGACCAATTACTACTGATTGTATCACTGCCACTGTTGTTGCAAACTTTGCTCCTTTTCCATTCCCTGCCCCCAGCTCATTTGCAACTCTCACTCTGTATATACGTACACATAATTACTCCAACATGTTAGATACATAAATAAATTTAGGGTTTGATTCTAATACGCACAATTTGAATCGCAAAAGTCATAACAAAATTATAGAGTTCATTGCGCATTATTGCTAGCACAAAAATAATGGACAAAAATAACTATTCAGCGACCAATTTTTTTGGTTACTAACTCATGTTTCTGGTCCCAAACTACTTTACTGACAGAAGATTTTGTCACTAAAACTATGTAACTAAAGGTCTCTAGGTGACAAAAAGTGTCTCTTGTCGCAAAATATTTTGATCACTATAAAGTATATACGTAACTAAAAGTTTGATCTTTTAATGAGAAAAATTCGGTCACTAATCTCTTGGTTCTCCTTACTATTTGTAACAATTTCTAAGTTTTGTCATTAAAAAGATACATTATATAACTAACAAATCTTCGTTGCTAAAAGAGTAAATTTTGTGATGAAGATATATTTATGTCAAAAACATTTTGTCTTTACTTCCAGTAGTTTGTTGGAGTATTAGGAGTCCACGTGCTCTTTTTTTCTTTTTTCATTATTTTTTATTATGCTGAGCAATAAATAAAGATGTGGACAAATTTTGAGGAAGAGAAGGGAATGGAAGACTTGTGAACTTTTGACACCTCAACATTTATCACATTGTTTTTTTTTTTTTTTTGTTCTTTTGTTTTTTTATAACACATAAAATTCTATTTTTAATTTCTACTCCTAAAATAATAAAAAAATGAGGGCTGCTTAATTACAATGAGTGAAACTCGAACTCCAATTACCTAAGGGTGGTGATGTTAGCACCCTCAAAATCTCTTGAAAAGACTTCCACTTTTCATTCGGTCTTTCACAACCGAATAACGTATAGATGTTGGCACCCCCAAAATCTCTTGAAAACACTCCCACTTTTCATTCGGTCCTTCACAACCGAATAACGTATACGTTATTCGGTTGTGAAGGACCCGAATATAAACTTGCAAAAATTTGAAAAAATTTAAAAATGATTTACTCGGTTGTCAAGAGCCGAATATATAAACCTATATTCGGTCCTCAACAACCGAATAATAGACACTTTACTCAGTTGCAAATGATCAAATTAAAATAAAAGTGTTACCAAATATTTTTTAAAATGCCAACATTACCACCCTTACCTAACCACACAACATTTATCCCATCTAGTAATCACCTCTACCTGCATTCTATTAATCATTTTTGTACCACAAACAGTCTGTGGTTGATCTGGCAAACATGAAATGACGTGGACCCACAAATTGAGTCTGTGGGCCCGCTGTCAAGTTATTTAGGTCCATCAATTTAATTATTTAAAGATTGAAAAGCCTATATATATATATATATACTTTGGTACTTGATCAAAATTGACCACAAACATCAACTAATCAAAATTAAGTCTCTGTCTCGGCAAAAAAAAAAGTCTCTATCTGATTAATTAATTAACAAAGATTAAGAGATGTAGATAAAGACAAGTAACAAAGATTAATTAATTACCCAGTGCCAGCAAAGAATGCAAGAGGTATCATCATCTGCCATCCATTTATCGACATGCTGTTTAACAAATTTATATACGCAATGATTAATAACAAAAAATTCAACCTTAATTAAGAGTTCGTGGACAAATTGAAAACTAATAAGATACGGATGATATAATTAATCACATTTAATAAAAGAGTTTAATTTTTTGGGTATTAATAAGATGGAGTTTCAACCCCCAAATATTTAAATGACATGAAAAATGATATATAGCATAAAATTGAAATCAAACAAAATAGCAAATGATGAGCTAATAATTACCATATGGATAAAGCATCCACAGCTATTTTTGCATTCTGCATGTTGCCGGTCATCACTATCAATATTCTGTAGTACCAATTCTCCAAACTGAAATATTAATAATTAATTAGACCACAAAATTTATATAAATTAATTAAAAAATATATATATACACATATACATATATATGTAGCACTACTTCTTTGACCACCTTGTCAAGAATACATTGCATACACGTCTATTATTTATGTAGGGGTAGCTGGAAATGATATTTATGTACATGTATGGTACATCTATATAAATATAAATATAGAGTACATTTTTCATACAAACCAAAATTTTTAGCAATAGTTTTTTGTCACAAATACATTGGAGATATATTTTAGCGACGAAAAACTGTCACAAAAGGTCCTGGTCCGTACAGACCAGTCCGCATAGAAATTTTTTCGTATATATATACACAAGCTAGATTTTCATTCATGCTTAATAAATATGTTGGTTGGATATAAATAGTTATGAGAAAAATTAAATGAAACAAGAAAAGCAGCATAGTAGTTTAAGGTAATTAATAATATATGCTACCGGCCTTTTCAGCTAGGGTTCTAATTTTGTTATTTAATTAAAATTGTAAAATAAAACTTCACAAGTGTAAAATCAGAAAAGGAAAAATATGACATGGCTTCAATGATAGTGAATGGGAAATATTGGCCAAGTAAACAATTCCTAATTAAATATCTGGTGCAGGAGAGAGAGAGAGAGAGAGAGAGAGAGAGAGAGAGAGAGAGAGAGAGAGAGAGAGAGAGAGAGAGAGAGAGTAAAATTACCAAAGCATAACCCCAGAAGAAGCAGACAACTTAACAAATTCCCAAAGCCCAGAAAAGGCCTCAACAGAAAAGCCAGACCAAGTAAGAGGGCACCCACCTAAGACCACATAACCAAACAACCCAAAGACTATAATCCACCAAGCCAAGTTCAAGCTGAGTGCAGTCCCAATAAGGCCAAGCTTAAACTTATAAACAACCAACCAGCTCACCAAAACATGGACCACAAGGGCAACTAGTGTCACATAAGCAATCACATTGTTCTTCAATTGGCTTTGCAAGAACCTTTGTAATGGGAATTGAAGTGCTAAGCTAAAGTGTAGTGGCAATAAGCATAGGGACACTAGACCGGCCGTCTCTGCCACGTCAGCAGGCTGGCCGAGTAGCTTGAGGATCGGCGTGGCAAATATGTATACGGGCGAGACAAGTACGCAACAGATGGAGAGTACGATCCACGAACGTTGTAAATATACACCCAACATGTAGTAGTTTTTGGCTCCGAATGCCTGGCCGCATAGGGTTTCTAGCGCACTTGCCATCCCCAACTGATAGCACAAAAATAAAAATTTTGAATAAATGGATGAAAATTTTTCGTCGCAAAAAGTTAGTATTTGTTGATAAGAAGTAAAAACTAATGTTTGCGGCTAAAATGTCGAGTTTAATGGTGTTGCAGATATAGCAGTGCAAGCAGGTTTGGGTTTTGCTAGAGTTCAATTGCCGATACATTGTTTACTTTGGCAGAAGTGAAAACAAAAAAGTTTAGATTCAAAATTCATGGTCAAATTATGTGTCTAAAAAATAATTTCGTTATGCTTAAATGTTGAGCTTATTTGTTGACTGGGGGTGCTATTGAAAGAGCTGGTTTGGCTTCTGCTAGAACGACTGTTCGCAAAAGTGTGATGTACAACTACTTGATTCATCGTATGTTTTGAAAGAAGCAAGATCTGTTCTAGAAATAGTAGAATATTCTCTGGCAATAGCGTTTCCCTCATCCATTTTAGAATTTTGTTGTAAAACATAAGATTCATTTACCCGTTTTATACTTTTATTCGACACCCAAATTAACACCTTCTAGTGACATCTCCACAACAATCTAATATGCTTTTGCTAAAGCAGAAATTTCGTCGCTGAATATTTTACAAAGTTCAAATATATGTAGAAAGAAGAAAAAATTAATTTGAAAATTGCTATTGCTAGAGCAGAGTAATTTTTTTTTTTTTTTTGGTCTAGATACTTTCTAGTACCACAGGATGTCCGAGCCAGTTTTCGCACACCTCGACTAGTCCCAGTACGCGGAACAGCGGTTAGCGCTGATCCTAGTGCGCTACCACTGGACCACTTGCTGGTGGTTATAAATTCTATTTAAAGTAGTGCCTTGTCCTTTAGCATGAGGTAAAATAAACTTGATACGCGAGTTTGACACTGCTCTAGCAATAGCATTTCCTAGAATCTAATCGCCTATATCAAATGAGAAAAGTGGTAGTTGGTACCAAGAGGCCGAAGACGAAGCCGATGATGACACTAGTGGCAATTGACATGCCTGCAAGCTCAAGGTCACCAAGATGCCCAGCGAAAGCTTGTGTGATTAAGAACATGGAGAACGAAGCTAGCCGGCTGAATATCGCCGGCCCCACGATTCGCCATAACTTCTTTGATTCGATCCACACCTTCTGTCCGAGTTGTTGTTTTTCATCATCTTGTTCGTATTTTGATCCGTCGGTTGTAGGCGAGTGGTCTAGTAAGGGCACAGTTTGCTCCTCTACCCTACCATTGCTCGACATTTCTATAGTTCTCTCTTTCTCTCTCTCTCTCTCTTAATGGAGAAAGAAGAAAGAAGAAATTAATGAAAAAGAATGAAGATCATGAGCAATTTATATACACAAATGGAGTATTTATTTTTGCTTGTTAATTAGTTTGTCCGTATCTGTATTTTGGAAGTATAGTTTTGTTGGCGGGGCAAATAATTCTATTTATGGTGCAAAAATGACTAGTAAATTGGACAACTGACGTGGTTAAAATAATACAATAAAATAAAAGAAAACAAAATTTGAGCATATTTTAGTTTAGACCAATGAAAAGAATATCTGAATCGAGCCCGCTCATAAATAAATGTTAATGCAATAGAATTTGCGTCTTGTGCTTAAGTAATACAAGTTTGTGCTTAACCGTCGCACTTAAGTTGAGTATTTATAACTCGGCTATGTATATAATTGTAATATGAGTTTGTATTTTCTCGCCGCACTAATTATTATTATTATTATTATTAAATATTTAAATTGAGTATATTTTTAATTTTATATGTATATACATGTGACGAATAATGTAGTATGATTAATCTCGATGGTTAATTTAGGGTGATTATATTTTCACTTCTAATAATACTCGGTTTCACTTCCACCTTTTATTCAATCTTTGAACATTAAGAGTATATTATTCATTTATTTAATTAAGTATAAGCTTGTTACTTGATGTTTAAAGATTGAGTAAAATATTATTAAACTTATACTCAATCTTTAAAGATTGATAATAAACTTTTATTCAATATTAAACGACTAACTAAAAAATAAAAATAAAAATAAAAATAATTATTATTAAGAATAAAAATAAAACCGTCCTGCACAAATTTGAATAGATTGAATTTTATAGTAGCCAGACGGGTTTCTGATTGTCACGTGATATCTGGATTGTACTTTATTTATATAGGTTATTCTACGGAAGGGGGTAGGTTCATTGTTACATAATTTTGGAGGGGTGTCAAATTGAGGTGACACGTGGAGGTATGACGTGGCTCAGCGTTTGTTAACTGTTGAGTCCACGTCCTTGTGAGAAAAGCTTCAAAAAGATGGCAACAGCTTCCTAGCAATTGGGTAGAAAACAACAAAATAATGACGTAAAAAGACAATATTTGCCCTTGTTTTGGACCTATCATTGTAGTGGTGAGGTTGATATATTCCACCTTTCAAAAGTCGACAAATTGCATACGTTTGTGTGGTGCACAAGGATAAGCTTTATCTATGTGTAGTTCAAAGAAAATATTTTAAAATTTTGTTTTTCAGTAAGTTTTGAAGTTGAGATAATTACCAAGGGGACAAAAATTAATTTTATTTACCAAAATGGTACTTGCATGAAAATAGTTATAAAAAAATTGTCCTTTGCTAAAATAATTACCATAAGAGCAATTAAATTCTCTTATGACATTTTTACCCTCTTGTGTTTAATTATTAGTGCACGTGAATTACTTAATTGCCCTGCATTAATGTCTTTTGAAGTTTGAAAACTCTCCCTGTTCTCTCTCTCTCTCTCTCTCTGTCTAGAACACTTCTGATCAACAACAAAATTTGAAAAGTAACCGGCGGCGTAATAAATTTTGTAAAAAATCAGGCGATAAAATTGCGTTCATCCGTAGGTCCACAGTAATTTAAAGAACCCAAGCCCGTATCATATGAGAAAATATTCAATGCAATAGTTATAACGTCACATGTTATCACAATTTAATTAGATTGCAGAAAAGTGTGCATTTATCTTTCCTCAATCACACAAGTTATTGATTTCTTGTAATATGATTGGATACATGATAACATGTGGCGTTGTATTGAATATTTTCTCGTGTCATACCTAATTTATTAAACCCAACCCCATTTTAAATCCCTATACTCGGTTCCTCGTATATCCACCACCCCTATTCAGAGTCACGTATTCCGGCGAACTCCTAATGTTTTTGGTTACAGTTTATTACAGAAATGTGAAGAGAGAGGGACATTGATGAAACGAAAGGGGTCCGAGAAGGTCATTGAAGAGGCCTCTGAGTAGTTTCATATTATTCATGTAAGTTTAATATAGTATATTTTGAAGGTATTATTTTATTTTGTTTGTATAAGTTATTTGATAAATCATATATTTATATATATACATATCCCTATGAAAGAGTTCAGAGAAGAACTGAAGGAGAATAATGGGGGAAGACGAAGGTAGGCCAACCTACTTAGACTTGGCAAGTGCATTGTGTTAACTTGGCTCCAACTTTGATACTGTAAAAGAGTTACTTCACCTCCAAACTAATCACAAGAGGATATGTGGTGATCCCTGCTGACGTAAGATAACATGGCAGAGAGGTTTGGGGACCGGCGCCTCATGTCCAATTGGGCTTGTAGAGATGTTAGTGTGGGGTCTAGTTTATGCTCGAGGCCGTGGACCTCCAGAGCTCAACCTACTAAGCTCTTTCACTAAGCTGAAGCCAACAGTGTCCAACCGCTCTGACAGAGGAGTTGGTGAAGGCATGGACGACTGTTACTAACCCTACAGGAGGCGAATAACCTCCATAAACTGCATTTAATGCATACCAATTGTATTTAATGCTCCGGATTAGGAGGATAAGTAAGGTGATTAGTTGAGCATGTTGTAATGATGAGAGAGTGGCTGAAAGCCAAATACTCCGTACTTGCTGGACATCAATCTTTTTCTCTTGTACATATATAAAGAAGCATTTACTTCCCTCAACAACTAAGTTATTCACAAAAAACACACAAGGCAAGAAAATAGAGCTAGAAAGAATAAAAAGAGAGAGGCAAAGGTCTAAGGTGTGCAACAAAGCTCTTAGGCCAGGGCATTTAGACCTTAAACATTATATTACTCCTCCGATTGTTGTATTGTGAGAGTAGAGTAATCTGAGGAAAGAATCTGTTTGTAATAAGAACTCATTTGCTATAATACAAGGCAGCCCCGAGCTTTTAGTTTTATTCACAAGAAGAGGATTAACCCCTATAGTCATACAGGGTGAACCTCTTCTTTACATTCTTGTCTCATTTTCTTTTGTCCAGTTGTCACTAGCACATTAAGTGTCATGTCATTTCAATTATTACTCAATCATTTGACTGTGTGGTTAGAAATAGATAAGCTCTAAATTTTCATGCCAACAAATGTCAAGCAAAAAATTTATTATAGAAGCTTGAAGGAGAATATAGTAGTCATTAATCTAATTATCCCGTACATCTTAAACCCAGTTTCGTATAAGGGTAAAATACCAAGGAACCGTCTTGATTATTTGTATCATATTTCACAAGGAACTCCATTAGACGCGTTATCATGCGTTATTCGCTCGATCATTTATGCATTAAATCGAATCAACTTAATACCACTCTTCATTTTTGAATTTTGATTACAAATCTCATGACAAATTTCGGTGTTCACAGTCTCAAAATCAACACCCGCCTTCAAAAACAAGTCGCTCCAATAGATGACAAAATAATACATAATTCTTTCGGCTCTCAAAAGCTACCCTCCAACTCAAATGTGCCCCCAGCAATGTCCAATTCCTAGTCACCGTGAACCAATTTTCACACCAATTAATCCAGATGCCCCTGTAACCCAATCTTAGTTTAAAGCCTTCATGGTACGATATGAGATTAACCAAGCGTTTACGGACAATTCTGTTGCAGATTTTTCATGGTACGTGAAATAGGCACTAGGCATTGTCAATATAAGAAATTGAATGGGAATGATGCCTCAAGGAAGCAGAGAGGGAAGTGGACAAGGAGACGGGCTTGCTGATGGAGAAGACAATGACAAGGAAGAAGAGGATTACGTGGACAGCGAAGGTGTTGATGATGACAATGAAGTAGATCGAAGAAGAAGATTAAGTTTAAGACAATGGATTTTTATCATTTATTATTTTCTCTTTTTCCTCCCTAAAGAAGCGCAAAGTTGGCACTAAATTTCCCTTTGCTGCCTGTTTGGGAAATAATTGGACGGATTGCCCTCTTTTGGTAATTATTTTAGCAAAGGATGATTTTTTTAGTAATTATTTTCCTGCAAGTGACCTTTTGGTAAATAAGATTGGTCTTTGTGCCCTCTTGCTAATTGTCTCTATGAAATTTGGTTTTAAAGCAAGAGGAACTTTCAACATCTAGTTTGCGAGTTTAAAAACTTTCAATAGACGGGTTTTTGCAATTTTTTTAGATGTGATTCTTAGGTTTTAGTATTTGCTTCTAGTAATAATTCAGGCTCATATCTGGATATATATACTAATTTCTCAGCATATATATAATTTTTTTTAATTAGCATATATACTAATTTTTGCGCGAGGACTCAGATTCCTTCATATTGGGATACTACTTTTTCTTAGCGACACATTTTTTTTTGGGCAACATATACTAATAGAGAGTATACGTGCTAGAGATATATCTCCAAGGAATGCATCCTCTGAAAAAAGAGTACATACAAGGACCATATTTTTTTTTAAAATGTATATAGGAAACTGTATCCTAAAAAATTTCAAACTTAAGAATTGGATTCTAATTTTTCCTAAATTGAGTTGTTTGTTCCAGTAGTAAAATATTTTAATTTAAATTGAGAAGTATCAAATTTGAATCCTATTAGCTGCAAAGTTTAGCAAAAATCTTCACACTCATGTTATAATACTGTTGGCTTGTAAAAAATAAATAAATTTGATTGTCTTTTGTATTTTCTAAATATGACGTACATGGTGTGCCAGGAAGAAAAGTAGTAGAACCCTCAAAAAATAAAGGTGAAATCTCAATTCGAAAGGAGTATAGTATTAATTAAGTGTTCCGCAAGTAGGAGTATAGTATTAATTAAGTGTTCTCCAAGTAAACTACTAACAAGTTATATGGCAAATTTGATTTGTCTACTTGGGTGACAGTTGCAGCTGGTTTCTTTGGCATCATGCAAAGAATGTTTGCATTCAAATTTACGTAAGCATCGACGAAATGCATTTTGTCAATTGTCAGAAAATTTATGCAAGTGACATAAATACCCCTTGTCATTTTTAGTAGTTAAAATTGCTTGGATGTTAATAGTGCCTACTCATATATGCTTGTAATTTAAGTGTAGTATTTTTTTATGTATTTTTAGTTATGGGAGTAGTCTCTGTGTATTGTATATAAGGGTGTTTTCGGTTTCGGTCATGTGAGAATTAAGAAACTTAAACTCAACATAAAATTAAAAGTTCGATTTCGGTTTTGAAATATTCGAAACCCAAACCCAATAAAAAATTTTCATTTCGGTTTTATTTGATTTTTGTGTTTCTTATTTTAAAAAATTAATTTAATATAATAGTGGCTCAAAATAGTCACAAAAGTGACTTAAAACAATGAGAGGCAAAGGAGGCGTGGAACTTAGGGTTTAAGACTCGAGAGAAATGGCATGGTTGTTAAAATAAAAAGAATAAGAAAAGGGCGTTAATTAAGTTAGAATTTAAAGCAGAAAAAACAGAAGAGGAAAAGTGTCAAAAATAACTTAGTATTAGTGAAAGGTAAAAGCCATGCTATGCCATCAAAGATTTTTATGTTTAAAGAGGACAGATAATTTTATTTGACATTAATATTCTACTCGATCCGTGAGCTACCTTGTTGGAGGGGAGGCAACTAAGTTAACATAATTAATTACTCATAATTTCCAAAGTGAAAGGCCAAGAATAGAAGTTAGCATAAAGAAGTTAATTTCTAACCATTACGAGTTTACTTGTAAAAATTCAATGAATGTTTGTTTGATGAACTATAATATTGATTGAACATAATATGATCTTAATTACCAGTTTCATATGATGTTATGTACACATGCAGGGTTGGTGACCCCACACAAATATCATATCTTTCACGTGTTTGCAGGACCTAGTGAAGATTATTTTTTTGGTGGATACAGGAAGAAAAAACAAACAACAAACAGAAAGCAGAACAAACAGAAAACAAAAAGCAAACCCAAGGGGTTACATTCCCCTTTGAAAATGTACTCCTTGCATATCAGCTCTTAGGTCCTCAATCAAATTCTCTGGTGGGATAAGCATTCTAACCTCCCTTTCTCCTTGGTTTCCTCCCAGCTTAGCAAGCTTGTCTGCACAGCGGTTGGCTTCTCTGAATATGTGACTAACTGTTGTATTCATTTCTGTGATGAGTTTCCTGCAGTCTTCAATGAGAATTCTATCCGGGTGATTTTCTTCTTCTTCTTCGCCTAGGATGAGAAGAACGGCTGTCTGGCAGTCAGATTCAATAGAGACTCCTTCCCAATTTCTCTCTTTACATAATTTGAGGGCATATCTGATCGCCCACAGCTCGGCTTTGATCACCGTTGACCACCCAATGTAACCACAAAATCCCTCTATCCATTTCCCTTGGTCGTTACGAACCAAACCTCCGTAGCTTCCTCGCTCCCATTGCCCGACGCTACCATCTGTGTTTATTTTAAAAGCACCTGTTGGGGGAAAACACCATTTAATTAGTCTAACTTCCGTGCTATTAATTTGATCATTGTTGCTTAAAAAAGCTTTATGAATCTCTTCGGAGAGAGTCCGGCTTTTGAGAGCAACTTGATCATGATTAATAGCAACATCATTAAATTGGAAGTCATTCCTAGATTTCCAAATATTCCAAATGGTCGAAGCAAAGGTAGTACTCCAGTCAGGATAGCCCGAATCATAACAAACTTTGCCCTTTAGATTAAAGTCAAACCATTCGGAAAAATTTAGATCTCTAGAGTTCTCCAAGAAATTGGGATTTAGTTTATGCCAAATGAGTTTAGAATTAACACAATCTCTAAAAATATGGGATTCGTCTTCTTGACAAGCACAAGATTTGCACTTGTCATCCATCCGAATACCCCTAGCAAGGCAAGCTTTGTTTGTGAGAATTTTCCTTTGTCTCAAGAGCCAAAGAAAATAAATAATTCTGGCAGGCAATTTTTTCCTCCAAAGCCATTTCCAATCACATTGGTCACTGCCCAACACACCATTACTTCTCAAGATTTGAGCATAGCAACTACCAACAGTGAATCTTCCGGAACCATTTCCGATCCACACCAGCTTGTCTTCAGTATCAGCAGAAAGGGGAAGGGGGGTATTTAAAATGGTTTCCACCGCCTCTTCGGGAATAACATTGTATAGGGAGTGAAGATCCCACGTACCCCTATCAATGGTATCCGACACCTTCAGGTTAATATCATATTGGGATGGGCAAACTCTAAGATTATCCAGTAAGGCGCCATTACCCACCCAAACATCTTCCCAAAAAGATATGGTCCTACCATTTCCAACAGACCATTTGGTATTTTGCCTTAGCAAATCCTTATTGTTTAAAATGCATTTCCATATAGGAGAGCTCTTCTTTTTGTAACGCCAAAGCCTGGGATTTTTAGCGATGCTATATTTTTGCTTTAGGACTTTAACCCAGAGCGGGTTCTGCTCCTTAACCACCCTCCAACTAATTTTACAGCTCAACGCACAATTGTTATTTTTAGCAGCTCTAATACCAAGCCCCCCCATGACTTTAGGTTTGCAAACTTTTTGCCATTTGACAAGGTGAACTTTTTTCTTCTCCAAAGTATCGCCCCATAAAAAATTCCTATTTAATCTATCAATTTTATCACAAACGTGAATTGGAATTTTAAAAATTTGCATAGCGTAATTGGGTATGGTAGAGGTAACAGCCTGAACTAAGGTGGCCCTTCCTGCTAACGATAAATTATTAGCTTTCCAACCAGAGAGTTTTTTTTGAATTTTATCAATTATGAAGTTGAAGTGACTCCTTTTCACCTTACCATGAACAAGGGGAATGCCAAGGTAGTTCCCCAGATCCTTAGTAGTGGTCATACCACACATGCAGCTGAGAGAGTTCGAGGTGCTTCTTGGGACATTAGGAGAGAAGTAAACTTTAGATTTTTGAAAATTAACTTTTTGACCCGAGACCATGCAAAAATAATTTAAGAGATCCAAAATGTTTCTACAATTTTTCTCATTGGCCTTACAAAAGAGCATAAGGTCGTCAGCAAAGAAGAGATGGGTGATGGTAGGGCCTCTAGGGGAGGGTTTGATACCACCCCAATTCATATCCGAGGCCGCTTTATTGATAAGGTTAGAGAGAAACTCCATACAAAGAACGAATAAATACGGAGATAGAGGATCTCCTTGTCTGAGGCCCCTACCAGCTTTTAACGGAGGGAGAGGTTGGCCATTCCACATGATAGCCGTCTCCCCATGGGCAACACAACTAAGAATTAATTTAATCCAATTGCTATTAAAGTTCAGGTTTTCTAACACTTTTTTCAAGAACTCCCAAGAAATGCGGTCATAAGCTTTTTCCAAGTCAATTTTAAAAATCATTCCGCCCTCTTTACTCTTCGAGTTTTCAAGGGTGTGAATAATTTCCTGCGTAATAATCACGTTATCAATCGTTTGTCTACCAGGGATGAAACTAGATTGACAAGGGCCCACCAATTTATCAAGCATAGGTCTAAGCCTTCGAACTAAAATTTTTGTCAAAATTTTGTAAGTAACATTGCACAAAGTAATAGGCCTGAAGCTAGAAATGCTCTCCGGGTTATCAATTTTGGGGATAAGAGTTATAAAACATTTGTTGAACTCCATAGGGTACTCCCAGTTGGTCATGCAATTCTTAATGAAATTGAAAATAGATGGGCCAACTTTGTCCCAATTTTTTTGATAAAAACCCGGTTGGTAACCATCCGGCCCGGGGGCTTTTAAAGCTTGCATGCTAAATAGAGCATTCTTGACTTCCATCCAAGTTATAGGGGCACTGAGAAGATCATTTTCCGTAGTCGTAAGCGAGGGACACGGCGGGAAATCAATATTCTCTGTACTCCTATAATCTTCACTGCTAAAAAGATTATTAAAAAAACTGTTCACATGGTTTTTAATAATCTCCGGATTATCAACCCAATCACCCTCAATTTTAAGTTTTTCAAGATTATTGAGTAAGTCCATAGGGATGACAAAGCTCTACGAGGTCCGTAACAAAGTGAGGTGACAATGCAATTGGCTTTAACATTATTTTATGGCAGTTAAGTACATTGTCTACTAACAGAACACCAGGCTATCATTAAATGCATTCCAACCACCGTAATAAAATAGTTGGTGTGGAGACCAAGCATTATTCAAGTGGAAAGCATGGGTATTTTACCCAATGTGATAGGGGGTTAGGTACATTAACCATATATGGTTTTATGGGATCAAACATGCTTAAAACTCTTATATATATATAGAGCATTTACTCTAGGAGGAGGAAAAGACGCACATATATTCTAGCTGAATAATGACAGAGAAAAGGTGAAAAAGAGGGTTTTAGTTACTCAGGAACACTTTGTAGGTATGTCTGTAAAGAATATCTCGGTATGTCTGTAACGAATATTGAATCAAGTATTAATTGTCTCATAGTCTTCACATTTGTTCAGAATTCACAACCTGTTTAGATTAATTGAATGATTGTTTTTACTTCTACTTGTAACACTACTCTAATACAAAGGTCCATTTGACTTCCAAACTCATTCAATAAGAGTGGAGTAAAACTCCTCACGTGGCTGAACCACCTTCATTTATCTTACATTGTTATTATTAATTATCTCATAAATGTCCAAATTACACTCCATGTTTATCAAATACTATCAAATAATAATATTAAATAAATGTTTAAATAAATCTAATAAAATTTACACACCATGAGATCTTATCTCTGGCGATAATTATTGTCCCATAAGTCAAATTTGGGCAGTTTTCAAATCATTCATTGCATAAATAATTCACTGCGACTTTACTTTAGCGGTCTATCAAAGAAGAGAATTTGGGAAGGTCAAGTACGGTGGCGCAAGAAAATAGTGCAACGCTTAATTCGGCATTTGCCTACTTAAATTTGTGCATTTGCCATTTTGCCCTCAAACCTTAACTATGCTTTAACAAAATTACATCAATTTAGACTCTTTTTTTTCATTATATTTAAACAAAAATGCTTAATTCTTAAAATAAATAAAAAAATTGATATAAAACATTTTAAGATAAGTTATATTGCCTTGACATCATGATCTAAATTGGAGAGGAACATATATTTTATGTGGTACGACATTGGCTAGTTACCTAAAATGCGTGACAATCGGGTCAAAACCATCATAAATTTCAAATTAATATAATCGATGTGCATATATATAGAATTTTAAGTCCGAAAAGTGATCGAAATTTACCATGAATCATCAAACTGCATAACCATGATTGGTCTACTGTTTGTATATTGAGGCAAAAACTATATAGCTGTACCACGTCGATCCATAGTTCAACTCATAATTCGTAACGTTGAGCTTAATTACATGTAGATTAAGACTCCGTTTGATAGCAACATGAAAAATGAAAATAAAAATAACTAATTTCGGTGAGAAGATGGGAAATAAGTTGAGGGATGTAATGATATTAGCTCTTGCTTTTTGCTTTTTTCCATGACAAAATTTTCTTTGGGTGATAGTGGAGAAATTTTTTTCACAAAATATTAAAGGAGGATGGAGGACATATACTCTCAAAAACGAGTATGAGATGGAGTTAATCTCACCATGTGCCTCAACTTATTTTCCATCTTCTCACCCAAATTAGTTGTTTTTATTTTCATTTTTCACGTTACTATCAAACGGAGCCTAAATGTTTCATAGTGCGATAAAATATGAATACTAGATGCCAACAAAAATGAATGTGATTAAATAATGTCGTATATGTATTCAAGAATAAATTGTTGGAAACTAGCAAATTTATTTAGTATCTTAAACACAAATAATTATATATATACTTACGTGTCTCATCACTTGTTTAGAGACTTGACGGCATGGCATCTTGCTTTATAATTGTCACCTTTTATTAGTTTAAAAAAATGTACAATTTTTTTTTTTTTTGGATAAGTGATATAGATCTGGTAGTTGTTAGAGTAAGAGGGATTCGAATTTTAATTTAGGGTGTAAGAATTTGACATTTTCAATCACTAAGACCAACAATCACAATTATTAAGAAAGTGAATGGAATCCAACTTCAATGAAATTTTCCAAAACATGTGGTTCACATTTATTTTGTACTTTTAAGACTCTGAGAATTAATTAAAATCTAATTAGTGGACTGCAATTTTGTGGTCTATCAACTGACCCCATCTCTTTTATGTTTGTCCCAGTATGTTTACTGATGAAATTCTATGGAAATTGACTTGATCCAATATGGTACATATAATTTTTTGTTGGATAGGCTTCAATTGCTTTTTGTGTATGGAGTAATAATTTGTTTGAATTCTTGATTGCTAAAAGGGTACTCAAAAGTCTACATACAGCAGGGGCGGAGGATAAGGGAAGTAAAAAGGTCCAGTAACGGATTGAATTCTGATAGGTGAATTTAAATTCATACTTGAAAAAGTTTTTGGGTTAAATTAAGATCGGATCATTTAATAGATCACCAAAATATCGATCGATTTTTAAATTTGTTCGGATCGGATCATATTTGATACATTTAAAATTTTAATTAATAATAATTATTTTGTAAATATATAAAAATAATGAAACTAAAATAAAAGTTAAGCTTAATAACATTAAAATTTAATCTTTTATTATTAAAAAAAAACTTTTTTAATGCCTTTTGAGTTATGTTTACTTTTTATGAGTGTATTAATGATGTGGTAAATATAAATAATAATAAGTTTAAGCATAAATATGTGTCTCAGATTAGATCGATCGCAAATGAATAGACATATATCCATATCCAATTTTTTAATCAAAGACCTAACGGGTTCGGATTGGATCTCAATCCATAATTGATCGGATTTGGGTATAAATCTGATCCATTGACAGGCCTTAGAGAGCATCTAAATTTTCAAGAAATATTATTTTACTTTTAAATTTTTTTTTTTAAAAAAAAATTACAAACACATGCATATTAATTAAATTCCTCATTAGTCCACCAACCCTAATTTTTAAAAATTTACTACTAGTATTAATCCTTTTCCCCTTAATCTTGAACAAAACTAATATTACCACTATAGTTTGTAAATGTATCCACAAAATCCATCTTCTCACCTCACCAGTTTTCTATAAAAACTTGCAATTCACCCAAGTGGTGGATGAGTTTACTGAAATAAATGTAGAGACGATAAAGTTTCGACACTAAAAGTAAAAATATTAAAAATATTAACTTTTGCATTAAATTAAGACATAATAAATCGTTCTTAATAAATTTTATTAAAAATTACGTT
This sequence comes from Lonicera japonica, assembly GCA_021464415.1. NCBI lineage: Eukaryota > Viridiplantae > Streptophyta > Magnoliopsida > Dipsacales > Caprifoliaceae > Lonicera > Lonicera japonica. Next base: position 28,867,323 of record CM038466.1, on the reverse strand, counting down.
ATAAGTCATACTACCTATGGAAAATATAAAATATTAATCGTGATAAATACATTTTTAGCAATTATATGATATTTCATATAATATATTACTATTTATTGCTCTCAAATGGTTATTTTTCATATTTCAAATTTGTCTATAAATTTTATTTTTTGTGAAATAAGTAAAAAAGAATTACGTAGAGAGCAAAAACTAGCCAACAGAGAACATGTAAAAAAGAAAAAAATGAAAGACCAGCAAGATTTAGCTACGACCCTTCTCAATGGAAGAATAAAACAAGTCTATAATTATATATATCAATGTCAAAATTACGTAGAGAGCAAAAACTAGCCGATTTTGCTACCATCACCCACTGAAACCATGAAAGATTAAACCCAATTAGCACAAGCAATAGATGTTCACAATGATCATCCATGGCTGTTAAAACTAAGATTAATATAAAACAACAACTCTTTGGTAAAACAGATGATCGGCTTTTATTATAAGCTTACAGTACTTATGAGACCTATATAATTAAGTGAAAATAATATATATTTGCTGACAGGAAAGAATGAAGTTTTTTAATTAACTTTTAATTTTTAAAAATTTAAGTGGGTGAGAAAACAAATTAGCGACAATTTTTTCAAAGTATAGAAATCGAGGTGAGAAGAAAGGGTTTTATGCTATTTTTTATGTTAAGATTCATGTAATTTTAAATTTTGGTAAGGTATGAAAACTGATTATGTTAATGCATTTAATAACACCATTTTCTTCTATAATTTATAAAAAGTTACATTAGTACGGAGTTCTAAATTATCCTCTTTCAAAAAAATTCAGCTCCGCCCTTGTTTTTATATATATATATAGATTCTAGATTTTCTTTCATATCAGTATTGTGAACTTGACAAAATATTACAAAAAATGAAAAAAAAATAAAAAAATTCCGACAAATTAGGATACGACAATACATCGACAATAAAAGTCACACAAAACATTAAATTAAAAGTTACACTAGTTACAAAATTACGATAATAATGTTTTACAGATATTGGCAAATAGGTTATATATATGTATATATATAGTACATTTCTCATACAGATCGGGATTTTTAGCGATGGTTTTTCGTCACAAATACATTGGGAATTTGTTTTTAGCGACGACAGACTGTCTCTAATGGTCCCGGCCCGTACGGACTAATCTACATAGGAAATTTTTCGTATATATATATATTACTTAAATTAAAGTCTAAATTTCCAATCGAAAATCATAAGAGCATCTTCAACAATGCTCTCTATTTTAGAGAACAATTTTTTTAAAATAGAGAGCATTGTTTGAAATGAAGAGTGTTGTTTGAAGAATGTCTTCAACAATGCTCTCCATTTATACTTCTATGAAGACACATGTCGCAATTTAATTAAGTGTAACAAATAAAAGAAAAAAAATGGTGATTTTTTTAATACAAAAGTATAAAATAGAGAGCCAAGGAGACTCTCTAAATCTAGAGAGCCAAACTAGACTCTTTACTCTAAATCTCTATTTTAGTGTTGGCTAGTTATTATAAAGAGGATTAGTATAATAGAGAATCTCTTGGAGATGCTCTAATATTTTACAGTTAAAATAATTAGAACCCACTGTGGGAGTTTGAAACATTTTAAGATGCAATCCAAATTTTGTTTATTTAAAGGATGCAATCCTTGTTATTTTTATTTTCTTTTGGGTAGCATAATATTATCTCCCACAAAATTAGTAGTTGCGGCCGATAAATTAATATATATCGCATAGTATCTTCATATATGAGTTTTCACCATAGTTAAATATATAAAAAAAAGTGTATCTACAAGGACCACATCTTTTAAAAAGAAAAGTTGTAAACGTACTGCAGCTTAAAAATGTTCAAAGTAAAAAACTGGATCCTAAATGCTCCTTTAAAGTTTTATTTTTTTAAAGTAAAGAAAAAAAAGTTTGAGGAGAAACAAAAGATTAGGTGAAAGTGCAAAATTAATGTGTAGATTTTTCATCACATCCTTTTTTATATGACTATTAACTACAGATGCACTTAGTGCTCCGGGGAAATTTTCCAAAGTAAATAAAAATGTTAATGCAGAAGTACTTTTAGCTTTCTCGTAAAAAGTTTGTAATTTTTTGAATCATTTTTCAACTTCACAATCAAATGTACGATTAAAAAAATTATAGCGCTTACTTAAAAAAAAGAACAGAGAAAAGTTCATGATCGCTGAGATAATTATAAAATAACAAAACATGATTTACACAACTAATCATGTGATAATCATATTATTACATTAGTTTCCCATTATAAAAAATCGAAGTTGTTTTCTTCAGTAATTAATCACATGCTTAACGATGAAAACCTTATTAACCAAAAGTTTTACCGATGAAGACACAGAGTTTGACAGTGACAACGACATTTTTATTTTATTTTTTGATTTTATAGAGGATTTCGAAGATTTGGAGGAGATCTTCAAAGGAGGACTCTTATAATATAATGTGAAATTGAAAATAAATAAGATAACTCATGATCTTGCAATAAGCGAGGACTCGGGATTTTTTATGGGGTCGGCTAAACTAAAACTACATCTTAGGTTTCGTTTGATAACAATAAGGAAAAGAAAAATAAAAACACTTAATTTGGTAAGAAGTTAGAAAATAAGTTGAGGCACGTGATAACGTACTCTCCATTTTAAACTCATTTTATGAGTTATATTTTTGTAAATTAAGTGCCTATATTTGACCAAATTCCAAAACAAGTGCAAAGTTAACTTTGCTTTAGATTTTTAAATTGTATTTTTTAACGAAATCATGCAAGATCAAGTTTGCACCACATGTTCTTTTATCATATTTTTTTGTGGAAAATTTTTCATCCCCAACCACAAAAAAATTTCTTCATGGAAAAAGTCACAGAGTAAGAAGACATATTACCACATGTTTCAACTTATTTTTCCACTTTTCACAAAAATCAGTTGTTTTATTTTTATTTTTCATATTGTTATCAAATGGACCCTTAAATTTTTATTTTATTTTTATTTTCAGGTTGTAGATATTCCAATAAGTTTTAAGATTTTACTTAAATCTGAGATATTGAAAAATAGGGCTTGTTTGAAAAAGTTTTCTGGAAAAGAATCAAGGAAAAATATTTTTGTAAATTAAGTGCCTATATTTGACCAAATTCCAAAACAAGTGCAAAGTCAACTTTGCTTTAGATTTTTAAATTGTATTTTTTTACGAAATCATGCAAGATCAAGTTTGCACCATATGTTTTTTTATCATATTATTATAAATAAGTGTTTAATTGACGGTGCTTTAGAATAATTTTAACAAATTACATACTCAAACCTATTAATTAATAAAATGCACATAATAATTTTTTTTGTGTTATACAAAGTTCTCTGCATTCCTTATTTTCTAAAGCATTATTATGTATTTGTGTTTATTTGACGTTGTTTTAAGGTTTTATGAATAAAATATAATAATATACTTGTTAAAAAATATAAACATATCATGCAAAACAAATTTGCATTAAATTTTTTTGATTGCAAAGTTAAAGTTTGTACTCGGTCAAATTCCTTATTTTAAAACACAATTGATAAACAAGCCTTTATTTTATAATGATAATAACATCTAAACCCTTATTTCTAAAAAATGTTATTCGTTGATTTTTTTACAAAAAATATTGTCACGCAAATCCTTTTACCTCATTTTCAGATAAACAATTGCTTTGTTAAAAGCGTTTTAATCTCATGTAAAAAAAATTAAAAACAAATCCCTTAAATCCGCACTACTTGTATTAAAAATTAATGCTCTAAGAACTACTAAGAAACCAAATGGAGAACCATACATAATTATTGTTGTAGATATTGGCTTGCAAGAAATATGTATAATTGTAAGTTTGGTTGGCATTGAAAAAAAAAAGAAGAGAAAAAAAAGCGAATTATTTTTAATAAAATGGCAAATGCATGACTTAAAACATAATGGAGGCTTAATCAGCTAAGCGAGTTTTCTTTAACTGCATTTAGTAATAGCATGAGACGAGAAAAACACTAATATATATATATTGTTGTAGGGACAACTCTACTCAACCTTTCATTAGATAAGCCCTTTAAATAGGGCACAAATACAATAGTAAATAGGATTAACAAGGAAGCCCATTATGGCCCATAATACACAATTTACACAGTAAATCCCTAATACATATTCTATCTAGGCGATAGCACACTACGTGTAATTTCCTTAAACACTCCCCCTTGTGCTGAGTCGAAGATAGAATGGTACATGTCTTGTTGCCTCATTAAAACCTTGTCAAGTAACAAAAACCCTGTGGGAAAAAATAACCTTGATCAAAGGGAAAAGAGTACAACATTACAACAATCCTGTTAGACTTCATCCATTGAGTCTATATTTCTATTTGATCTTTACTTCAATCAATAGAGTTTACACGTATCGTTACCTCATTAAAAACCTTACCAAGTAACAAAACCCAGTGGGAAAAATAAATCTTGGTTTAAGGAAAAGAGTATAACGTAACGTCGTGTGGATATTAGACTCCCCCTCAAGTCTATACCTCCCCCTGATATTTACATTAATCAAGGAATTTGAAAATCTTATGCATGTATCGTTGCCTCGTTAAAAACCTTACCAAGTAACAAAACCCAGTGGGAAAAATAAACCTTGGTCTAAGGAAAAGAGTACAACGTTGTAGACACCCCGATCCGTGACCCCCGCAAGAACCCTAACGACCTCCGAGAACTACTATTTTGGGTCCGGGACCCACCCGAGGACCCGGTACTACACTAGGAGGGTTTGTCGCCCGACAAACTTGTTTTTTAGAGAGATTGTCGCACGACATATCACATTGTCGCGCGACAATCCCTGATATGTCGCGCGACAATTCCACTATGTCGCACAACATTCCCTCTCTGCACCAGACCAACCACTTTCTGACACATCAATCTGTCAGAACCATCACTTCAGCCGTTTGTCGCGCGACATTCCCGTATGTCGCGCGACATATCACAATGTCGCGCGACATTCTCCTTTTTTAAGGAAATGTCGCGCGACAATCTCTCCCGACCAGTATAAATAGGCCAACACCCCCAAGGGTTCAGAGGCGGCAATTAGGATCCGAGAATTTGGTGCTTTAGATCTGATTTTTATCAAGCATTTATTTTACTATTATCTTATTTCTGAAGAATTCTCGAATCTATTTCAACACTCGACGTGTTCCGTTTCTGGAATCGATTTCTCGGAAATATCTGAAGAAAGAGAAGATTACTATCGCCAGAGATCCCTCTGCCGTATTATATTTTCTTTCTTATTATTATTCTCGTCGGGAAGGTAAAGAAAGTCCCTTATAGTATTTAAGATTAGATATCTGTGTACTTGTTTTACTTCTGTTATTCTGTCCACGTTTTATTTGAATAAACTTATTGTCAAGTTATCAATAGTCTACCGTTTTCAAAACAAAAGACCCTGATAAAACTACTTTCAAAACCAGAAGAGTAAGTACATTATCGTCCGGATAAACCCTGTTTTCAAACCCCGGACCGAAAAAGACTTATCTAGGAATTAAAATCCACATATCCTGTCTTTTTCATAGACTGCGACGTGTCTGATAAACTCTCCTCAAAGAGTTCAAATTCCATATTGAATTAGTCCCGACATAAAAATCCGAACCTTTTTCAAAATAATCACAACTCGAGAAAACCGTCATTATCTGAAGAAATAATACGGAATACTCTTTCAAAAATAAAAGGTTTTCGTCATTTGTCATTTACATCTTTTAAATATAAAAACATCGGATCTCGGAATACAAAGGTTTTCATCCCTTTCCCCGTTTTCCCAAATTAGGGTTTTCTTTTATTTATTTAGAAAGTAGTAGACTGTCGGTAAAAGCATCCAAGTTTTTCAACATAGAATAAACTTATAAGACCACTAGAGACCGAAAGGGCGGAATGGGTGCTTAACACCTTCCCAAACCGTAATATAGTTTCCGAATCCTATAAGAATCCCGGTTTCGCAGACAAACGTGTAAAGAAAGGCTTGTCTATAGCCTTTCCTCTTACATGACCTTTTTTGTCCGTTTTCTCGTAAAAACGTACTGGCGACTCTGAATAAACCCCCTTGCATCTAGAAATAGAACGTAGGGACACTTGATATGAATCAACGAAAACGCTCCAGCAAATGGAACGACGGAATCAGTTCCGACGTCCCATGACCCCCACCACCAACAGGGGCGAGACCCGGGGGGTCGCATTTGCGGATTCTCACAGTGGCGACTCTGCTGGGGAACACCATTAGAAAACTAGACTCTTATATGTGGACCTTTGTTTATCTGTTGAAAACTTGCTTTTACTGCTTTCCCTACTCATGTTAATTGATTGAGAAGAAACCTTTTTCTAAAAAATGAGAGTTTTTCGAAAAAGACGTAATAAAGATAATGATATTTGTGAAACCAACCTTTCGAACTTTACACGCACTTTCACAAATCATGCATTGGTTCTACGAGTGTGAATTTACCCCAAACCCTCGGAAGTATTATAAGTGAGTAGGGAGTTGGGTTGCTTGGGCCAACATAAACCGAAAGCATTTACTTCCACTCTCCTTGGCCAAGTACGCCCCCGAGGTATATCGAGTGACGAGAACACTCACGTACCCGGGAAGTATATCAAAAGATTCTTGCACGTACCCGCCCTTGGGGTATATCGCAAGGTCTTGCCAAAAAGGAGGGAGCCTGAAGCCTTAACCGTTCGAACACCTGCGCTGCATCTAAGATTGAGTCAGTTAAAACACTTGTCATACAGCTGTAGGGGATGTACCACCTTACGGCTTACTTTACCACACCTATTTTCCGAGGTTTTCTCTCGACCATTTTTAGTGATTCTTTTGGCAAAAATCGAGTCGCATCATAGTCTCCCTTCATCTTCGCCACGTGGTTTCGTCTACAGCCATAAAGCGACGTCAGTCTGGAAGGTTGGGCCGGTCGAGATCATACCGGAAGACTAGTGAGACCAAGCATACCTGAAATGGCCGATGGACGAGAGAATCAGGAGACAAATCAGAGCCTAGCCGAGGCGTTTGCAGTTCAACCGACTTTAGCCGAGATGCACCGTTTGTTGATGACCGTCAGCATGAATTTGGCAAGCCTCACAAGTGAGCAACAGAACACCCGGAATCGAATGGAAGAGTTGTCAGCCGAACGGACCGCACCACCCGGGTTTGAGCAACTACCACCGAATCGAGATCCGAATCAAGGGCAATCTTCACAAGTACTTCCCCCAATCCAAGGAACCAATCCACCCCAAACGGGCCCCAACATGGCCGGTCCCGTTCAAACCGACCCCAACAATCAGAACCAATGGGCCCCGGATTCAGGCCCCACATACCAACAACAAGAGCCACCCATCGTCTGGCCACAACCTCAGCAAGGCCTCGATCCCCAATATCAACCATGGCCACAAGTCCCCGCAAGACCTATTCCGCCAGCCCCAATAGCCCCTCCCAATGAGTACCCAGACATCAACCGACTCCGGGCAGTATACGCAGAATCGATGATAGCCCGGGAACAGCCCGATGAGGTGTCAAGAGAGAGCGAAGAAATGAAGAAATTGAAAGAGCAGATGAAGGTTCTGCAAAGAGGTGTTTCTCTGATGAAAGGGGCAGACGAGATCACAGACATGAACGCCTTTTCCCTCTACCCAGAAGCCAGACTACCTCAAGGATTTAAGCTCCCCTCTATCACCAAATTCACTGGTACTACACCCCCCAAAACCCATCTCCAATCCTACATCAGATCCATGCAAGTGTCCGGCTGTGGAGAGCCGGAGCTGGCTCAGGCTTTTCACATGACTCTCACGGGGGCAGCCCTGAGATGGTTCTTCGACCTAGAGAAACACCACACGAAAACTTGGGGGGATATCGTCAAAGAATTCATGACCAAGTACGGGTCCAACGAGAATTTGGAAATTACCCGTAAACACCTGGAAATGGCCAAGCAAGGCGAGAAAGAAAGCTTCAGCGACTTTGTCACCCGCTGGAGGGAAATGGCATCCCAAATGTCCAAACGGCCCGACGAAGAAGAGCAGTTAGAAATCATACAGAAGAATTTTACTCCAGCTGTATTGAACTGCATGGGAAAGCATGTATTCCCACACTTCAGAGCCCTGTTGAGTATGGGGTCACAGGTAGAGGAAGAATTGGCCAGAAAGGCGGACACGGATACCAAGAAGGCCTCTTACACTGGAAGAAAGACGGCCACTCCAGCCGTAAACCAACTAAGCTCGTACCCATATCAACAAAACCCATTTCAGCAGTCACCGCAAGTCCCCCCAATGAGTTGGCCTACGCAGGGAGACTCTTCAAACACCGAGGTCAAGAAAAGGAGAAATTTTTGCACCCTCCCCACTACTCTGGTCAAAAGCCTGGAACTACTCCAAAAGGCCGGACTAGTCACCCCACTCAACCCACGCCCTCCACCAAATCCTATTCCCAACACTTGGAGAATGAATGAGAACTGTGCGTACCATCAGGCGGCAGGCCATGACACGGAACGTTGTTTAGCTCTCCGCCATCGTATCCAGGACCTCATTGAAGCCGGAACCATCCCCGCACCCGGCGGGCCCAATGTTACCAACAACCCCCTCCCTAATCATGCTCCACCTGCAGGAATTAACGCCTTAATCACCGATGAAGGCTTTGATCCCGTAGGACTCATTCGGGACGATCCAGCCTATAAGGCACCCGTTATGCTATCGGCAAAAGCACAAGTTGCCCCAGGCCTCAACCCAATAATTGACCAATGGATGGCCAAGATGAACTTCCTACCTGGGCAGGGCTTAGGAAAGACAAATCAGGGGATCTCGCAACCACTCACCATCAAAACCAATCCTGGGAAAGCTGGGATAGGATGGACCCAGGACAAGAAAAAACAACCATGGAAACCCCGCCCCCCTCATAAGGAGACAATCTGTATGACAGAAACCTCTCCCGGGACATTTAGTTGGTCGGCAGAGCCAGAGTCGTCAGAAACTTCAGAGGGATCAGACCCAACATCCCTTTGGATACAACAGATTACCCGCTCAGGAAAGGTATACCAGCCACCACCGATGGATGCCGAAAAATCACCGCCTCCAAAATAAGTAGGAGAAGACCGAGTACTGGAACAGTTGAAGAAAACCCAGGCACACATCACCATTTGGGGCCTCTTGGTTGCCTCCAAACCTCACAGGACCGCTTTCATTAAACTCCTGGATGAGGCTGTCATATCGCCGGACTCCATGCTCGAACAACTGCCAAACATGATCGGGTCACTCACAGTCCAAAGAAGTCTGTCATTTTCAGATGAAGACTTGTCTCCGTTGGGGAGAAAACACAGCCTGGCTCTCCATATCACCGTCCGAACCCGAGGGAAGATCTTGCCACAAGTTCTCATCGACAATGGGTCGACCATAAATGTCTGCCCCCTAAAGACTGCCAGATGCCTGGGTATCTTAGATTCAGAGCTCTCACCATCCGCTGTAACCATCAGGGCCTATGATAATACCAGGAGGGCCGTTCTGGGGTCTCTGAAACTTGATCTCATGGTTGGTCCCGGAAGCTTCCCGGCCGACTTTCAAATCATAGACATTCCTTCCAGTTTTAACCTACTGTTGGGAAGAGCATGGCTACACGACATAGGAGCACTCCCCTCCTCCTTGCACCAAAAGATCAAGATACCGTTTGAAGGGAACATAATTACCATCCAAGGAGATCCTGAAAGGACCTTGGCGGATATGGAGTTACCAGTTTTGGGAATCGGGAGCCAGAGCATATAGTTGGGAGGCTTTTCTTACGAGCCTCAAGTGCAAACTCTTAGCACCCAGACAATCAGGTATCTTCCCCCTGACAATATCCCCGGTCTCAGCACCAAGATTACAAATATGTTGAGAATGATGAAATACTTGCCTGGAGCCGGTCTGGGAATGGGACAACCAGGACTACTTCAAGCATTGGAACCAGTAGCAAGGTACGAGAAGGAAGGTTTGGGGTACCAACACACTGAAGAGGACGATCAACAAAAAAGGGGTCGAGGGCATCAGTATCCGAGTTTCAGCTCTCTGAACGGTTTCTTTGTCAAAGAAGGAGAGGACTTCCCCTTTTGCGGCTTCCAGGAGCCTTGGAGAAACAGCGACGGAGAGAACCTTCCTGGGTGGGAAATCTTCTATGAAGAGGACCTATATATCAAAGAAAACACCGTACACAGCTTCGCTACCAAGTTGACAATCGGGCCGAAGGAAGAAAGTGAAGACATGAAAGGCGAAGAGGAAGAAATGATCGGAGATCTCTTCGACATCATGGCTCTGGGAGATGATGAGCCAGGAGACGACCCTGTACACTTGATATACGCTGATCCAGACTACCAAGGGGAAAGGGAAAAGAGCGAAATTGTAAGGGTGAGAGATAAGAGTGAGGGTAAGGATAGGAAGGAGTCACTCCTAAATGAACTTTTTAAACTTGTACCTGTAAATACTAGTATCAATAAAGAAGAGTCTATTTTGCGTTATCCTGTTATTTTTAATTCTGTAATTGCTTATATGGAATTGGAAAGAATGAACGAACACCCTGAACGGGAGGAGCAACGTATACAAAGCAAGGAAGGAGACACTCTTGTGATTAACCTCGGAACAGAGGAGGAAAAGAAAAGAGGTCCGCATTGGGGCAAGCCTAAGTGGGACAGAGAGAGAATAATTCACACAAACTCTGAAAGAGTATGTGGATGTCTTCGCCTGGTCTTATGCAGATATGCCGGGTTTGAACAGTCAGATAGTCATGCACGAAATACACACCAATCCAGAACTTAGGCCCGTCAAACAGAAGCTGAGGAAACTTACGCCAGAATGGTCCTTGAGAGTGAAAGAAGAAGTAATGAAACAACTGAGTGTGGGATTCTTACGGGTGATCGAGTACCCCTCGTGGTTAGCCAACATCGTGCCTGTTCCAAAAGCTAATGGGAAAGTCCGCATGTGTGTGGATTACCGGGATCTCAATAAAGCTTGTCCAAAGGACGATTTTCCATTGCCCAACATCGATTTGATAGTAGATAATACTGCCAACCACGCCCTTAAGTCATTTGTGGATGGTTTTGCCGGATATAACCAGATCAAGATGCACCCGGATCACCAGGAGAAAACAGCATTTATCACACCGTGGGGAACATACTGCTACACCGTTATGCCGTTTGGGCTGAAGAACGCAGGGGCAACATATCAGAGGGCAGCTACGGCTATCTTTCACGACATGATTCACAAAGAAGTAGAGGTGTATGTAGACGACATGATAATCAAGTCAAAAGAGAGGGAAAGCCACGTACCAGCCTTGCGAGCCTTCTTTGATCGGCTCCGCCAGTATCAGATGAGACTCAATCCGCAGAAATGTGTGTTCGGGGTAACCAAAGGAAAACTCCTGGGATATGTCGTCAGTAAAAAAGGAATCGAGGTAGACCCCGCTAAAGTTCAAGCTATCCAAGACATGCCCGAGCCTCGTACCGAGAGGGAAGTCCGAGGATTTTTGGGCAATCTGCAGTACATCAGCAGGTTTATCTCTCAACTCACCCAAACTTGCGAACCCATCTTCAAACTCCTGAGGAAGTCTTCACCAGGAGAATGGAACGATCAATGCCAAGAGGCTTTTGACAAAATCAAGGAGTACCTCTCCAAGCCCCCAGTGTTAGCCCCGCCTCAGACCGGACTACCACTAATTCTATACCTAACCGTCACTGACTCATCCACGGGAGCAATGCTAGCCCAACACCTCACCGATACCCGGAAGGAGCAGGCCATCTATTTCCTCAGCAAAAAGCTATCCCCATTTGAGATAAACTACACACCATTGGAAAAATCGTGTACCGCTCTCGTCTGGGTAACACAGAAACTACGGCACTACATGCTAGTTTTTCCAGTCATCCTGGCATCACGGATTGATCCATTGAAATACCTCTTCGAGAAACCGGCTCTCTCGAATCGAATGGCAAAATGGTTATTTCTACTCTCCGAATTCGACATCACCTACATGACCCAGAAGGCAGTCAAAGGCAAGATCATAGCTGATTACCTGGCCCACAATCCGATATTGGGAGACATGATAGAAGAAGCCGAGTTCCCGGACGAAACCATCATGAACGTCGAGATCAATGAAGACTGGAGGTTGTACTTTGACGGGGCCGCCAATCGGAACGGAAACGGGATAGGCATCCTGTTAGTTTCTCCGGACCAAACTCACTCCCCGGTGTCATATCGTCTGGACTTTTTCTGCACCAACAATATGGCCGAATATGAAGCCTGCATACTCGGGTTAGAGATCGCTCTTCAAAGGGGTATAAAGAGAATACAGGTATACGGAGATTCAGCACTAGTGGTCCATCAAGTTCTGAAGGAATGGAAGATCAAGGATGAGAAATTAGTCCCTTACCTCGCCCGATTAGAGGAAGTCGCGGGAAAGTTCGAGCGTGTGGAGTTTTACTATATCCCCAGGTCCCAGAACAGTTTTGCTGACGCATTGGCAACCCTGGCATCTATGATCGATATTCCGGAGGGGATGGAGGAAATAACCCTCACAGTACAAAAGAAATCAGGACCCGCGCACTGCATGACCCTTGAGGTGGAAATTGAAAAAGACGGTGACTCAACCGTTTGGTTTTATGATATCTGGAACCTGCTGAAGAACCATCAGTATCCCGAGAAAGCAGACAAGAGAACGCGGATCACACTCAGGAGACTAGCATTAGGATTCATACTCTGTGCCGGAAGATTGTATAAGAGGAACTACGACGGGACTCATCTTCAATGTCTCACCGAAGAGGAATCGATTAGAATGATGGATCAGATACATGGGGGCGATTGCGGACCTCATATGAGCGGGCATACGCTTGCCCGCAAGATCATCAGGCAAGGGTATTTCTGGTCTACCCTACAAACTGACTGCGCTGATCATGTACGCCGTTGTCACAAATGCCAAATTTATGCTAAGTCCCAGAAGCTTCCTCCAAAAGAGTTGTACAACATGACTGCTCCCTGGCCTTTTTCAGCTTGGGGAATTGACGTCATTGGGAAAGTCTCACCCAAAGCCAGTAACGGCCATGAATTCATACTAGTAGCCATCGACTACTTCACCAAGTGGGTGGAAGCCGAATCTTACCAAACCCTGGATGCCAGGAAAGTTGCCCGATTCATCAAAAGGAATATTGTCTGCCGATATGGGGTCCCACACGAGATCATCTCAGATAACGGCACCCACTTCGAAGGAGAAGCTAATACAGTCATGGAGGAATACGGTATCACCCGACACAAATCTTCGCCATATAGACCACAAACCAATGGGGCAGTTGAAGCCGCCAACAAGAATTTGAAGAATATCCTGAGCAAGATGACCGACACCTGCCGGGACTGGCCGGAGAAATTACCATATGCATTGTGGGGATACCGCACCACCGAAAGGGTCTCTACCGGGGCAACCCCGTTCTCGCTTACATACGGGATGGAAGCAGTCCTCCCTGTCGAGTTAGAGGTTCCTTCCCTCAGAGTAATGCTAGAGAATCAGGTCAATGAACTGGAGTGGGTCCAGGCACGTTATAACGAGCTAGCCTTACTAGATGAGAAAAGATTGAAAGCCGCATACCACCATCAAGGGTATCAGAAGAGAATCGCTCGAGCATTTAACCAGAGAGTGAGGACTCGGGGTATCAATGAAAATGACATCGTGTTGAAAGAAATTCGAGAGCCAGCCAGAGATCCAAGGGGAAAGTTCGGGCAGAAGTGGACAGGGCCGTATATCGTCAAAGAAATCAATACAGGGGGCGCCGCTATACTCACTGACCTAGACGGGCAGTTACTACATTCACCAGTCAACATGGACCGACTGAAGAAGTATTATCAATAAGCACGACATGTATAAGAACTACGTAAACCTGAGCCCCAACTCGAATATTGTATTTTTTGGAAAAATAAAAAAAAAGGGGGGAACGTAGGCAACCTGAGAAGTGACTTCAGGCCCGGTTTAAAGCTTTGTAAAGAAATTTATTTCTCATAAAAAGTCCCTTCATATATTATTAAAGAGGTGGTTCAGAACACCGAGAGTTACAAAGGAAGTACAGCATATAAAGAAGAAACTAATCCCTAGGGGTTGGCCACACTGGGTCCTCAGCGGCCAAATCAATTCGAGCCTCATCCAAAATCTGGTACGCAAAGACAATGCCATCCTCTGTAGGCTCAGAATCCATGAATCGGAACCACTCCATTTGAAAGGGGTCATCAATCAGCTCTCCTTCTAGAGATTGCCAGCAAGAGCGGATAATGTCAGCCCGGAGGGGCCTGGAAATACCGAAACGAGCATAGTTAAACCGCCGAGTCAATCGAGCACGCCACATCCTCTCTACTGATAGGGAGACATGCTGGGTCACAAATTTGGACTCAAAGGAGAAGTTGTTCAGGCCGAGAGGAATATCCTGAGGAACGTTGAACTGCCGAAGAAGACGACCTAGGAGATAAAAGGAGGTAAACCAGAGCCCACGGAGCCGAACATAATTCTGTCCCCCGGTACTAAGCACCATCGCCCTCAACTTCCACCAAGGAATGTTCCATCGTATGGCACGAAAGTTCTCCGAAAACCACACCGTCCAATCAGAGGAAGACATGGTCAAAGCACCAAAGAGAGGACGATGGAAAAAATGAGTCGGATTGTCGAGCCGAACCCCGTTGAAGCCCACCGATCGGAAACGCTCCAAGAGCCACATGTATAGCAAACGCGGACTTCCCCTGAAGAAAGGCGAAGCCCCCCTTTGAATATCATCCAGGCCATTTAAAGTCTCTGCAAGAACAATGGGCACTATGGACTCTCCATTTCTAGCATGATAGATCAAACTCAGTATAGTCGGATCCACACGGGAAGAACCCGTCACCAGCAGCATATCAGAGACAAGGCAGATCAATGCCGCCGCAGTACGCCCCACACCGTAAGAGTCTCTATCTTCATAACGATGAAAAAACCTCACCATTTTGTGGAGGTCAAGGAGTCCGTCAACAATAAAACCATCACAGGCCGCTGGGGGAATGGCTAACAGAGCAATCAGCATGTCTCGAGGACCGATTCCTTCTATAGGAACTGCCATCGGGAGACGAACGTCAGAACGTAACAGCCAGGAGAACTCCTCATAGGTTGGGCAGAGCTCATCTAGTCCAAAACGGAAGAGATGGTCCGCAAGACTCCAGAAATACAAGGCACCTAACAGAAAGGAGAAATCTACAGGACGATGGCACCAGCCCGCCAAAGGACTAAATGCACCAAAGTTCAAACCATTTTCAGAAGATATCAGAGCATCTCGAGCTTTAACATAAGAAAAATCAGAGTTGGTACGGTAGGAAGACATTTTGGAGAGGTGTGGGGATGAAGGAAGGAAGATGGGTGTATTTATAGCAAAAAAGAGGGTCCTGTACCTGTTTGTCGCGCGACAAACCCATTTTCAGGGGGAAGTGTCGCGCGACAAACCCATGACCAGGAGGGATTGTCGCGCGACAAACCCATCTGGGGGGCACCCTACTTTTTTCCTTATACATAATGGTCATCTTTGGCAAAAGAATCACTTCTGGATGCTTTTCTGTTCTCACTTTGTTCTTTTTTGCAGGAAACATAAGTATCACTACACTACAAGGTATGACTTTTAAATTACCAGCTCTTATATATATATATGTATATATCTTGCACAGACAGAGAATAAAAGTATAATCAAACACAGATAAAGATATTTTATAAAATCAATAAAAGAACAGTTTTTAAATATTCGTCTAAAATAAATACATATCTGTCCAACTAACACTAAATGCAGAAAAAGAAAACTAATCTACTCGGGCGCGTTTTGACACGCTCCCGCTATCACCCGAGCCCTCCTCGGGAGTAAGATCAACAACTGGGACGCTGGGAGCAAGAGGAGCTGCCGCCTGGGAAAGACCCGTAGACTGAACCGGCACCGTCGGACGGATCACCGAAGATCGGGATCGCCTAGAAGTCCGACTACTACTCCGCCTAGACTCCGACCGAGCATGGGAAGAGGTCAGGGGGTCGTCCGGCCGTAAGGAGACGTCGATAGCCCTCTGATAGTCGCGCATGTAGGCTGGAGGGTCTCGACCGACGTACTGGAGCAGGTTCCAGCTGTAGAAATACTGGGCATACCAGGCCCGTAGATCCGCCACCCGTACACCCACTCTCTGTAAAAAAAAGACATACAATAAAGAGGAGAATCAGCACAGTCAAAATAAATAGATATAAACATGAAAGTATCAGGAGAAGTTGAAGAAGATACCTCATCATCAGAGCGACCACCCAAGAAATCAAAAGTATCCTCGGGAAGGGGATACTCCGGGACAGAATATCGACATAGGCCCGCGCCGACATAAGAAATATCTCTGGGGAGTGGGGGTAGATCTACCCACGAAATAGATGACCCCGCAGGAGCAGCTGCAGAAGAAGACCCTCCCTCCTCACGAATGGGGAACAAGGGTGGACGAGAGGATGAGCCGCCAAAGCCCGGAGATCGGGCGGGAGGCCCCATGACAGTCGTCGGTAGAGGGGTCAACGTAGCATATGTTCGGACCCCGGAGGATCCACCATGGCCGTCGCCCCCAAAGGAGGTACCCCACTAGAAGGAGTAGTCGCCGCCGCGGGAGGAGTCCGCCCAAACTGATCAAAATCTGCCCCAAGGTCCGCGGGCTCCCAGGACCTCTCAGAAAATCCCGCTCTCCCCTCAGCAGCCTCAGCAGCAGCAAAAAGGCCCCCCGGAGACACGGAAGGGCCGGTGGGAAACTCGAAGCCCTCAGCGCGCTGCCCCCCCGCAGGTGTCGCCTGAGGTGGCGGCTCCGGAACCGCTGTCGCATCGCCTCCCTCGCCCTCTGGCCGATCACCGCCCTCAGCCGCAGCAGGAACATCCCTCTCTCCCTCAGGATCCTCATCCTCAGAATCCGGAATGTTGTCCCTCTGATCAGGGACAGGTGGCAAATGACCCGGGACCGCCCTAGCTAAATGAGTCTGTCCCCGTATGTAATGGGGATCACCTCCCAAAGTCTGGTATCTCTCGTAGAAGACCCGTCCCCGAGTCCCCTTCGGCTCCCTCATCAGGTAACGGGCAGCAAAAACAGCGTAGTCTCCCTCCTCGACGAACGTCTGGAAACCGAGTCCGTCGACTAAAGCCTGCACCATCACCTGATCAATCTCACCCGTCCGCCTCATCAGAACAGGAGGGAACAAAGGGATACGCGGCCACTGGGACGGCGTATGCTGACGGATGACCCTCTCGCCCAAGTAGAAGAGAAGGCCGTACTCATCCCGGATAAGCCGCCTGGTCCTCGAGGCGGTCAGAGCACGGCCATACCCATAATGATGACCCAGATCACCCCAAGGGGCCCACTCAATCTGAAAAGAGAATAAGATTTTATTTCAGTATTTTATATATTCTACTATATCTGACTATTGAAAAGCAAGAAAACTAAAAATATTTTACCTGCTCCTCCCGCAGATCATGAACAGCAGCAGCTCCGGTCTCCCGAGTCCGGTATACATAAGGAGCCCTATAGTTCCCCGCGATGAATTGGCGGAGAAAAGGGAACTGGTCCTCGTTCTCAACGAGGAGATCCACCTGGGCGCGACCCAGACGGGTATAAGCTACAAACCAGCTCTGAAAAGGAAAGATAGAAGAAATCAGCAATGATCAACAAGTAATGAGCAAAGAACTGAAGCAAAGACAGAAAGACTAAAAAATGTACCTCCCACAGCAAAGAAAAGCCCTTGAGGTTCAGGGCTAAATGACGAGAGACCTGGTCCATGGCATCGTAAAGGACTGCAAGAATAAAGCCTCCCCAGTCGTAGTCAAATATGAGGCTGAAGTCCCGAAGATAGGGCAACCACCAAAGATGAGCCGTGTCCCCACCACGAGCCTCGAATAGATCATGAAGTGTCAGTAGAAGGAGGACGCGGGCATACTGACGCGCCTCCTGACGGGTCATAGGAACCCCTGAAGCGACTAGCCGAGCCCTCTCTGTGGCTAAACGCGTAACCAAGACGCCCCGAGGAATCGTGTCACCAGAACTCCGCCGCTCCGGGAACCATCCTGATGAACTAACAATGCCCTCGGCTGTCAGACGCAGGGGAACGTCGATCTGAATAGGGACCCCCTGAAGGAATCCCGGTCAGAGCAAAAAGATCAAGGGGTGTCATCGTCATCTCACCCCAGCTCCAGTGAAAAGTATGAGTAGTATCCCACCAGTGGCAAGCCAATGCCGACACCAAAACTGTCGCCCTAGAAACCCGCTCCGGGAGGGCGTCGAAGAGGGAGCCAAAAGGAGTCGCGAGAATCAACTCCTGGACAGGGGCCGGTGCCCGTCGCCACTCCGAAGATATAGTGTTGGGGGAACCCCAACCGCGGCCAACCCACTGCAGACAAAGGAACGAGTATGGGGTTATGAGGGTACTTTGGTGTAATTATGAGAGTTATAGGGGTTATAAGGGTAAATTATGTAATTTCCAAAACCTGAGGGTACTTTGGTGTAATTATGAGAGTTATGGGGTTATAAGGGTAAAATATGTAAATTTCCAAAACCTGAGGGTACTTTGGTGTAATTATGAGAGTTATAGGGGTTATAAGGGTAAATTATGTAATTTCCAAAACCTGAGGGTACTTTGGTGTAATTATGAGAGTTATAGGGGTTATAAGGGTAAATTATGTAATTTCCAAAACCTGAGGGTACTTTGGTGTAATTATGAGAGTTATAGGGGTTATAAGGGTAAATTATGTAATTTCCAAAACCTGAGGGTACTTTGGTGTAAATATGAGAGTTATAGGGGTTATAAGGGTAAATTATGTAATTTCCAAAACATGAGGGTACTTTGGTGTAATTATGAGAGTTATAGGGGTTATAAGGGTAAATTATGTAATTTCCAAAACCTGAGGGTACTTTGGTGTAATTATGAGAGTTATAGGGGTTATAAGGGTAAATTATGTAATTTCCAAAACCTGAGGGTACTTTGGTGTAATTATGAGAGTTATAGGGGTTATAAGGGTAAATTATGTAATTTCCAAAACCTGAGGGTACTTTGGTGTAATTATGAGAGTTATAGGGCTATAAGGGTAAAATATGTAATTTTCCAAAACCTGAGGGTACTTTGGTGTAATTATGAGAGTTATAGGGCTATAAAGGTGAATTATGTAATTTTCCAAAAACCTGAGGGTACTTTGGTGTAATTATGAGAGTTATAGGGCTATAGGGGTAAATTATGTAATTTTCCAAAACCTGAGGGTACCTTGGTGTAATTATGAGAGTTATAGGGCTATAAGGATAAATTATGTAATTTTCCAAACCTGAGGGTACTTTGGGGTAATTATGAGCGTTATAGGACTATAAGGGTACATTTCATAATTTTCTAAAGGGTATCACAGGTAAAAAGTACGAGTTTCACTAAATCGGACATCATTTCTGGGCAGGCATGCATACTAACATTGTTTAAAAATACATGCAGGAAACAACAGAAATAATGGAACAGATAAATACACAAAAGGAAGACATACCAGAGATCGACGGCGAATCTCGTGAGAGACAGGCTCCATCAAGAGCCATGGGACATCCGGGACCGGAGCAGCCCGGGTAATGTCTCTATAGACCACCGCCCGACCGCGGTTGATCCCATCCTCATCATACCAATCCAAGTCCGCCCAGTCGTCATGATGAGGGCTGCAGCGGAGAACGCCCTGAGCGTCTGTAAAAGTGACCTCCTCCTGGTCACCCTCCAATCTATCAGGATGTGCAGGGTCCATCGATATAGGTAGAATATGTGAAAAGGTCGGAAAAAATCGGAAAAGCGGCAGGGCTTCCGCGCTCGGAAAAAGAGAAAAAAGAGAGAGAAAGAGAGCTAGAGAGAGAAGGAGAGAGGAGAGAATGAGGTGGAATGAGCTCAGCAAGGGATTATATAGTGAAGAGGATTGTCGCGCGACAAATGGCCACATTGTCGCGCGACAAAGACCCCTGTACCGAAGTGTCGCGCGACAATCCCCCCATCCCCTGAATTTTTGACTTTTTTTTTCTCATTTTTTATCTCCTGCAGGGGTACTTCAGAGAAGCAGTTTTCGAAAATTGCTAAAAACCGCACACTCAGGATGAAATTTAAAGAATAAAACTTCCAAATCATCTCTCCGGAAAACGCGAGAACAGAATGCCATGATTAAAGTAGTCTCTGATCTCACAGAAAGGACCGAGACCAGCAATGAGAAAAGGCAGAATGCCACGATAAAACGGGAATAGAAAAAATTGAAAAAGTAGAAAAGAGAAAGAACCCGTATGAGCGCCCAGAGCGAGCGAGAGAAACAGAAATGCAGAGTGACAGGGAGAGCCACACCAAAAGTGACAGCTAGGCCAAAACCGGCTCAGGGCTTCGTTTTGGGTGAGTAAGGCTCCTGATCACGACAAAGGGACAAAAAGACTCCTGGTCAAAAACAGAGAAGGCCAGGAAAAGTCTTTCCCAAAAGAGGAAGAAATAAGGGCATCGAAAAAACAGAATACGATGTGGGCCCACCAAAAGAGAAAACTAAGAAAAGAACAGAGATCAGAGGTTGAACTTTCAAACAAATTTTCTTTTCAGCATGATAAAGGAGAGATGGTTTGGAAAAAATCTCGAATCATCGCACTGCGAGAAACAAGAGAAAATCGAAAACTGCCTTCCAAGAGAGGTATCCTCGCTCGAGGAAAACATGAGAGTAAAGTTCGAGAAAGGCGCAAGAAAATGGATATCCGGATAAGATTAGACCTTGAGGAGCTCTTACCACCCTCACGAGGATTTCTCTCTCTCACTCTAGCGGTCTAAGAGAGACAATAAGTATGTTTTATCACAACACAAGCCCTCTTCGGAGGCAAAACACAAACACAAGCCCTCGCCAGAGGCAAAAAGTACTCACAAGAAGCCATCCCAGAGGCAATTGTCTTTCTTATTACAGATTAAAAGCCCTCCCAGAAAGGCACGGTGTAGCAATGGTAGTCCTCCCACCTGAAGGCGAAGCCCTCCCAGAGAGGCACGAACGGTAGTCCTCCCACCTGAGGCGAAGCCCTCCCAGAGAGGCACGAACGGTAGTCCTCCCACCTGAGGCGAAGCCCTCCCAGAGAGGCACAATGGTAGTCCTCCCACATGAGGCGAGAAGATCTAAAAAGCCCTCCCAGAGAGGCACGGTGTAGCAACGGTAGTCCTCCCACCTGAGGCGAAGCCCTCCCAGAGAGGCACGAACGGTAGTCCTCCCACCTGAGGCGAAGCCCTCCCAGAGAGGCACGAACGGTAGTCCTCCCACCTGAGGCGAAGCCCTCCCAGAGAGGCATACGGTAGTCCTCCCATCTGAGGCGCAAAGTGGAACAAATGAAAGTCCTCGAAAGAGGCAATGAGGTAACACAAGCCCTCTGCGGAGGCAAACCAATCGCCAAGCCCTCTCCAGAGGCACTCACAAGTACTTCTATACGCATACACTTTCTTAGAGTTCCTGCGGGAGCCATGGATCAAGGTCTCTTCCAGTCGCATCAATTCCTTGCAAGCAAGGAGCTTGAGTCGAGAGGGTCTGTAGACACCCCGATCCGTGACCCCCGCAAGAACCCTAACGACCTCCGAGAACTACTATTTTGGGTCTGGGACCCACCCGAGGACCCGGTACTACACTAGGAGGGTTTGTCGCCCGACAAACTTGTTTTTTAGAGAGATTGTCGCACGACATATCACATTGTCGCGCGACAATCCCTGATATGTCGCGCGACAATTCCACTATGTCGCACGACATTCCCTCTCTGCACCAGACCAACCACTTTCTGACACATCAATCTGTCAGAACCATCACTTCAGCCGTTTGTCGCGCGACATTCCCGTATGTCGCGCGACATATCACAATGTCGCGCGACATTCTCCTTTTTTAAGGAAATGTCGCGCGACAATCTCTCCCGACCAGTATAAATAGGCCAACACCCCAAAGGTTCAGAGGCGGCAATTAGGATCCGAGAATTTGGTGCTTTAGATCTGATTTTTATCAAGCATTTATTTTACTATTATCTTATTTCTGAAGAATTCTCGAATCTATTTCAACACTCGACGTGTTCCGTTTCTGGAATCGATTTCTCGGAAATATCTGAAGAAAGAGAAGATTACTATCGCCAGAGATCCCTCTGCCGTATTATATTTTCTTTCTTATTATTATTCTCGTCGGGAAGGTAAAGAAAGTCCCTTATAGTATTTAAGATTAGATATCTGTGTACTTGTTTTACTTCTGTTATTCTGTCCACGTTTTATTTGAATAAACTTATTGTCAAGTTATCAATAGTCTACCGTTTTCAAAACAAAAGACCCTGATAAAACTACTTTCAAAACCAGAAGAGTAAGTACATTATCGTCCGGATAAACCCTGTTTTCAAACCCCGGACCGAAAAAGACTTATCTAGGAATTAAAATTCACATATCTTGTCTTTTTCATAGACTGCGACGTGTCTGATAAAATCTCCTCAAAGAGTTCAAATTCCATATTGAATTAGTCCCGACATAAAGATCCGAACCTTTTTCAAAATAATCACAACTCGAGAAAACCGTCATTATCTGAAGAAATAATACGGAATACTCTTTCAAAAATAAAAGGTTTTCGTCATTTGTCATTTACATCTTTTAAATATAAAAACATCGGATCTCGGAATACAAAGGTTTTCATCCCTTTCCCCGTTTTCCCAAATTAGGGTTTTCTTTTATTTATTTAGAAAGTAGTAGACTGTCGGTAAAAGCATCCAAGTTTTTCAACATAGAATAAACTTATAAGACCACTAGAGACCGAAAGGGCGGAATGGGTGCTTAACACCTTCCCAAACCGTAATATAGTTTCCGAATCCTATAAGAATCCCGGTTTCGCAGACAAACGTGTAAAGAAAGGCTTGTCTATAGCCTTTCCTCTTACATGACCTTTTTTGTCCGTTTTCTCGTAAAAACGTACTGGCGACTCTGAATAAACCCCCTTGCATCTAGAAATAGAACGTAGGGACACTTGATATGAATCAACGAAAACGCTCCAGCAAATGGAACGACGGAATCAGTTCCGACGTCCCATGACCCCCACCACCAACAGGGGCGAGAACGTAGGGACACTTAATAATCAAGAATCATGACTAATATTATATAAGTAATTAAAAAATTTAATCATACTACCTAATATTAAAAAGTAGATATAAGAAAGGATTTACCTTGGTAATGTTGAAGAAATAGGTAAAATAGTATTTTAGAGCCATTTTGAGGGTAATTTTTAGTGGTATCTCACACTTGATTGTGAAATATTATTATAGATTCGTATTCCCCTCCATGAGAACATTGAAATCGTATATTTGTTTGCTCAAAATGGTTATGGGTTGAATAAGAAATTGTCACTTAAAGTGAGTTATTTAAGATAGAAAAATGGAATGAAAATGAGTAAATCCCACATGGGAGCTTTGTGAAAAAATTGATGGGTTTATAAGAGATCACCTCTTATAAAGTTGATAAGCATTTAAGAAAAATAAGATCCCTATGTATAGTTTTGCTTCTTAAGTTACTACATGTAAGTTCCTATTTATATATATTTTTTCAAAAAATACCCCATATATAATAAAAACAACCCAAAACCAAGTGGGGGCGCTGGCCCCCAGCCACTTACCCCCATGTGGCTCTGCTTATGATGAGTCCTATTACTTTTCAAAACACTTCTATCTTCATTTTACTCTCAATCATTCTTGTCATAATGTTCATTTCCCCAAATATTGCTTCTACTTCTTATGCTAAAGAAGCAATAGCTTTTCTTCAATGGAAATCAAGCCTTTTAAGCCAAAACAAGTCCAAGCAAAATTCATGGACTCTTCCTCCTAATAATGCCACCAATTCTTCTCCTTATTTTAATAATAACAAAAGGAAAGTTATTTAAATTATCTCGTGAATTTTTAGGCGACCAAGAAATACTTGGGTGGTGTTTGTTTCATATTTTAAAATCCAAGTTTTTAATTTTCTACATAGAAGTCAATTTTACTTCACACTTTTTAAAATTTATTTCACTTTATTTTCAATCTCATAATTTTTTTGACACACCATAACTTTAAATCCAAAATCTAGAATTAGATAAAAAAGTATATATTTGAATCCTCCTCATCAAGATTTATAAAATAAGATCCATTTATGACTAATTTTTATGTTTTTTTCATGAGTTTTTTGAATTGGTTGTGAAAAACTCTAAAAAAAATTAAATTCACTTTTTAACAGATTTTCACGTTTCTTAAAATCTTAATTCAAAAACATAATTTAAAATATCACCCAAATAAGTCATCGAGAGTCTTGAAAAAAACAAAACAGAAGGAAAAAGGACTAAAATATTGGTGGTTCACAATCCCCCAAGTTGCCCGTATTATGGGTTTAAAACTTTCCTTTTCGCTCTCACTGTGGAGTGTGGACTACTTTGAAGCCGAGAATCAAGACGATGTCTTCTCTCAACGTTCCTTCTCTCCGTTCTGCTCTACCATTAATGCTTATATTAGGTACATTGTTTGGTGTATCGCTTCCCACAAAAGAAAAAAACGAGATGCTGCTAACACAGGCCGGAAATCCAAACTCCGGTGAAATTGGAATCCCGGAGATGTCCTCACCTTCCCCGCCAAATAGTACCGGCGTTCCTCTCCCGCCGGATATCGCCGGCGACCATCTCCCGCTGTATATTGCCGGGGACCCGTCCCCGCCTTATCCGCCGAACGTTCTGTCTAAATCACTGACTGCCCTCCGGGTCGGAGTTGGGATTGTGCTGCTTGCTGTGGCCATTATTATTTTCATTTCTGTAGCGAAGCATTGAAGTTTTGATTATTTGTGGCTCTGGATCATTGTCTAGAGAAATGCTTCTAAATTTGTATTCACTACTGCAATTTAAATGCAGGGCGATTCCATGTTGATTTTCCCATAGCATTACTTATATTATTATAAATAAATTATATATTGACTGTTTGAGGTGTCATTGTAGTCATGTAGTATTAAGCAGGATTGATGGTAGTCAATTACGAGTGCTTCTAATATCTGTGACTAGGGTTTTATTGTGTTTATTTACCAGTCTATTTTGGATCTCTTTGATTTCATTTTGTTGAGGACAATGCTTAGTGGCGAAGTTAGAATTTAATGATAAGCTTAAAATATGAGCAAGATTCGTATGTTTATCTTGTAAATTACTTTAATTTTAAGGAGTCTTAAACTGTGCAACAGCCCAACAGACAACTGAAAAGAGTAGTTGGTGGATCGTTACAAGTTCTTTTTTGTTCGATTACTTTCTTTTTTATTTATTTATTAGTATTGGGTGGGTTTACCTAAAAAAACGAGGTTAAAAATAGTACGTATTTTCTCTGGTTGCAAATATCTTGACAGGATGAAGCCACTGCGGGTTTGAGTGGATATTCAACTCTTTTGGAATTTTTTTTGGCACAACAAACTCTCTAGATCAATGAATTTTGGTGTTCACATAGATTTTTCACAAATGCACCCTACCCTTTTTGACATCAATTGACATAATCAGTTGATCTTAAAAATGAGTCTGGCTGTTTTAGAATTGTTGTAGTCCTTAAAAGGTTATTTTGACTTTTCAATGCTATGAAGACTTTGTAATAACCAGTGTTTTAAAAATTGTAAATCGGACTTAGATCGGCGGGGTGGGGATTGGGGATTTTTGGAGAAAAAATCGAGAATTAACCGGCAAACCCATAATTTGAAAAATCGGGAATTAAGTAATATAATAACATTATTTTTCTCTAATAAAATAAAAAATATATATAAATTAGATTACTTTTTTTATATATAAATTAAATTGCATTCTCTACCAAAAGTTGAACAAAATTTATTATTTATTTATTATTTGTTACTTTTCAAAATATTAAATACCATTTAAATAAGCAACAATTTTATATTTTATATTTTTTAAAAAAAAAGAGAATAACTCCTCATAAATTTAAATGGGCCCATTAGTAATTCTATAAATATTCAATATAATTAAGCTAGATTAGTTAGGTCATTGACCACTTTAAATTAAAACCCTATTCTTTTCTTAACTCCTCTCTTTCTCACACCCACATCTATGGTCGTCTTTCTCTATCATCTTCTTCCATTTTCATCTTAGGATCCGGAATTGAAAAAAGAATGAATTGGCAAGCGGGGGCCATAAACCTTGTCACCAAATTATTGGACACGTAAAGTAGTAAATGGAAATCTTAGCCCTTTTTTTCTTTCAATAAAATTTCTACCAATCCTAATATGATGACTAAAGAGTATCAGGCAGCTTACAAACTCCACGTAGACCCAAAATAATAAATATATATATATATATAATATAATATAATTTTTCAATGTAAAAATACCAGCTATCAAAATAATTTTATATACTCGTTTCATTTTATAACTAAATACTTAAATTAAATAATTCACTAATTGAGTAATTTTAACTTGTCCAATTCATAAATTGGAGAATAACCAAACGGGTTCTAAATATATATTTAAATAATTATATTATGATTGTGTTTGATTAGTTATAAATATTATGATTGCGAATTACAAGGAAAATTTTAAAAAATACGGATTATCTTTATTTGGCATTATAAATAAAAAAAAATAGTAAATTATTTTTCACAATTTACTGCAACACAATTTCACACCAAAACATATTGCAACTCTTTTTCATTATTTATAGTTTCAAAAATTGAACGAAAATATATTCTATTTATATGAAAAACTCTTTAAATCAAAAAAATGTACACTATATTAAATATTAAATTATAGAAATACAACATAAAAACAAAAATGGTGCGGACTGGTCTATATATATATGGAGCGACATTTTTTCATTAGTAAAAACATCTTCCAATATTTTGACGACAAAAGAATTATCGATAAAGGTTGGTCTATATACGCCCATTAAGCCCCTATTTTGAAACTCTTGTTTAGGGTGATTTTGTTTCCACCTCCAATAACCCTTCGTTTTATTGTCACTTTTCATTCGGTCCTTGAGCACCGAGTCAGGGTTTCTTATTCGGTCCTTGAGGGCCGAGTATCTTACTCAGTCTTTAAGCACCGAATAACATGTCCTTACTCGATGTTCAAGGACCAAACGAGAGGTGAGAGTGAAACCAAGAATTATTGGGGGTGAAAATAGAATCATCCCTTATTTAAGTTGGCACAAACGTGTACATGCATGTAATCAGAATAAAACGCAACATTAAGTAATTGTAAATCATATTTTACACATAAAAATAATGAAAGTATATGTTATATGTGCGCGACAGTGCCACAACAATTGAATCTTTACCTGTAATGTGGGGATAGATCTTTTTCAAGTAAAGCCTGACATATTTTTAGCATAAAAAGTAGCGTATATATTTTTTATTTTACAAAAGAAAACAAACAAAACTATAAAGAAATATTCTCAAGAGTCAGCTAACGCTAATTTTGGTCAAAGTCGTCACTGATGGGACTCACTAGAGTTGTTGTGGTCATTGCCTTCGAGTGCTATCTTGATGAATTTCTTCAAGTCCTCCATGTACTGGGCAGTGTCATAATCTGCAATTTCATTAATTAGAAGCACTGCTTCCAGGTCTAATGCCCTCGTTTAAATCATCCAGAGACAAATTCCCCTCTAAGGTTCGAACTATCTGCATTTTAAGGAGATTCTTATGTTTAGTTTCAAATTCAAGATACACAATCAAAGGAGTGAAAAATGAAGAACAAAGATGGTTAACAACACAGAAAAGAGAGAAAGTTATCTCATCAAACATAATTGTACCTCCCAATCATTGTTCTCAATAGAATTTTAAACAACCCATGTAGATATTAATTTGAAAAGGCACTAAAAACATTCAGGGTTCGGGGGTTGCGGAGCTGGTGCCCCAAGTGCCAGAGCGGTCAATACCATATTAGGGTCAGTGCCGGGTCGTCACAAAATTTGTGCCCTTCAATTGAATAATAAATGCATAGAAAACCCTATTATTGCTTTTGCTTTGGTTTGTTTTTCAGCCATTTTCGTGAACAGTGGAGGGAAACAAAAGAAAATGGAGAATTAGACTTAAG
The DNA here is from genome assembly GCA_021464415.1 of Lonicera japonica. NCBI lineage: Eukaryota > Viridiplantae > Streptophyta > Magnoliopsida > Dipsacales > Caprifoliaceae > Lonicera > Lonicera japonica. The sequence goes on along the minus strand of CM038466.1, from coordinate 28,839,210 downwards.
GCCGAAGCCATGGAATTTTCGAAATTATGGTAGTATTTATTGATATTATTTTTAAAGTAAGGGGTTGTATTTAATGTACATTTATATTTTTATAGTAATTATTTGTTGTTCTATGCGTTGCATTCTTTTTGAATACATTGTGCTAATTGAATTTGATATTTTTACTTAGCTTCGTTGTTGGTTTTTGGGCCTGTTGGAATGGCCCAACAGGGACACCCATAGTGGGCCTTAGGGTTTTAAAGCCCTCTAAGCCTAATGATATATATTTAGGTATTTAGTCCTAAATAACATAAGATAATACACAACACATTAGGAGGCAACCGTCATCTCTTTTCAAGCACATTCTAGGGTTTCTAGTTGGGAGTACTTGAAGCTGTGGGCATAGTGGTGGCCGTTCGTGTAATGCTACACAACGCAAGTATTGTAAAGCCAATCACTGACGATCCATATTATTCCGCTACATATACAGGTATGCGATACTTGTACTGTATTAGTTTTTCAACATTGGTATCGGAGAGGTTAAGTTGATTTTCGTACATACTCACGCATGTATATGCGTATATATGATTTTCGGATATATAGATCTGATATATAAATTTATATATATGATATTGGTATGCAAGTAGTCCATATACACGTATACACTGATTCGCCACTATATATTTAGATCCACATGTGTTTTGTATACATGTTTTTTGTATATTTAGATCATCATATGTGCAACAAAAAAAATTAGTTTTTGTTTTTTTTGAAAAAAAAAAATAGTTTTTGCTTGAAAAAAAAAGGTTTCTGTTTTCTAGAAAAAAAAAGTCTTTGCTTTAAAAAAAACATAATTTATTGGTGTTTTATGTTTTTAGCAGTTTTTCGAGTAATATAGATATATGTTTTTTTTTGCACTATCAGTGTGTTTTTTTGGGTTATTATGGCACCATGCATTTTTTGATACTATTCACTGTTATATATCAACGTGTTTCATGTTTTACCTGCTATATATATGCATACATTCAGTATTGTAGTATAGTGGGAGTGTAGTGGTAGTTCAGAGCTTCTATGCAATTTTGCGCGTAATTTAAATTTAAATTTAATAATATCACATGATGGGGGAGATAATTTTGAGCGTAGCGATTTTTCGATCTCGTGTCATGTGTGAACTATTAATTTTTATTTAAGATTTGTGCTGTAAAATATTATGTGTGTTGTGCTGATAATAATATCCTTATTAAATATCTTTTTTCTTTTTTTTTTTGACTTCTGCTGAAAATTCTACGATTTGGCATATTAGACTTTGTCATATAGGTTAGGATAGAATGAATCGATTAACTAGAGAGGGCTTATTAGTTCAGCTCGCTAAAGTAAGTTTGTCTAATTGTGAGCATTGTTTAGTAGGACAGTCAACTAGAAAACCATTTGGAAAAGCCACTAGAGCATCTTTTCCTTTGTAATTAATACATTCAGACATCTGTGGCTCACTTAGTGTGAAGGCAAGGCATGGTGCTAGCTATTTCATCACATTTATAGATGATTACACACGTTACAATTTTGTATATTTGATCTCTCATAAGTCTTAAACATTGGATTGTTTTAAACGTTTCATGAGTTTGGTTGAGAATCAAAGTGGGAGGATCTTTAAGGCTCTCCGTACTGATTATGGATGTGAGTATTTATCTGAGCTATTTAAGCAACTCTGTGATGAAAAAGGAATTCAGAGGCAATTAAGTATTCCATATACTCCGCAACAAAATGGTGTAGCGGAAAGAAGGAATAGAACCCTTATAGATATGGTTAGATCCATGATGGCGCAAACTAACCTCCCAATATCTTTCTGGGGGGATGCTATCTTAGCTGCAGCCTATATCCTCAACCGTGTGCCTTCCAAATCTGTTTCATCAACACCTTATGAGCTTTGGGCGGGTAAAAAACCCGATTTAAGCCATTTGCACCCATGGTGGGCAGTAGGGTATGTTCACACTAGTTCCCATTCACATGGAAAACTAGGCCCTAGGGCGCATAAATGCGTATTCATTAGATATTTTGAAGAATTTAAAGGATATGTAATGCTTGGTGAGCAAGAAGATGGATCTGTTTCTAAGATTGAGTTACGAGATGTGGATTTCCTAAAGAAGTTGTTTGAAATGGTTGAATCAAACGAAGGCGTTTCAAATCCGAATGAGGATGTTGAGAGCGACTCGCTTCCTAGTGGGAGTGTCTGACCTCCTAGTGGGAGTGTCCCTCCATTAGAGACTGATTCTCAAAGTCCACATTTGCATAGGAACAATTGTGGGAGTATCCTACATCGTCGTTTTGAGATTGAGGGGGGTAGCTTTCATGTGTACTCCGCAAGATGTAGATGAGCCTAGAAATTATTAGGAGGCTATCACATCCCCTGCTTCGGCTGAATGAAAAGTTGTAATGATTGATGAGATAGAGTCTGTGAGGAAGAACAATGTCTGGGACTTGGTAGATCTTCCGCTGGGGCGAAAGACTATTGGAAACAAATGGGTTCTAAAAGTCAAAAGCAAGACAGATGATTCCATTGATAGGTATAAAGCTCGCCTTGTGGCAAAAGGCTACACCGAAAAGGAAGGCGTTGACTATGAGGTAACTTTCTCACCGGTAGTGAGGTTTGCCTCAATCCGCCTCATTCTAGCTATTGTCGCTCATATGGATTTAGAATTTTTTTAGATGAATATTAAAGCTGCATTTCTCAATGAAAAACTAGATGAGACAATCTATATGGATCAACCTGTTGGTTTTATAGCTAGCAAGAAAGAGCGCAACGTTTGCAAGCTCAAACGATCCATTTATGGGTTCAAGCAGTCATTTAGACAATGGTACCTAAGATTCCATCGAGCCATTTCTTCAAATGGGTTTACAATGATCGAGGAATACCATTGTGTGTACGTTAAACGTTCTGTGAATAGTTTCTTGATCCTTTCTTTGTATGTAGACGACATATTGTTAGCTGAAAATCACAAAGAGATGGTTGTCGCCACACAAGTGTGATTGTTTTTACCATGGAGGATATTTGATGTCATTGATATTATTATTAATATTTTTTTTGTTATTTTTTGCTCTTATGTTATTGTTTTAAAATAACTGCTAGCATACACATTACCCATGGTTGGAATATCATGGTATGAGTATGCCAACGGGTATAGATCGACTCTCTCACATGAGTGATCCCCTTTGGCGCCTGGAAGGCGAGCAAAGATGAGACATATCAAGCTTATGGTGTTGTGATAGCGAGCTAAGCTGACATTGATTGAAGTGTCGACTTGGAAAAGGCCAAGATTGAGTCTTTTGAAGACTGGATATGGATACCCCACTATGCATATATGACCTGTAAATAGCCGGATGCAAAATTTCAACTAGGCGCTGAGACGAGCGAATAAGTAGATTTTTTGGGTTAGGCGCTTGACAACGACTGAACTAAAATCTGTACGGTGTTTGGTAGTGACATGCGCTCTTTATTGAAAGATAACTCCACCTTAACATGTAAGTCATACTACATGTGCTTGGCGACCTATATAAGGAAGTGATAGAATGATCCCTACTTTTTAACTGTGTAAGCCCTTATGGATTAGTACAATATGTATGATCCTATACTATTTTTCCCTATGTGAATTTTGACTGTATCACGAAGAGGAAGTTCAGTGTATGCTACTTTGATGTGTGTATCCTATGGTCAAGACTGATTCGACCTAAAGGGACATCATTGGGAAAGCAATTAAACATAATCTAAGTGATATGAGGGAGAAAGGATAGCTGTTTAGTAGCACGTTCAAGTTTTATGATCACTGGTACCAAGCTATGTCACTTTTTGGGAGTAGCAACGTAGCTATGAGAATAAAACGGGAGAATTTTAAGCGTTGATCCGAGATGTGACTCCGAGGGATTGGAGATGCTTAATCTGAGTGTGGTTAAATAGGTCAGGGGCAGAACGAGACGCTATGGGGATGTTCTATCCTGGTTCTTTGGGAATTTGGCATAGTACTCCAAAATTTCCTTTTCAGGTGGCTCGCGATCTCACAGCTCATTTACTAAGTATGAATGAGGAATCTAGAATGGTGTAAGGGAGAATGCAATAATTTTCCCACTATGTGTGAGTGAGAGATGTTGGTTTTTGGGCATGTTAGAATGGCCCAACAGGGACACCCATAGTGGGCTTTAGGGTTTTAAAGCCCTTTAAGCCTAGTGATATATATTTAGGTCTTTAGTCCTAAATAACATAAAATAATACACAACACATCAGGAGGCAGCCGTCATCTCTTCTCAAGCACTTTCTAGGGTTTCTAGTTGGGTATACTTGAAGCTGTGGGTATAGTGGTGGCCATTCATGTAACGCTACAGAACGCGAGTATTGTAAAGCCAATCACTGACGATCCATATTATTCCTCTGCGTATGCAGGTATGTGATACTTGTACTGTATTAGTTTTCCAATATGAATTGATGTTATTTGTTGTTGTTGACTTAATTGTTGTGGATCTGATTTGTACATGGTTATGTACGTTTAAGCTAATAAGTCTTAATATACCACAGTCGTGTAAGGATTAAAGAGATGTTTCGACTGGGTGAGGTGGGTGATGCCGGTAATTTTTAATATTGAACCATGTTTTCTTTTTTATGGCACTGGTGACTCAAGCGGAGTCAGTTTGACTAAAGGGTTAGGCGCAGTCTAATGTTATCATTTTTGGAGACAGATGAGAGGATATATGATGTGTATTTGATTTGTAGAGTGGAGAGATTGTAATTTGTAGTTTTAAAATTATCTTGATATATATAAATGAAGTTGTATTTTATTTTTATTGTGGTTTTGGACCTAATAGGGTTGGGTCATTATAGTTATAAATTTATGTTAATACTTAAGACGATAAATTAAAAAACATAAAGATATAGTTGAAATTACATAACTTATAAATATCATACAAGTTCATGTTGAAAAAATCACACTAATTGAAATATAAAAAATTACAATTTGTTAATTTACGATAAAATAATTATTAATGAGATAATTTATGCAACTAAACGAACCCTTAGTATTAAAGAGCTAACTTTTTAAGCGTGTTTAACAACTACCATTATTAATAGGAAAAATAAGAAGAAGAGAAAGACAGGAGGTACGTTTAAGTTGAAATAAACTAAAGAATTTGATGACATGCACGGTTAGAACAAATTACCAGCAACTGACCAGTAGGAGGTCCATTTCTAATTTTTAAAAGAAATAATATTTATTTTTTGGTAAGTATAGAAAATTATTTGATTATGTTCCTAATGTTTGTTTTATGAATTGCTGAGGGCGTGTTTGATGGCAAGCATAGAATTATGGTAGAAAATATTAAAATTCTAGTTTTAACGTGATTGAATTTTATGGAACATTATTTAAAAGTGTTTATGAGTGCATATTTTTTCAATGTAGTTAAGTATGTACATTCTCCGTGCAAAGATGACATGTTCTCCAGGTTGATTGACCACTTTTTTACCGGAAGTTTTTAGCCTTTGAGCTATGTTCCCCCTTTACAAAGAATTCATGTTCCTTGGAAGAGGGTAAGAATTAAAGATCTCAAATCATGCATCATTTGCTTGTACAATGAAACTAGATAAAATTGGTAATATCTAGAAAATTACCAATTTAAATTTTCAAGTTTTGCAGGAAAAAATTGCCAATCAAATACAAGTTAATGATTAATATTTTATTTTTCACTAGAATCGAGTCACACATGCTATATTAGTTATTAGACTCAGTGGCATACTCTACCTAGGTATTTCACATATGTAAAGATTGTGAAACAAAATTGTCATATATATATAGTGATATTGGTTAGGTGGTAATAACTTGCTATTTCTTTGGTTCAAATCTGCGTGTTAACATTAAATTTTACTTTAACCAAAAAGGTACCAAAATCTCTGCTCATGCTTAGTTAATCCGTTGATTTAGATAAAACCATGTATAAGCTTCATAATATATGTATTCCACCTTAATATAGCAAGTTCAAATGAAATATATGAAAACTATTTGCTACTGTCTTCGTAATCCATTAATTAGTTTAAGATATGTTTGATTGTGCAGAATGTTAAAGTTCAAGTAATTTTCTAGTTGTTCGGTGCTGGTTTTTTTCTTTCTTTCTTTCTTTTTAATACAACAATATCAAATATATCATCACTTACTAAAGACTACCCACAATTTGTATGATGAATTGGCCAAATGAAGTTACAAAATGTAACTAATGAAGTATATATGAATTATCTAATATCTTTTACACATCAAGATCGATGCCCAAAACTTAAAGAAATATTGTTAATTATTTATGCTCGTTTAGAGTTTGAAGTATCATTGCACAAATAAGAATTCCCTTATGTTACATGATTTCTTCTTCGGATCCTAAGATGTTCATTTTGTTATTACACCAAAAACAGGAATTTGTTACAATCAATGACCGTGATTGAGGTCCTCTCTCACGATTGTTGATTGTGGCAACTAGCACCGAGACTGATAAATGCGTAATTTTGTAGTCACTAACGCTCTTTTGATTGTGATTAGCGCGTTTATCTTAGCCTAGATTAATTAAACTAATCCACTTTTTGTACACACTCTAAAAATATCAAGAATTACTTTAACATGGCTCAAAGTAGCCTTTTCTAGTGTTTTGATTGTGCCCATAGATTTTGGAAGCAAGTTGGGGAGCTTTGGGAAGTGTACAAGAGAGATAAAAACCAAAAGGGAAGAATAAAGTTTCCTGAAGCAGTCCTCTGATCAATCAGATGCCACCTTTTAGTGCAGAATCTGCCCTCTGATCAATCAGAGAATCCTCTGATCGATCAGAGCCCACCTAGCAGAGCAAAATCTATCCTCTGATCAATCAAAGGAACCTCTAATCAATCAGAGGCGTCCCAGATCTCAAAGTGCAGCCCCAAAAGCAGTTTTTCTCCCATTTTTATGCATTGAAACTCACCAAAAGTGCTGGACTTTCCATTTCTAGATAGGATGAGGTGCTTACCCATTGGGTTCTTTAGAAAATTGTACTAGAATACCCATTTTTGGGCATTGCTCTCCCATTATTTAATTGCTCTTTGTCCCTCATGTAAAATATGTAATTTTCTAGATCTAGATTCAAGTAATATAAGAAATTTTCCTGCACTTTCTCTTTCTCTATCCATCACTTGTTAATAAATCTAATTAGAGAAACTCTTGAGAGAAATGGAGATCACTTTAATGGTTTTTGTTCATACAATTATCATGGAGTAGTTTCATTGCTAAGGCTAAAAGATGAAGTTTACATTGCATTAATTATGTAAGTTTGTTTCTCATTCCATTGTTAGTTTCGTTAAATACTTGTTGAATCCTTCATCTTCTCCATTCAATCAACCATTCACAAGCTAGTAAGATAATCCTCATAAGGTGATTTGACTTTGTATGCCTTGTATACGTAGATCTCAAGCATTAATGAGGAGATGATACACTTGTGTATTTTTTATTAGCCTATGTCCATTCCTTCTATGAATGAGATACTTTTCATTGCCAAGCATGTTTAGTCTTTGAATATTCATAGAAATACCATAAATATGAGATTCCAATTATTGAATGCTTTAATGATATGTTGAGTGCTTTCTACACTTTATGTGATTTTGAGACTCAATATTTTCTTAGAAAAGTGTAAGGTACTCAACACTTAGGAATTGCATTGAGAATTTTCAATAAGATTAATTTTACATAACATTGCAAAGCAAATGAATTCTATAATTCCTTAGCCTTTTCTTATCAATTGATACATCACTTTAATTTTTATTGCAAGACTTTAAAATCAACAACTAAAATCAACCAATCAAATTCTCTTAAACAAAGCCTTGGACTCGTAATCGATCACCACATCGTTTTTCCGACTATACTTGTGGTTCGACACTTGGACATACCAAGTATTATAACTTGACAACCTACACTTGGGTTCCTAAGCACAAAAGTATTTTCGGCACGTCAGAGACAAATCTCTATGTCATGATCACTGACGGTGACAAGTCCATCACAATAGCATGAAAGAAGTCTATGATCAAAAGGATAATTTATCATGGTCAATGATCGTGACAAGCTTTATAATTTGTCATAGTCAATGACTGTCATAAAGAGTAGTAGTTCCTACGGTCGATGACAAATGTAAAAAATTATCATTTTTGTTGTAAGTTTGTCACGGACAACATTATTGTTCATCACAATCTTTGTCACAGTTTTGACTGTGACAATAACTAAATTAAAGTAAATAAAATTATTATCTAGAAACCATAATTTTCTTTCTCCTTGTTTAGATATAAATACAAAACAGTGTATTTTCACATCTCTATTCAATAACATTCTAATTATACTAACAAACATCAATAACCGGATACATATAACAAAGTTTAGTTGTTTCCCTAAATAAGGTCAACCAACACAAACATAACTACCAAAAGTTGTTTAAAATAATGTCCAAATGCTAGACTACAAATTAAACATATCCAAACCATTACAACTAGAATTGAATAAAATATATTAGTCACACCACAAAACCACCTAAAACTTCTCCGATAGTGTTGGCACACCCTTGTACATCAAGATACAAATGTTCACTATTCTCCCTCAAAATAAGGATGACATTCACTTTTCTTTCGAACTCGAGCATCTGGCGCTAATGAAAGATTGTTCTTACATCTACTGGTTCTATGAGTTCCTCTGCAATCGTTCTCTTAATATTAAGATCCTTTTAATTTGTCTGAAAGAAATCCCATCGCTTCTACATATAAATTAATCATACATTAAGTAAGTTCCGTTATCTAAAATTAGTGTTAGGTACTAATCCATAAATCCCACGGAACCACATTACAATAATCAATTCCTAAATATAGTTTCAATTGGCTCACCCTAAACCTTATATCTCCTCTATAAATATATCTAATAAAATAGTAAAACTATGACAAAAATAGAAGTAAAATTGCCTATGGCTTTGGCTTTCAAGAAGTAAAGAGTTGGAGGGCTTCAAATTCTTTCTCCTAACACCAAGTCCTAACAATGTGAGTGCGATACTTTTTGAGTGTTAGTAAACCAAAGTGATAAACCGAAAACTATAAGTAAAGATGCACAAGTAAGACTTAAAAGGGGCCAAAAAATGGTCGTGCTTTGTTGGTCCACAATTAATAAAGTGTGTGAGTGGGTTAGTCTAGTGGTAAAATCCTTATTTGTGACATCACATTACGAGGTTTTAAGAGCTTAATTTCTTTAGGAGTGAAAAAGTGTAAAAAGATAACAAAAAATTGAATACATAGAAATGGTGATCAATGTAGACCAAGAAAAAGAAACTCGATTCGTAATTTGGGACATCGAAATTACCCTTAGGAGGATAATGGACTCATAATATTTATTATAAGCTAGATGATTAATAGAGTTAGCACATATGAATATCCACACACATGGGCGTTCGTGGTATTGTTGTTAAGGGGGTGAGAACGTAAACGACTATTAGAGTTTAGAGCATCAATCTTCACTTTAATTAATTATATATATATATATTCACTTATAGAAAAATTATTAATTAAGAGGCAACCATTTATGAGCAAATGGGTTGGCTTAGTGGTAAAGGCTAATCAACGAGATCTTGGAGATATTGGGTTCGAGTCTCACTCGGAATGGGGAGGTTTAATTTTTTTGTTATTTTTAGTAATTAAAAGGGAGAGACTTAACCCTCACTTTTTAAAATAAAAAATTATATATTCGCTAGCCAAATTTAAGGATACCGGGTGGGGATTGTTGTTAGTGTTACTACTTTCTATCAATTATATATGCTTTAACCAAATTTAAATTCATCATAAACTTAGGGATCACAAAGTAGTACACTGTATACCTAAATCCAAAATACAATCATAAAATCAAAAAGAATCATTAAATAAAATTAAGTAATGCAAATTCAATCAAATAGTATAACTTCACAATTTCAAATAAAAATGTCTACATTCACAACTAAACTCACTAAAATTCAAAGTTTATAACATAGGTAGCCGCACAAAATGGCATTGGAATGATGTAAGATAACTCACTAAAATTCACGGTTTATAAAAATCATTTTATATGTTTTATAGTTTTTGAAACCGTTATTAAATTAAGAAGTTTCTTAGCACATATAGTATTAATTCAAGTATGGCTATACACATCAATTAGAAGTAAAAGACACTCGATTAGGGATTAAGATGAACTCGATTAGGTAAGCCAAAAATGAACTTAGTTGCGGGAGGTGGAGAGCCAATGGTGAAAACTAGTTGAGGAGTTTTCAGGCATTAGAGCTGTTGGAGGTGAGGACAGGGAGAAGAAATCAAGGCTCGTTGCGTTTGGAGAGGAGGTGTTTGAAAATTTAGGGCCCGTTTTTCCTTTAAGTAGCAAGGGAAATTAGCCGTGTAAATTTTGTTTCGACGGGGAAAAATAGCGCCTAAAGGATAATAAAAGGAAAAAAATCAACAAATAATATTATATTAAGCCGAAAGGGATTTTGTTGGCTTTGAAGCTGTGTCAGATATTTTATTTTCCAAATTTGTCCTTCTGTATTTTAATCTCACAAAAAATTATTATCCTTCCGTAAGCAATGTGATTTGAACCCTTACAAGATACCATTAACCATATATTGGCCCACTTATTGTTTTTTTAATTTTTTCCTTTTATATCACTTATATATATACTACACGCATCGTGTGTGTACAAAAATCTAGTTTACATAAATAACATAAAGTTCTTCACTTTTGTTTAATTGTCCAATTTTGATATTTTTGGCACAAATGTTGTTAATTAACGAATGTCGCAAAGATGCATTGAATTCATCAATCTAACTATTGAATTAGATGATTATTATATATTAAAGATGCGTGCAAAAAAATAAATTAATTGGAGATCCAGAAGCCCTTTATCATAACTATGTTATATAATAAATTATGAGTCTTTTAAAAATTAAGTAAAACAAAATATAGTGATTATATGGTTTCACATATCTAATTGATTTGAAACTTTACATGCTTGACAAACACAATAAAAAAAAGCTTATCTAATGGTTGAATTAATAAATTATGATTCTAAAAAAAGTTATAAAATAGGTGTAGAACTTCTTAATCTTACTCCAGTATAACTTAAGCCTTCCAATTTATAAATACACTAGACCACCTACACTCACAATGTCGTTGTATGTGTTACTTGCATGTGTATAATTTAAGGACAAACATTTGACAAAAGTGAAAATGCTCCGGTTGTTATTTATGAGTGTTGTCTATTTCAGGTAAAGCGTACGATTCTTGATATAGATTATTTGTGTTTCCATTCTACCCTTGTCATCATCGTTTTGAGAGTGACCTTTTGGTTAATAATAATATATTTGACCATTGAGTAACAATTCATTTTTTTTATTCTAAACTACATTTGTGTGTGCATAAAACTGCACACGCATTATGTATCCTTCTATGTCTAATTTAGTAAATAAGGACTTTCTTAACGCATATATATATATTTTGGGTGGTAAAAACTTATTCATTTCTAGCCAAAATCAAATATTCAAATCTCATAGTATCCATTTTATCATTTTCTTTTAAAAGATTTCGTGTGTCAACTCTTTACTATTGAAATCTTAATCCTTTTTATACAATAGAATAAATTATACATCAACAAGGTCCATTAACTATAGAAATTTAGAAACATGACGAGTGAACAAAATAGTTAACTAGGTTATGCTTTGACCAGAATGAGAGAATTTTTATTATGAACCCCCACCATCCGAAGAAAAAAGAAAAAATAAAAACCTTTAGACAGTTATGCCTTATTTTTTTAAAAAAAAATCAAGGTCAAAATCCATGACAAAAGGCTAACAAAAGGGTGAAATCTTTTATTACACTGGACCGAGAATACTTTAACAATTGTCAAATCACTGCTTTTTAACTTTGCTTACTCTGCTTTTTAACTTTTATACATTCGCAAATCACTAGTCTAACTCTTTCTGGAATTTCCTTTTTTCCCGAACAATTAGTTTGAATAGTGTAAACTCCGTTTTATATTTTTAAGTTTGTTTTTAGTGGTTTATGACTATTGAATGGATTATAAAAAGTTAGGGCAAATATTTATGACGAATTGCTCAATGACAATAAGACACTTAAAGGTAACTACTTTCTTGGTTCTTTTTTGTAGCCCATAGACACTCTTCAATGTTTATTCTTCTCGTTTTCTTTTGTCCTCGTAGCTATCTTTTTTTGTTTTATGTTGTTATTGGTAATTGTCCGAACCAATTAATGTTTCGTTTATTTCTCTTAGTATATTAATACAATTTCCATATGTAACAAAATATGTAGAAAGAATAGAAGTGATGAACCAGTCAATACCATTGCTAATAAGTTCTTTTATGATAAGAAACATGAAGTTCTATATATTGACAAAGGTAAGAGTTACACAAGGATACGTAGTATAGAGAAGATTTTCTAAAAAGATTACTCATACTAAAGGATATTATAATAAGAATAATATAATATAAAGATTTTAGCAAATTCTCATACTAAAGGATACCTAATAATTTTCTTGTTATTCCTCAATATGAATCTATTAGATGCCCTGTTGTTCAAGTCAATAAAAACTGAGAAACAACAAGCATTGTTGGCCTTAATTAATTGTGGATCAACATTTAGACATGCTATTGCCATTTTTATAATTGATACCACCACATCCTTAACTTGGAGTGAAGGAAATGGAAGGCGTTGGTCCACCATGTCTTTTAGCTATATCTCCTCGATTGATGAAGATAATACAATATTTATCAAGTCACTGGGATGGTTACCTTTGATCACTTCTAGTGCTAGCACTCTAAAGCTATACACGTCGTCGTACTTTTCAGTTACCTTCATTGTGTAAGCATACTCTGCCACCATAAACAAAAGTATAGTTATGAATAAACGCGCACACACCATAATTTATGTTTCCAAATAAATTCTATTAGAAAGCCAGTGCAAAAAGTTTAATCCCAAACAAGTACTACTCACACGGGTGATAGTTATTTGAACCTAAATAAATGCGTCTTTAGTTTACCTGGTGCAACATATCCACATGTGCCTGCAAGCGTGCTCCAATTGGATGAGCCCGACTATAGAAACTTGGCAATGCCAAAATCCGAAACACTATGCAGAATCTAGCAATATGTTCTTGCTCGATATGTCTCGATGAACAATTGGTGATGCGCAATCATGGTGAATGTAAGACAAAGCATTAGCCACACCGTTAATGAGATTTACCCTCATTTTCCAATCTAGATCTTTAGCCTCTTCTTCCATGCTTAAATTTGATGCCAAGCTACCTCTTTCAAGATAGGCGTATATCAAAAATAAGTGTCGAGCATCTGAACAAAATTTGTAAAGCATTTCAAAATTATCGTGCTTTATCTCAGTCAAAGCTCTCACCTCATTTAGAAAGCCTTTTTGATCAACCATATCCGCTATCATATGAGGCTTCTTCACAACTACAATATTACATGAGTTGAGTATTACTTTATAAACGCTTCTAAATGCTCCATTTCTAATGCAATATTGAGCGTCAAAATCTTCTGTGGCTAATATGATCTCATCCTATGTTGCTCTTCCCTCAAAACCCAATATATAGAACAAATCTTTGTGTTCTTTACTCATGTTTTCGGCTCCCCATTCCTTTTTCTTAGCTCATACCCAATTAAGAGGCCAATGAATGCACCGAGAAGTAGAATTGATCCTAAAATTGGCAATTCGATTATAAGAGCAAGTGTTCGGCTCTTGTTTACATTATGGCTCTTGATTATAAGAGCTGTAGTCCTGTAACATTTCCACACAAACCTCGGTTTCCTTGTAATTCGTCTATGGAAGCATTGATAAGAGCTTTATTGTTCGGTACGGGACCCTGCAATTCATTGTGGGATATGTCAATATACATCAGATTTTTCAAGCTTTCGAACTCATATGGAATTATTCCTGAGAGTGAGTTATGGCTCAAATCGAGCTCTGAGAGCTAGACTAACTTCGTAATATGAATTGGAATTTCCCCGCCAAACTGATTATTGCTTAAGTTCAAATAGAACAAATGCAAGTAGTCCCCAAGAAATCCTTTTATCTGGCCACTCAATTTATTAGCACACAGATCGAGATACAATAACTTACTCAGCGATCCAAGTTTTTTAGGTACAGAGCCAGAAATTTGGTCATTCAAAAATAACTTCAGTAAATACTTTAGTTTCCCAAGTTCCTTAGGAATCTCCCTAACCAAAAGATTTGACAAAAGATCAAGTTCAATTAGTAGTTGAGTAGAATTTCCAAATACAGTTGGTATATTGCTGCTAAGATTTTTCTTCATGATCCGTAAACTTATCAACTATTTGCAATGACTCTAGTTATCTGAAATCACCCCCTAAAATTCATTATCGCTTATATTCATGAATTGTAATTTTGGATATATGCCAAAAACATTAGATATATTTCTAGTGAGCTTGTTACCGTTGAGTGGAACTTTTAATAGGCTTGAGTAGTTTCTAAAGCTTCTTGGTACTTGACCAATTAGTTGGTTGTAGCTTAAAGAGAGATTTTCAAGCTTTTTGCCAAGGTAAATTTGGTCTAGCAAGTAGCCAGATATATAATTGATTTGTGTTTATTTGTAGGGAGACCAGTTTCAAACTTCCTAGTTCTTGTGGGATAGGACCTGAAAGTTGGTTCTCGTAGAGATAGAGACTAACCAAGTTACTCAAATTGCCAATACAAGAATGAATTGGTCCTCAAGAGACTTTGTGTGAAATTCGAGATCATGAAGATACTTTAGTTTGCCTCTATTAAGTAATAGAGCCAGAAAATTTATTCTCATTGAGACAAAGAAAAGCCAGGTTGCTCAAATTGCCAATAGAGATGGAATTGATCATTCAAGAGAGTTTGTGGACAATTCGAGATCATAGAGAGACTTTAGTTGACTTATCTCTTCAGGAATAGAGCCCGGAAGTTTATTCTCTTAAAGAGACTTTAGTTGTCCAATCTTTCGAGGAATTGAGCTTGTGAGTTGATTTTCAAAGAAATGAAGTGTCTCGAGATTCGTTAAAATGTATAATCTCTAGTGGGATTATACCCGAAAATAAATTGGCTGCCAAATCGAGATACTTAAGCTTTGATAGAGTACTAATTTGCGGGGGAATGCTACCATTGAGCTCATTAACATTGAGTTCAAAGTAGGTAAGATTCGAGAAGGACGAGAAAGAAAAATTGTAAAGCGTACCTTTTAAACCTGTCATCGAGAGATTTAATTGGATTATGCTTCCTTCAATACAAGAAACTCCGTGCCAAGAACATGGGCTTGTGTTTTTTTGGGAATGTGGAGAAGAATTAGTGGCATTGTTAAGAGGAAGATTCCATGAAATTTGCATGGACTGGTTTTGGCTTAAAAGGCTTGATTTCCATTGACAAAGAGCCTTTGCTTCTTCAGTAGTAGAAGAAGAAGCAACATTTGGTGAAAGGAAAATTATGATAAAAAAGATTGAGAGTAAAATGAAAATGAAGTATTTCTTAAAAGTAATAGAACCCATGCTTTTACTTCTTTTTTTTTCGAAGCAAAACCCAAACTGATATTGATACCAAATGTGAAGCAAAACCCAAACTAATATTTTATTGATAAATTGAAGGTTTACAAGATAGAGGATTATAATAGAGAGATGAATAAAAGAAAAGGTTCCAATTTTCGATGCCTAATACAATGGAACTAACATCTATTTATACAATTATAAAGTGCGAACTTTAAACAATTTAGAATCTAATACATGCATTCGTTGTTCCTTGTCCATCTATCAACTAACTTTAGAATCTTTCTGGCCACAATCTTTTTCAGCCATCTTTTACAATTTCTTCTTCCTCCTCTTGTTCATTCCAAAATCGAGGAGGCATGTGATATTCCATATCTTCATTTTGATTATAAACTTTAAATTTTCTTTATTTATTTAATTTAGATTTTAAAAAATTTTAAAATCAGGATGTATTCAATTGAGATTTTAAAAATCTTTTAAAATCTTGATGATTCAATTAGGATTTTAAAAAATCTATCTAAATCTTAGGCATGCGTGTGTTAGAAATAATGCATTCGTTCGTTCCTTGTCCATCTATCATTTAGCGTTGGCAGAGCTCTTTAGAATCTTTCTGGGGACATTATTTTTTTTTGGCCACGCATTATTACTTTTATAATATCTTTTGTACTCAGCCATCAATGGAATATAATGTTATAATTTTTACTTTGTAATCAAAATTCAACTTGCTTTTTTCCCTTGCCTATTAATGAATATGTATATAACTTTTGAAATATAAATATAATTTTATTTCTTCTTCGAGTGTAAAATTCAATTGATCTATAAGAAAATCATAAAAATATTGTCTTTAATTTTTTAAGTAAATAGGTCTATAAAATAATGAGAATAAAAATTAAGAGGACAACAATGATAATGAAGAGGGTTATGAAATCGAGGAGAATTTTTATAATGTATTTCGTTAATGTCTTTACATTTTTGATAATGTTATTCCATTTTATTGTTTGTCTTTTGTCTTTTGTCTTCTTATTAAAATTTTGACTTATTAAAATTATCCAAAAGAATCACTATCATTAAAATAAAACTTAGACTTGATAAAATCGGATTTTAAAATCAGTTAGAATTTAAAATCTGAATTGAATACACCCCCCTTAAATTTACCGAAGGGGCTTTAAATGAAGTGGACATATAAACATCATCGTCCAATAAATCCAATTGTGCAGCTAAGGCTTTAATCTTTTTTTCTTTAATCTCTTTAGGAGAAGCAGTAGGAAACTTCTTTTTCAGAGAGGCCACATAAGGGATCCTGAATTCTTGATGTATAAAATCCTCTTGTTTCTTAATTTTTTCTTCTTTTTGAACATAAAGGTTATAATCTTTATAAGTCTGAATATCTTTAATCATCTCCTTAAGTTGGTCAGGGAATCGAATTTAGGCCACCATTTACAATAAATATCTCTAGCAAGAATAAAAAGGTTGGCTTTATTCCCAATGGCGTAAGTCCACTGAAAAATCCAAGGAATAGAATAATGGCCAAGAAAATGCATTAAAATGGTGTTGGTTATAGGATAAGGATCATTTAAATGTTTAGGGTGGATAGTATAATACTCTTTAAAAATTGGTTTGACTTTATCATTGAGGAAATCTTCCTTAGAATCAACTTTAAAAACAAATTGTAGAACTAATGAGGAAGGTCTTTTAAAACTATCAAAGGTTCATGGAGGGCTTCAAAACAAAACCACCAAGTATGAGTATTATAAGAATTTTGGTAATAAAAAGCTTTGTACCATGCATCAATACAATCCCAATAAGTATATTCCTTTTGATATACCTTTAAAACGCGGGCACTGTTTGGATTAAATCCCCAGTCCTGGAAACCAAGGACTCCTATAATAAAAGCTTTAGAAAACTGAATGCTAGCTTGTTTACCACGTGCACCCAGATTTTTATTAACATATATAATTTCACAATAGCCTGTTTCGATTAAAATGGCTTCATAGTATTCCATGGTTTTCTTATTTACAATAGGGAATTCTTGGTCATATTCAAAATATTTCTTAGCAAGAGTAATGGGATTAGAAAAGAACCTTTTATCACTGTCTTTTAAAAATATAATGAAATCCTGGAAGGATTTTTTAAGAGGAGGGGGAGGAGCAGTATTTAGAACACCACTGAAGATCCAGTTTGTGGTTTAGAATCAGGGTCAAAAGATCTTCTCAAAGATGATCCTGGATAGAATGTTTCTCGATTAAAAGTTGTCGGTTTACTACGGCCTCGGCCTCTTCCTCTCTGAGAAGGATCATGGTTTAGAAGATCCTGTTAAGAATTCACGAGTTAGAAAATCAGGAAGAGAATTTGATTCTCCTTTTATAAATTCAATTTTAAAATCACACACAGATAATATAGCTTGCCATCTAGCAAAAATCTATTTAGAAGCAATATTTTTAACATCTTTTTCAAGGACAACTTTAGCTGCTTTACAATTAATATGCAATATAAATTCCTGGTTTAAAAAATCATCTTGGAATTTAAAAATGCAACTAACTTAGAAAGGATTTCCTTTTTTATGGTAGAATAGTTTAATTGTGCTTGATTATACTTCTTGAAGTAAATCTGGTAAGGATCTCTTTATTGCTATCTTTAAATTTTATTTTTTTAATTCCGCCATAACCAATGTCCGAAGCATCAGTTTTGACTATTTTAAAACTATAAGGCGAAACTAAAGCTAAACAAGGTAATTGTTTAACTTTTGATTTTATAATTATCACAGCTTTAGTATGTTTCTCTCCCCATGGAGGAGAGTTTTTACGAAGAGGCTCATATAACGGTGCACAATCAATAGCAAGGTTTTTATAATAATCAGCTAAATAATTAACACTTCCCAAAAACCTTTATTATTGGGTTTTATCAGTAATTTGATCAGAAAATTTATCAGCAAAATATGTAGAACGATTTATAGGGATGATCTCCCTATTAGAGATTTCATGCCCAAGAAATTTAATCTTTGTTTGAAATAAAACCATTTTCTTGGCTGAAATAAATAATCTAGCCCTTTTAATAACATTAATTAAAGTATTTAAATATTTAAAATGTTGATCGATGTTTTGATAGAAAACACGAATATCATCGATATAAGCAATGGTGAAATTAGTATAAGGTTTAAAAATATCATTCATAATATTCTGAAATTCAGAAGGAGCATTTTTTTATCCAAACGGCATAACTACATTTCATTGATAATGACTGAATGGTACAGTAAAAGCAGTTTTATACCTATCCTTTTCAACAATCTGGATTTGCCAATAACTAGATTTAAGATCAAATTTAGAAAATATCTTAGTAGCTTGGACTCTAGCTAGAAGATCCTTTTTGTTAGGAAGTGGATATTAGATCCACTGAAGAGCTTTGTTTAACAATTTATAACTTATAACAAGCCTTGGTGCAGCTCTCTCAATTTCTGAAGCTTTATTAATATAAAAAGCAGAGCAAATCTAGGGAGAGTAATTTTTTCTAATAAGTTTTTTATCAAAAAGAGATTGAATCTCATTTTTACAATATTCTAAAAGTTCAGCATTCATTTGGGCCAGCCTTGCTTTAGTAGGAATTTTATTTTCGAAAAAATATTTTTAATAAGGAAGAGGAACTATATGTAGTTTTCTATCCCAAAAAGCATTAGGATGTTCATTTCAAATTTCTTGGGAAATATATTTAGAAATTTGTTCAATACTATTTTTGACTCTAGTAAAGTTTAGCTGAGATGAAATATTTAAAACTTGAACATCTCTCTGAAGATAGTTTATATGTTTTTCTTTTAAAAAAATTAGATGTTCTTTCATCTCATTGAGTTCCTTAGTTTGAGGATTAGTTAAAAATTTGAATAAAATATATGTATCTTCAAATTTAGTAACAATTCCTTTAGAGGTAACCATAGAAGGCTCAATAAGACTTAAAAAGGGAGTTCCTAATATAATACTTTGTGAAAGATTTTTAACAAGTATAAAAGTAGAGGGAATGCATAATCCTTGGCTGCAAATATATGTATTTGAAAGTTTAAACTTTATTTTTAATTTAGAACTATTTGCAACAATGATGGTTTGGGTAGTTTTATTAATGTATTGAGTAGGAACCAAACCTTCTCTGATGCAATTTATATCAGCTCCACTATCAACAAGAGCTATAGCTTTAAGGATACAATTTTTATTTATAACAAGAGTGATATTAATATACCATTTTTGATAAGTAACTTTATCAATGAGTTGTAAAAAATTTTGTTTTTCCTTTTCTCCAGGGGTTTTAGAAGTAAGAGCAGTTGCTAGAGTAGGAGATGAATTAGAAGCTTCAAGACTAGAAAGTCGACTTTTTATTTCCTGAATTTCTTTTTTCCAAATATTAATTTCAGATTTTAATTCAGGAAGAGAAGATTCCCTTTCAGGAATACCATTTCTTTTAAATTATCAAGAACTTTTTGTGAAGAATAAGGCTCTTCTTTAGGAAGAGGATTATTTTCCTGTTGAGATTTAAAAGTAGAAATATAATATTCTATCATTTTTTTTATAGAAGCATTTTCAATACTATCAAGAATATTCCGTTCATCTTTAGAAAGAACATTAATACTTAAGCCATTAGCCTCAAGTATTGCTTTATAATAATTTGTCTCTGAATTACAATTACACCCATGATCAGATTTAGAAGAAGAGGATGATTCTATGTCATCGACTTCGGGATAATCACTCTCACTTTTAGAACTCACATTCTCATCATTTGATGGATTTAAAAGGACATTTATATGTTGTTTTCTTAAACCTTCATTAGAAATTTCATTAATTTTATTTTTAGTCCAACTTTTATTAGCATAATGACTAGTTTTACCACATTTTTTACAAACAATATTACTGGGATTAGAAGCATGCTTAGGAGGGCGTTTACTAGATTTATAACTAGAAGGTTTAGATGATGGTTTAGACGTAGAAAAAGGTTTTCTTCTGGTTTTTCTTTTAGAATACTTTTTTCTAGATTTAGGAGCACGAGTAGGTCTTCCGAGGATTTTTAAATCAAAACCAAATTGGTCGCAAAATTAGCCAATTTATTTCCTTCCCGTAAGGTTTTGGGCTTTTAATTGAGCTTTAAGTTTAATGTCATTGCACAAGGCTAAACCTTCTGCAATGCATTCACTAATTAAAGACACATAAGTATACTGGGAATAAGGAATATAAGTACCGCCATGTTTGGGAGTTCAATTTTTAACCTTTTGAGCAAATAAGACCAGAAGTCCTGCTATAAATTTTTCTTTCCAAAAATCTGCCTTAGCATCAGCACGCATCATAAATTTAGAAAAAAAGGCATCTTTATACCAGCGGAAATGAGTCAAAGTAGCACATTTTAAATTTAAAAGTAATTATTTGCTTCTATCCATAACTTCTGGATGAGCACCAAGAAAAGCTATAATAATAGTTATTAAAAGGGAATAAACCGCATTTTGTTAAGGAGATAGTTCTTGTTTTATATGATCTCTACCATCAGGAAGTTTAGAAGTAACCGCAATCTGAACAATTTTAACGAAGTTTAAAATTTCATTCCTTTGAGTTTCATTTAAAACATTTAAAACATTTAGCAAATTGTTTATCAGTATTGCCTACGGCTTTACGAATAGTAGAATACATAGTCATACGATGTAATTGAGTTAAAATAGCATATTCAGAAAGACCATCAGTATTCCATTCGTATATAGTTTTACCACTAAAACTAGTACTAGGAACATTTATATCTTCTTCAAATAGAATATCCTGGGTTGTAGGCCTAGGATAGTAATATTTACTAAAAGGTAAAGGTACATCTTTCGAAGTTCATTGTTTAAAATTTACTTCTTTTAGATTTAAAAGATCATTTTGAAATTTAGAAACATCAGAACATTCAGACCCGACATCATAATAACTATCTTCTTGAGTTATAAGCAAAATTTGTTTCTCCAAAATTTAAATTCATCTTGTTAAGTTTTCTCGATTAGCGCATCAATAATTTCCTGACTTTGTTTAGACTTTTCTAGTTTAAAACCTTGAGAAAGTTCGATAGACGGTTTTAAAAGAGAAGTAGAGACTTCCATTTTCCCAGGAGTTTTCTCTTTTTGTTTTTATCTAAAATCATTAGAAATACCATAAACAGTTTCCTTAATACGAGAAACTTGAGAACCAATAGTTTGCAAATATAAACTTGTATAATTGTTTTGCTTTATGATATGATCACAACTTATAACAGAAGTATCAGCAAGAGTAGCAAAAGCAGTAGCTTTAATATACAGATCTTTATTTACCTCAATTTTTTTGTGGCTGAGGAGGGAGATTTATAGCCTTTAACACCCCTGAATTGACTTTCCATGTTTAATAAAAATCTTACAAAACATTTATTTGTGAACAATCGATTTCAGTTTTAATAATGTACTCATAAAACATCCTCACAATAGTTGGATAACGAGAAAATTAGTTCGTCGATAAGCTTGTCACACTAGCTCTCTCGTAACAGCTCTATGGCGAGGAAAAATGAGTTTCATCACGACAAATGTATTGCGACAAAATATTTCCCCGCTAAAATGTATTCAATTCCCCACAAATATCGTTGTGGGATAGAGATAAGTTTTGTCGTGAGAAACTTTCGGTGACTTAAATATTTCCTTGTTGAAAATTTGTTTAATTTCTCGCAAATATTGTTGTCCCATCCCTCATTATTACTTTACAACGATAAATTGGTCAATCTCTCATAATAGCTTTATGATGATAAATTCATCAATTCCTCGTAATAGCTTTATGCCGATAAATTTATCAATCCGTTGTAATAACTTTATGACGATAAATTGATCAATCCGTCGTGATAATTTTGTGACGATGAAAATTGTGTTCTATCGCACAATACATATAGCAACTAATTAAAGTATTTCCCAGCTAAATGTGTTGGCCTTTTCTCGCTAATGTAGTTGCTAAATTTATCATTAAAAAGTTTTAAATGCATTAATTTTTCTCAATAATTCTGTAAACAATTAAAAAAAGAACTTATTGCGACTAATTTTTTCACCACAAAGATATTTCATTTCCTCATTATACATGTAACGACCCAGTCCCACCTTAGTACGATATTGTCCGCTTTGGGTAGCGTACAGCCAGGCTTCAGCCCCGGAACGTCTACCCTCACGGCTTTGTTTTTGGGAGCTCACGACTAGCTTCCCAGGGGGTCACCCATCCTGGGATTGCTCTGGCCCAAGCACGCTTAACTTCGGAGTTCTCATGGGATCCGAAGCCAGTGAGCCTCCCAAAAGGCCTCGTACTTAATTAGCGACCGTTTCTTACTTATATGGGTTTCCAAGGATCCCCCATCTTCCGGTGTGGGATGCCCCCTTTGAGCTACAATTCCACCACACAAGGGAGTACTCCATCACTCGCAGGGCGTCACATCACATAAATTAATGAACGAAACATATTTATCAGTAGGAAAGTCAATTGTTAATAACATGTTATTGCGATAAATTCTTTCACTGCTACGCGCTCATAATTTTCTCGCATAGCAACTCTATCATTATTTATATAACAATTCTAGACAGTAAACTCAAACAAAGTTGCATTCAATAAAATTATGTTCATCCTAAAAAACATGTTCACGGTAACTAAATAATTAAAACTAACTCATAAAACGATAATTTCCCACTAAATTGAAGAACAAAAACTAGAAAGACTAAATGTCTAACTAAAAAATATAACAAAATGTCTTTATGTAGATGGATCGGAAGGAAATGAAAATAAGGAACCTTGGCAATTCTGCACAAATTGAGCAACTTGATCAATTTTCTGTTTTAAGCTTTCGATTCCCGCTTTCGTTTACTCCTTTTTAGTATCTACGTCAAGTGGTGGCAAAGGTTGAGTGCTTGATTTAGATAACTTCAATCGAGGGCCAAAACCAAGACCCTTCATGAGCCTTGATCTTTTTCCAAGTACCTTGTCGCATATTTCAACTTCACATAGTCTTCGTTTACTCATATCCAAGCTTAGTTGCTATCTTTTCAGTTAGATCATCACCTTCTGTAAAAATAAAAATAAAATAAAAAACAAATAGATATAGTATAAGCAAAATAATATAATGTTTATAAAGTAATATAATGTTTTATAGTATACTCACATAATGAGACTCTGACTCTGGGTTATTCCATCCAACATCTTTTCTCCAATGCAAGTGGCGATAGAGGGAGATTCTTTCATTAGGTTCTTCAAGATTTACTTCATCGACTTCCATGCTCCCTCTTAAAAAAGTTCTTCTAAAGTGTATTAAAATTTTTAATTAATTTAATAAGAATAGAAATAATAAAAATAGTTTTAAAATACCGCTCGTAAACGTTTAACAAATGACATTGATCCTCCACGATGATTAAATGGGAGTTTCTCTCGATTCAAAGTATTTATTTTCATTATGGAGTTTGAAGATATTGGGGTGAAGAAATCGATGAAACTGTGTTGGCGGTGAACCAAATGCAAGTTTATATGAATCTCTTCATATATATGTTACCCCCCCTCCAATTACAAAGAGTATACAACATTAAAGATATTTTATACTTACATAAGGAAATAATGTTTTGAACACGATCCGCCATTTTGTCCAATTAAAGCCTCCCCATTCCTCTCCATGTCAAAACTACAAGAAAATGAAGATGACAAATCAAGAACATAGTGAACACTATATATACTGAAAAACTGCATCACCCGTACTTCAGTTAAGGACCAAAAGGAATAGTATATCACTTTGATGAAAATATGTCACCATTCCTAAGAGTAAAAACATGCCTATGTTATATATTCACTAAGAATAAATAAATCTTACAAATGAGAATGAACCAAACATTCTCCAACATTATTTGTGCAGTCGAAGAAATCCAAAAGGTAATTATTCCTTACATATTACCACTTAAAATGCTTAAGGGAAAATGAAAGAGAGAGTGAGAGAGCTAGGACAGAACTTTTAGTATTTTAGGCTCTGTTTGATAACAAGATGGAAATAATAGGAAAAACAATGGATGTATATTATAGCGTGATTTATATATTTATTTAATTTACACACAGCACATGTGTTACTTGCATGTATATAAATTAAAAATTCCTCCTAAATATATGTCCGATTGTATTTATATCAGTTTTGATTCGATTTCTTCATTTCGGTTTTCTTTTCGATTGATTCGAATCGGTCAGTCAGTTTTCGAATTTGTTGTAACATCCCTAACTCGATATTTAGAAAATTGATAGGCTCGGGTGAAGGTAGAGAGTAAGATGTGAGAGAGTAGATTGGTTCAAACAGATTGAGTACAGTAGGTGAGTGTATCGAATTTTTTTAAAATAAAAGAGATACAGAGTGAGGTGCATTATATATTTATTCAATTGTTGTTTTTTTTTTTTTTGATAGATTGTTTTTATTCAATTATTTCAAGTTTTGAGTAAACCAAATCACTAAAATAGGATATTGTAAATTTTAAGGATGTCGTCAGGGCGGGTTTGTGGTGTCTTTGAGGCGGGTTCAGCCAAATTCAAACTCAACCCGTATTAATTCCCTAAAAATTAAAGTCGACTCGGTCCACACCGAATATTAAAACAAATATATATTCCCAAATATTAATTTACTAATATTAAAACATATATGTATTTTTTTACATAATATATATATATATATATATATATATTCAAGTGAGGCATTAAGATGCTTAAATTAGAACTCACTCCGAACCTAAGCTGAATTTTTTCAACCAAAACAAACTCAACCCGCCTTTAAAAAAGCCTGTCCCGAACTTGCCCCCAAACTGTTTGGATCGGGTTGGAAACCTAACGAGTTTATGTTGTTTAATGGTTAATCAGGTCGAGTTATTGGGTTTACCCGCACTAACCCATTAGCTTAACGCACGGGTGAAACGGGTTGTGTCGTGTTACCCGATAAGGTAACAAAATGTGTTCGTTTATTAAAATGCCACATATTAGTTTACTGGGTCGTGATCAGTTTTACTAGTGTTTCTTCCGAACCCGATTCAACCCGACACAGCCCATTATCAGGCTAGTAGCATACACTTTAATCTAATGTGTGCTATTTTCTAAGTTCTAACAAATTGATTAATTAGCAATATGAATGTTTTCCTTTATAATTAGTATTAAGAACATTTCTTAATAGTTATTTTATGTCCCCACTCCCAACCCATTATATTCCTAAAAATAAAATATATATACTATTATTAAAAGAATGACTAACTTTAAGGATCTTGAATATTGACAAAATTTATTCCTTGCAAAAAAAAATCATTTTGTTTATTGTGACAAAAATATAACATATTTAATGATAATTATTTAATTCCCACCAAAAGTTAATGTATATCGACAAAATTATATCCTCACAAAAGATAATTTTTTCTAATTGATTTTTCATGAGAAAAAAAATCTTAAATACAGCGAGGATTATTTATTCCTTGCCACAAGTATATGAATATCAGCAAAATTAATTCTTCGCAAAAAAAGAAAATTTTCATCTTGTTTATTGTGACAAAAAAGAACATGTTTAGTGATGAATATTTAATTCCCACCAAAAGTAAATATAGGACGACAAAATTATAACATCACGATAGAGAATTTTTTTCTAATTGTTTTTTCACGATGAAAAAGCTTAAATACAGTGAGGATTATTTGTTCCTTGCCACAAGTATATGAATATTGACAAAGTTAGTTCCTCCCAAAAAAAAAAAAAAAAATTCATCTTGTTTCTTGCAACAAAAAAGAACATTTTTAGTGAGGATTATTTAAGTGCCGCCAAAAGTAAATATACGACGACAAAATTATATCCTCATAAAAGAGCAATTTTTCTAATTGTTTTTTCACGAGAAAAAAACTTAAATATAGTGACAATTGTTTAATTCCTCACCAAAAGTAAATGTACAGCAACAAAATTATTTTCTCACAAAAGAAAAATATTTTTCGCTAGTCTTTTATGATGAAAAAAATATCTATAGTGATGATTATTTATAACCTCACAGGATATTAGGTAATAGTGAGAAAATAATTTTGTCATAAAATGTAAATTTTCATTTAATTTGATCTAGCGAGGAATGTTAAAATTTTCTCACTAATTAGGCATGTCTAGCGACGAATTTAATTTTGTCGCTAAAATTTCCTCACTAAAGCTACGTTTTCTTGTAATAAACCATAAAGAAAAATGAATAACTTTCTTATGTTTATCTATTTAGTTATAAAATAGATCTTTAAAAGCATCCTGTTGTTCATCAATATAATAATTAAAAAACCATTTTCTAAAATCCTTATATTTTTCTTGAAAAATTCTCTATTTATTTCTCTCTTGTCATATATAAAAGGTCCAGAAATAGTGACTGTTAGGTTTATATTTTTAGTTGGCTTGATTCCGATGCTAAGAACACTTTCCGTTGTAATTGTTTGAGTCAAATTAAAGATTTGAAGATACGATAATGAATGGAAGCTCGCCGAACTTACTGGATGCATCGCACATAATTCAGAATCTAAGGTAAGTTGAGTATATAGTTTGATTCAATATATAGGTGGTGTTTGAGTTTAAAATTTGTATTTAAAAAGTTTTTGAGTCAAATCTATTTTTATGAATTTTTGCCGAGTTTTGTCGGGATCCGAAAAAGCCCAATCAACACAAATTATTAAGGAAACTTATTTTTTTCATGTCTAACATGTTCCATAAAATTATTTTAAAAATTTGAGTCGAATTAGTGTTCAAACGAATTTAATACGGCGAAATAAAGTAAAAAGAAAAAATAATAAAAGGATATTTTATGAAATAAAGATAGAAAAAGTTTGAAAAGTCAAAGTGTTTTTTTTTACCCACGTGTTGCCACTTTCTTAATTCATGTCTCCTTGTTTCAATTTAATGGGCCAAGCCCATTTATTTAGCCTGTCCCGTGTTGTAGACACCCCGATCCGTTACCCCCGCAAGAACCCTAAACAACCTTCGATAAGTACTGTTTTTAGAGTCCGGGACCCACCCGAACACCCGAAACTGCCCCGAAAGGGTTTGTTGACCAAACAAACATATTTTTAGTGGAATGTCGCACGACAAACAAGTATGTGGCGCGACATACTCCACTGTGTCGCGCGACAATCCCCACTGACACCAGACCATCCACTCTCTGACACATCAGTCTGTCAGAAACACTTCAGCCGTTTGTCGTGCGATATTGTACACTATGTCGCGCGACACTTGCCCTTTTTGGGGAAATGTCGCGCGACAATCCTCCCCGAGCAGTATAAATAGGCCAACACCCCCAAGGGTCCAAGGACGGCAACTGGGGATTGAAGAATTATTGGCTTATATATGATTTTCTAGTCTTTCATCAAGCATTCTCGATTATCGTCTTATTTCTGAAGAATTATCGAATCTATTCTCGACACTCGACGTGTCCCGTCTCTGGAAGCGAATTCTCGAAAATATCTGGAGAAGGAAAAGATTATTATCGCCGGAGATCTCTCTGTCGTATTATATTTTCTTTCTTATTATTATTCTCGTCGGGAAGGTAAAGAAAGTCTCTTCTAGTATTTAACATTAGATATATGTGTACTTGTTTTACTTCTGTTGTTTAGTCCACGTTTTATTTGAATAAACTTATTGCCAAGTTACAAATAGTCTACTGTTTTCAAAACAAAAGACCCTGACAAAACCATTTGCAAAACCAGAAGACTAAGTACATTATCGTCCGGATAAAATTCTGTTTTCAAAACCCGAACCGGTAAAACTTACTTAGAAATTAAAAAATCGGTATATCCTATCTCTTTCATAGACTGTGATATATCTGATAGAACTCCCCTCAAGAGTTCTAATTCCATATTAAAATAGTCCCGATACAAAAATCCAAGCTCTTTTTCAAAAATAAGTTAAAACCCGAGAAAACCGTCGTTATCTGAGAAATAAAACGGAAAACTCTCTCTAAAGAAAAACAAATTTTGTCACTTATATTTATGTTTTTCAAAATAAAATATTAGATCTCGGAACACAAAGGTTTTTCATCATTTTCCCGTTTTCCCCAGAAATTAGGGTTTTCACTTGGAAAGTAGTAGACTGTTAGTAAAAACATCCAAGTTATTTCAATATGAAATAAACATATAAGACCACTAGAGACCGAAAGGGCAGAATGGGTGCCTAACACTTTCCCAAACCGTAATATAGTTCCCAAACCCTATAGAATCCTAGTTTCGTAGACAAACGTGTAAAGAAAGGCTTATCTGTAGCCTTTCCTCTTACACAACTATTTTGTCCATTTTCTCGTAAAACGTACTGGCAACTCTAAACGAACCCCCTTGCATCTAGAAATAGGACATAAGTACACCCAATATTGAAATATCAACACCTAGATGCAAATGGAACGACGGAATCCATTCCGACGTTTCAGACGCCCAATAACGGGAATGAGATCCGGGGTCGCATTTGCGGATTCTCACAGTGGCGACTCTGCTGGGGACAATAGAAAACTAGACTTTTATATGTGGACTTTTGTTTATCTGTTGAATACTTGCTTTTACTGCTTTCCCTACTTATGTTAATTGACTGAGAAGAAATCTTTTTCTAAAAATAGAAATTTTTCAAAAATACGTAACAAAGATAATGATATTTATAAACCCAACCTTTCGAACTTTGCACACACTTTCACAAATCATGCATTGGTTCTACGAGTGTGAATTTACCCCAAACCCTCGGAAGTATTATAAGAGAGTAGGGAGTTGGCTTGCTTGGGCCAACATAAATCGAAAGCATTTACTTCCACTCTCCTTGCCCAAGTACGCCCCCGAGGTATATCAAGTGACGAGAACACTCACGTACCCGAGAAGTATATCAAAAGACTCTTGCACGTACCCGCCCTTGGGGTATATCGCAAGGTCTTGCCAAATAGGAGGGAGCTTGAAGCCTTAACCGTTCGTACACCTGCGCTGCATATAAGATCGAGTCAGTTAAAACACTTGTTAAACACAGTCGTAGGGGATGTACCACCTTACGGCTTACTTTACAACACCTTTTTAAAACCCGAGTCTTTTCTCGGCAATTTTTAGTGGTCCTTTTCGCAAAAATCAAGTTGCATCATAATCTTCCTTCATCTTCGCCACGTGGTTTCATCTACAGCCGTAAAACAATGACATTCTGGAAGGTTGGGCCGGTTGAGATCATACTGGAAGACTAGTAAGGCCAAGCACACCCGCAATGGCCGATGGACGCGAGAATCAAGAGACAGATCAGAGCCTAGCTGGGGCGTCTGCAGCTCAGCCAATTTTAGCCAAGATGCATCGTTTGCTAATGACCGTCAGCATGAATCTAGCAAACCTCACGAACGAGCAACAGGGTACCCTGGATTCGAATAGAAGAGTTGTCAACCGAACGAGCCGCACCACCAGGGTTTGAACGACTACCACCGAATCGAGATCCGACCAAGGATAGTCATCACAAGTACTTCCCCCAGTTCAAGGAACCAATCCACCCCAAACGGGCCCTATCATAGCCAGTCCCGTTCAGACTGACCCCAACAATCAGAATTCAATGGGCCCCAGATTCAGGCCCCACCTATCAACAATAAGAGCTACCCATCATCTGGCCCCAACCCCAACAAGGCCTTGATCCCCAATACCAACCATGGCCACAAGTCCCCGCAAGACCTATTCCACCACCGGCCCCAGTAGCCCCTCCTAATGAGTACCCAGACATCAATCGACTTCGGACAGTGTATGCGAAATCGGTTATAGCTCGGGAACAGCCCGACGAGGTGTCAAGAGAAATTGAAGAAATCAAAAAGCTGAAGGAACAGATGAGGGTCCTGCAGAAGGGAGTATCCCTAATAAAAGGAACAGACGAGATCACAGATATGAATGCCTTCTCCCTTACCCAGAAGCAAGACTACCCCAGGGATTCAAACTCCCTTCCATCACCAAATTCACAGGGACCACACCCCTAAAACCCATCTTCAATCCTACATCAGATCCATGCAAGTGTCTGGTTGTGGAGAGCCGGAGTTGGCTCAAGCCTTTCACATGACTCTCACGGGGGCCACCCTGAGATGGTTTTTCGATTTGGAGAGACACCACACAAAGACTTGGGGAGATATTGTCAAGGAGGTCATGACCAAATACGGATCCAACGAGAATTTGGAAATTACCCGCAAACACCTCGAGATGGCCAAACAAGGCAAAAAGGAAAGCTTCAGCGACTTTGTCACCCGCTAGAGAGAAATGGCCTCCTAAATGCCCAAACGGCCCGATGAAGAAGAGCAGTTGGAGATCATACAGAAGAATTTCACTCCAGCTGTATTGAGTTGTATGGGAAAGCATGTATTCCCACACTTCAGAGCTCTGTTAAGCATGGGGTCACAAGTAGAGGAAGAACTGGCCAAGAAAGCAGAAACCGATACTAAGAAAGCCTCATACACTGGGAGAAAGACGGCCACTCTGGCTGTGAACCAGCTAAGCTTATATCCATATCAACAAAACCCATTTCAGCAGCCACAACAAACACCTCCAATAAGTTGGCCCGCACAATGAGACTCTTCGAGCACCGAGGTTAAGAAAAGGAGGAACTTCTGCACCCTTCCCACTACTTTGGGCAAAAGCCTGGAATTACTCCGAAAGGCTGGACTAATCACTCCACTCAACCGCGCCCCCCACCAAACCCTATTCCCAGCACCTGGAGAATGAATGAGAATTGTGCGTACCATCAGGCCGCGGGCCATGACACGGAATGCTGTTTGGCTCTTCGCCATCGTATTCAAGACCTAATCGAGGCTGGTACTATACCCACACCCGGCGGGCCCAATGTTACTAATAACCCCCTCCCCAACCACATTCCACCTGCAGGAATTAACGCCTTGACCACCGATGAAGAAGGTTTTGATCCCGTGGGACTCATTCAAGACGACCCAGCCAACAAGTCACCCGCTGTGCCGCCAGAAAGAATTCAAGTTGCCCCAGGCCTCAATCCAATAATTGACCAATGGATGGCTAAGATGAACTTCGTAGCCGGGCAGGGGTTAGGAAAGGCCAATCAGGGGATCTCATAACTACTTACAATCAAAACCAATCCCGAAAATCTGGGATAGGATGAACCCAGGATAAGAAGAAACAGCCATGGAAAAACCAAGGCCTCCCCAAAGAGACAATCTGCATGACAGAGACCTCCCCCAAAACTTTCAGTTGGTCGACGGAACCAGAGTCATCAGAAGCCTCAGAGGGATCAGACCCAGCATCTCTTTGGATACAGCAAATTACCTGTTCGGGAAGGGTATATCAGCCACCACTAATGGATGCCGAGAAATCACCTCCTCCTAACAAAGTAGGAGAGGATCGAGTACTGGAATAGTTGAAGAAAACTCAGGCACACATCACCATTTGGGGCCTCCTGGTTGCCTCCAAACCTCACAGGACCGCCTTCATCAAACTCCTAGATGAGGCCGTCATATCACCAGACTCTATGCCCGAACAACTGCCAAACATGATTGGGTCGCTTATAGTCCAAAAAAGTCTGTCATTCTCAGATGAAGACTTGTCTCCATTGGGAAAGAAGCACAGCCTGGCCCTCCATATCACTGTCCGAACCCGAGAAAAAATCCTGCCACAGGTCCTCATCGACAACGGGTCGACTATAAATGTTTGCCCTCTGAAGACCGCCAGATGTCTGGGTATCTTAGATTCAGAGATTTCTCAATCAGCTGTAACCGTCAGGGCCTACGATAACACTAAAAGGGCCGTTTTGGGTTCTCTAAAGCTCGATCTCATGGTCGGTCCCAGAAACTTTTTGGCCGACTTTTAAATCATAGACATTCCCTCTAGTTTTAACCTCCTGTTTGGAAGAGCATGGCTACACGACATAGGAGCCCTCCCTTCCTCCTTACACCAAGAAGATCAAGATACCGTTTAAACGGAAGATAATCACCATTCAAGGAGATCCTGAAAGGACCTTGGCGGATTTAGAATTACCTGTCTTGGGCATCGGGAGTCAAAGCATACAACTGGGAGGCTTTTCTTATGAGCCTCAAGTGCAAGCCCTCACCACCCAGATAATCAAGTATCTTCCCCCTGATAATATCCCCGGTCTCAGCACCAAGATCATAAATATGCTGAGAATGATGAAATACTTACCTGGGGCCAGTCAGGGAATAGGGAAGCCAAGATTACTTCAGGCCTTAGAACCAGTAACGAGGCATGAAAAAGAAGGGTTGGGGTACCAACGCACCGAAGAAGACAACCAAGAGAAAAGGGATCGGGGGCATCAATATCCGAGTTTTAGCTCACTTAATGAGTTTTTCATCAAAGAAGGAGAGGACTTCCCCTTTTGCGGCTTTCAGGAGCCTTGGAGAAACAGCGACAGAGAGAACCTTCCAGGATGAAAAATCTTCTATGAAGAGGACCTTTATATCAAGGAAGACATTATACACAGCTTCTCTACCAAGTTGACGATCGGGCCAAGAAAAGAAAATGAAGACGAGGAAGATGAAGAGGAATAAATAATAGGAGATCTCTTTGACGTCATGGCTTTAGGGGATGAGGAGCCAAGGGACGACCCCGTATACTTAATACACGCTGATCCAGATTACCAGAAAAAGGGGGGAAAAGTGAAATTGTAAGGGCAATAGATAAGAGCGAGGGTAGGGCTAAGGAGGAGTCTCTCCTATATTTACTTTTCAAACTTGTACCTGTAAGCACTGTTTTTAATGAAGAAAACTCTATTTTGCGGTATCCTGTTAGTTCTAATTCTGTAATTGCTTATATGGAAATAGAAAGACTAAATGAACACCCCAAACGGGAGGAACATCGTATACAGAACGAGGAGAGAGACACTCTTGTGATTAACCTCGAGACGGAAGAGGAAAGGAAAGAAGTCCGTATTGGGGCAAGTATAAGTGAGACAGAAAGAGAGGAATTCACACAAACTCTGAATGAGTACGTGGATGTCTTTGCCTGGTCCTATGCCGATATGCTATGTTTAAATAGCCAGATAGTCATGCACGAGATACACACCAAGCCGGAGTTTAGACCCGTCAAGCAAAAATTAAGAAAGCTTACGCCAGAGTGGTCCTTGAAAGTAAAAGAAGAAGTAATGAAGCAACTGAGTGTGGGGTTCTTGCGGGTGATCGAATACCCTTCATGGTTAGCCAACATTGTGCCCATTCCAAAGGCAAATGGGAAGGTCCGCATGTGTGTAGATTACCGAGATCTCAATAAAGCTTGCCCAAAAGACAATTTCCCGTTACCCAACATTGATTTGATAGTAGATAATATCGCCAACCATGCCTTGAAGTCGTTCGTGGACGATTTCGTCGGGTATAATCAGATCAAGATGCACCCAGATCACCAAGAGAAAACATTATTTATCACGCCATGGGGAACATATTGCTACACCGTTATGCCATTCGGGCTGAAGAATGCCGGGGCAACATATCAGAGGGCAGCTACGGCTATTTTTCATGACATGATCCATAAAGAAGTAGAAGTATATGTGGACGATATAATAATCAAGTCAAAGGAGAGGGAAGGCCATGTACCAGTCTTGCGAGCCTTTTTTGACCGCCTCCGCCAGTACTAGATGAGACTCAATCCGCAGAAATGTGTGTTCGGGGTAACCAAGGGAAAACTCCTGGGCATTGTCGTCAGCAAAAAGGGAATCGAGGTAGACCCTGCCAAGGTTCGAACTATCCGAGACATGCCCGAGCCTCGTACCGAGAAAGAAGTCCGAGGATTTTTGGGTAATTTGCAGTACATCAGTAAGTTCATCTCTCAGCTTACTCAGACTTGCGAACCCATCTTCAAACTCACGAGGAAGTCTTCACCGGGAGAATGGGACGATCAGTGCCAAGAAGCTTTTGATAGAATAAAAGATTACCTCTCTAAACCCCCAATGTTGGCCCCACCACAAACTAGACCGCCACTAATTCTATACCTGACCGTCATCGATTCGGCTGCAGGGGCCATGCTTGCCCAACATCTGACCGATACACGAAAAGAGCAGGCCATCTATTACATTAGCAAGAAGTTGTCTCCATTTGAGATAAACTACACACCATTAGAAAAATCATGCACCGCTTTCGTCTGGGTAACACAGAAATTACGGCATTACATGCTGGCTTTCTCGATCATCCTGGCATCACGAATTGATCCGTTGAAATACTTCTTTGAGAAACCAGCTCTCTCGAACCGTATGGCAAAATGGTTATTCTTGCTCTTCGAATTCGACATCACCTACATGACCCAGAAGGTTGTCAAAGGCAAGATCATAGCTGACTACCTAGCCCACAATCGATATTGGGGGAAATGTTAGAAGAAGCTAAATTCCCAGATGAAACTATCATGAATGTTGAGATCGATGAAGACTGGAAATTATACTTTGACGGGGCTGCCAACCGAAATGGGAACGGGATAGGCATCCTGTTAGTCTCTCCAGACCAAACTCATTCCCCAGTATCATATCATCTGGACTTCTTCTGCACCAACAACATGGCTGAGTATGAAGCCTGTATAATCGGATTAGAGATCGCACTCCAAAGGGGTA
Source organism: Lonicera japonica (assembly GCA_021464415.1). Lineage (NCBI taxonomy): Eukaryota > Viridiplantae > Streptophyta > Magnoliopsida > Dipsacales > Caprifoliaceae > Lonicera > Lonicera japonica. Next base: position 28,804,104 of record CM038466.1, on the reverse strand, counting down.
TAAGGAGAATACAAGTATAGGGAGATTCAGCATTAGTGGTCCACCAAGTTCTGAAGGAATGGAAGATCAGAGATGAAAAGTTAGTCCCTTACCTTGCCCGACTGGAGGATGTCGCAGGAAGATTTGAGCATTCAGAGTTTTACTATGTCCCCAGGTCACAAAACAGTTTTGCTGACGCACTAGCAACCCTGGCATCAATGATCGATATCCCGGAGGGGATGGAAGAAATAACTCTTATAGTACAAAGAAGATCAGGACCAGCACACTGCATGGCCCTTGAGGTAGAGAATGAAAAAAATGGGGACTCAACCACTTGATTTTATGACATCTGGAACCTGTTGAAAAATCATCAGTATCCAGAGCAAATAGACAAGGGAACGTGGGTCACACTTAGGAGATTAACATCAAGGTTCATACTTTGTGCCGGAAGGCTGTATAAGAAGAATTACGACGGGACCCATCTCCAATGTCTCACTGAAGAAGAATTTGTCAAAGTGATGGATCAGATACATGGGGGCGATTGTGGACCCCATATGAGCGGTCATACACTTGCCCGCAAGATCATCAGACAAGGTTATTTCTTGTCTACCTTGCAAGACGATTGCGTTAACCACGTACGCCGTTGCCACAAATGCCAAATTTATGCTAAATCTCATAAACTTCCTCCAAAAGAGTTGTACAACATGATTGTTCCCTGGCCTTTCGCAACCTGGGGAATCGACATCATTGGAAAGATTTTTCCCAAAGCAAGCAACGGCCATGAATTCATACTAATGGTCATCGATTACTTCACCAAATGGGTAGAGGCCGAGTCTTTCCAAACCCTTGACGCCAGAAAGGTTGCCCGATTCATCAGACGGAATATCATCTGTCGGTACGGGGTCCCACATGAAATCATCTCGGACAACGGTACCCACTTCGAAGGAGAGGCTAATACAGTCATGGAAGAATACGGTATTACCCGACAGAAATCTTCGCCATACAGACCACAAACCAATGGGGCAATTGAGGCCGCCAACAAAAACCTGAAGAATATTCTAAGCAAGATGATCGACACCTGTCGAGACTGGCCCAAAAAATTACCATATGCATTGTGGGGATACTGCACCACCGAGAGAGTTTTTACCGGGGCAACCCCATTTTCCCTTATATACGGAATGGAAGCAGTCCTCCCTGTTGAGTTAGAGGTCCCCTCTATCATAATAATGCTAGAGAATCAAGTCAATGAGCTGGAGTGGGTCCAGGCACGTTACAACGATTGAAAGCCGCATACCACCACCAAGGGTATCAGAAGAGAATTGCTCGAGCATTTAACTAGAAAGTAAAGACTCAGGGTATCAATAAGAACGACATTGTGTTGAAAGAAATTCGAGAGCCAGCCAGAGACCCAAAGGAAAAGTTTGGACAGAAGTGGACGGGGCCATACATCTTCAAAGATATTGATATAGGGGGTGCCGCCATACTCACTAACTTGGACGGACAATTACTGTATTCACCGGTCAACATGGATCGTTTGAAGAGATATTACCAATAGAGTAACATGTATAGATAAGAATTACGTAAACCTGAGCCCCAACTCAAAGTTGTGCTTTTGAAAAATCAAAAAGGGGAACGTAGGCAACCTGAGAAGTGACTTCAGGCCCGGTTTAAGCATTGTAAAGAAATTTATTTTAATCCTTTTTTATATTATTAAAAGTGGTTCAGAACACCGGAAGTTACAAAGGAAATACAGCATACAGAAAAACCTAATCCCTAGGGGTTGGCCAAACAGGGTCCTCAGCGGCCAAATCAATTCGAGCCTCATCCAGGATCTGGTACGCAAAGACAATACTTTCCTCTATAGGCTCAGAATCCATGAACCGGAACCACTCCATTTGGAAGGGATCATCAATCAGCTCCCCTTCCAGAGACCCCCAATTAGAACGAATGATATCAGCCCGGAGGGGCCGGGTAATACCAAAATGGGCATAGTTGAACTGACGGGTCAGTCGAACGCGCCACATTTTCTCCACCGATAAAGAAACATGCTGAGTCACAAACTTAGACTCGGAAGAGAAGTTGTTCAGGCCGAGGAGAATGTCCTGAGAAACGTTGAACTGTCGAAGAAGACGTCCTGGGAGAAAAAAGAAGTGAACCAGAGCCCACGGAGCCGAACGTAATTCTGCCCTCCGGTACTAAGCACCATCGTCCTCAACTTCCACCAAGGAATGTTCCACCGGATAGCCCAAAAATGCTCCAAAAATCACACCGTCCAATCAGAGGAAGACATGGTCAAAGCACCAAAGAGGGGACGACGAAAGAAGTGCGTCGGATTGTCAAGACGAATCCTGTTGAAACCCACCGATCGAAAACGCTCCAACAACCACATATATAGCAAACGTGGACTCCCCCTGAAGAAAAGGGAAGCTCCCCTTTGAAGATCATCTAGGCCGTTCAGGGTCTCTGCAAGAACGATAGGCACTATAGACTCCCCATTCCTACCATGATAAATCAAACTCAGGATAGTCGGATCGACACGGGAAGAGCCCGTCACCAGTAGCATATCAGAAACAAGACAGATCAAGGCCGCCGCAGTACGCCCCACGCTATAAGAAGCTCTGTCCTCGTAACGATGGAAAAACCTCACCATCTTGTAGAGATCAAGAAGCCCGTCGATAATAAAGCCATCACAGGCCACTTGGGGAATGGCTAACAGAGCAATTAGCATATCTCGAGGACCGATCTCTTCTATGGGAACAGCCATCGGGAGATAAACATCAAAACGCAATAACCAGAAAAACTCCTCATAAGTCGGGCAGAGCTCATCTAACCCGAAACGGAAAAGATGATCCACAGGGCTCCAAAAATACAAAGCGCCTAACATAAAGGAAAAATCTACAGGACGATGGCACCAGCCTGCCAAAGGACTGAATGCACCAAAGTTCAAGCCATTCTCAAAAGATATCAGAGCATATCGAGCTTCAACATAAGAAAAATCAGAATTTGTGCGATAAGAAGACATTTTGGGAAGGCATGGGGATGAAGGAAGGCAGAGGGGTGTATTTATAGCAAAAAAGAGGGTCCTATACTTGTTTGTCACGCGACAAACCCATATCCAGGAGGGATTGTCGCGCGACAATCCTCTTTCCTGTATCCCTGTTTTTGCCATTCTCACAATTAGGAGTCATTTTTGCCAAAAGAATCACTTCTGAATGTATTCTTGTTCTCACTTTGTTCTTTTACAGGAACCCTAAAGTACAACCGCGCTGCAAGGTATGGCACCTAAATCACTGATTCATATAAATATAATTTTCACCACAAATAGGGAATAAATGTACGTCACTAACACAAATAAATATTTTTCATAAAATCCAATAAAAGAACTGTTTTCAAAACTAAATCTCTGTTTAAAAAAGTCTAAAAATGAAACTACATATCTGTCTGAACTAACTAAGTACAGGAAAGGAAAAACTAATCTATCCTAGCGCGCTTCGACACGCTCCCGCTATCACCCGAACCCTCCTCAAGAGAGGGATCAACCACTGGGGCACCCTGAGCTGCTGCTTGAGAAGGCCCCGTCGACTGGATCAGAGCCGTGGGGCGAATCACCGAAGACTAAGATTGCCTAGAAGTTCGACTAGTGCTCCTCTAGGACTCCGTCCGAGCATGAGAAGAAGACAGAGGGTCATCTGCCCGCAGAGAAACATCGATCGCCCTCTGATAATCACGCATGTATATCGTGGGGTCTCGACCAACGTACTTGGAGCAGGTTCCAGCTATAGAGATATTGGGAATGCCAAGCTCTCAAGTCCGCTACACGTACACGCACATTCACCCGCAGAAAAGGGAAAATGAAGAGGAATCAGCACAGTTAAAATGAATAAACATAGATGTGATGGGATATTGAGGGAAGAAAAAGCATATACCTCATCATCAGGGCGACCACCCAAGTAGTTAAACGTATCCTCAGGAAGAGGATACTCGGGCACCGTATATCGACATAGACCGGCACCGACATAAGAAATGTCCCGAGGAAATGGCGGTAGATCTATCGAATGAACGGACGAACTCGCCAGTATAGCAGCTGAAGTAGACCCACCCTCCTCGCAAATCGGGAACAGAGGAGGCCGGGAAGAAGAACCCTCGAGACCTGGAGATCGGGCCGGAGGGCCCATAGCAGCTGACGAAAGCGGAGTCAGCGTAGCATAAGTGCGGACGCCTGGAGGATCCACAACGGCTGTCGCTCTCAGAGGTGGGACCCCGCTAGAAGGAGTGGTCACAGCAGTAAGAGAGGTCCGCCCAAACTGCTCATAGTCGACCCCGAGGTCCGCAGGCTCCCAGGATCGCTCAGAAAAAGCTGCTCCCTCTCTCTCAGCAGCCTCCGCAGCATCAAAAACTACCCCAGGTGATACTGACGGACCGGTGAGAAACTCAAAACCCTCAACACGCTGCTCCTCCATAGGCGTCGACTGAGGCGGCTGCTCTGGAACTGCCGCTATCCCACCTCCCTCACCTCCCTCAGGCCTATCATCTCTGCCCTCGACAGCAGCAGGAATACCCCTCTCTCCCTCGGGGTCATCGTCGTCAGAATCCAAAATGTTGTCCCTCTAATCGGGGACAGGCGGCAGCTGACCGGGAGCTGTCCTGGACAAATGAGACTGTTCTCGTATATAGTTGGGATCGCCTCCCAACGCCCGGTACCTCTCGTAGAAGACCCGTCCCTGAGTCTCCTTCGGCTCCCTCATCAAATAACGGGCAGCAAATGTAGTGTAGTCTCCCTCCTCGGTGAACGTCTGAAAGTCGAGCTCGTCTACCAAGGCCTGTATCATCACCGGGTCAATCTCGCCCATCAGCCTAATCAGAACCGGTGAAAATAAAGGAACTCGGGGCCACTGGGCTGGTGTGTGCTGGCGAATAACTCTCTCGCCCAAGTAGAAGTGAAGGCCATACTCATCCCTAATAAGCCGCCTGGTCCTCGAGGCGGTCAGAGCGCGACCATATCCGAAGTGGAGACCCAGATCACCCCAGGGGGCCCACTCAATCTGAACAAGAACAAAATTTTATTTCAGTATTTGTATTCTATTTTACTATTTATCTATTGAAAAAAAATACTAATATATTTACCTGCTCCTCCAGCAGGTCATGAACGGCAGCAGCTCCGATCTCCCGAGTCCGGTATGCATAGGGAGCCCTGTAGTTCCCCGCGATGAATCGGTGGAGAAGGGGAAACAGATCCTCGTTCTCAACGAGGAGATCCACCTGGGCACGACCCAGACGGGTATAAGCCACGAACCAACTCTGAAGAGGAAACATAAAGAATATCTACAACAATCAACGGATAATATGTAAAGCACTGAAACAAAGATAAGGGAACAACATTATATACCTCCCACAGCAAAGAGAAGCTCTTGAGGTTCAGGGCTAAATGACGAGAAACCTGGTCCATAGTATCATATAAAACGGCCAGGATAAAGCCCCCCAGTCATAATCGAACATGATGCTGAAGTGTCGGAGATAGGGCAACCACCAGAGATGGGCCGTGTCCCCCCCGCGGGCCTCGAACAAATCATGAAGTGTCAGTAAGAGAAAGACACGGGCATACTGGCGCGCCTCCTGTCGGGTCATCGGCGCTTCTGAAGCAACTATCTGAGCTCTCTCTGTCGCCAGATGCGTGACCAAAACCGCCTGAGGTATCGTATCACTGGAACTCCGTCACTCCGGAAACCATCCTAGTGCGCCCACGATGCCCTCTGCCGTCAGACGTAAAAGGACATCAATCTGGATAGGGACCCCCTGAAGGAATCCCTGTCAGAGCAAACAAGTCTAGGGGGGTCATCGTCATCTCACCCCAGCTCCAATGAAAGGTGTGGGTAGTATCCCACCAATGAGAGGCCAGCGCCGACACCAACACGGTCGCCCTAGATACACGCTCTGGGAGGGCATCGAAAAGAGAACCAAATGGAGTCGCAAGGAGCAACTCCTGAACAGGGGCCGGTGCTTGTCGCCACTCTAAAGAAATGGTGTTAGGGGAACCCCAACCTCGGCCAACCCACTAAAGACAAAAGAACGAAAACAGGATTATGAGGGTACTTTGGTGTAATTATGAGAGTTATAGGGCTATAGGAGTAAATTATGTAATTTTTAAAAACTGAGGGTATTTTGGTGTAATTATGAGAGTTATAGGGCTATAGGGGTAAATTATGAAATTTTCCAAAATTGAGGGTACTTTGGTGTAATTATGAGAGTTATAGGGCTATAGGGGTAAATTATGTAATTTTTCAAAACTGAGGGTACTTTGGTGTAATTATGAGAGTTATAGGGCTATAGGGGTAAATTATGTAATTTTCTAAACCTGAGGGTACTTTGGTGCAATTCTGAGAATTATAGGGCTATAAGGGTAAATTACGTAATTTTTTAAAACTTGAGGGTACTTTGGTGTAATTATGAGAATTATAGGGCTATAGGGGTAAATTGCGTAATTTTCCAAACCTGAGGGTACTTTGGTGTAATTATGAGAGTAATAGGGTTATAGGGGTAAATTATGTAATTTTTCAAACTAGAAGGTACTTTGGTGTAATTATGAGAATTATAGGGCTATAGGGGTAAATTATGTAATTTTCCAAACCTGAGGGTACTTTCGTGTGATTATGAGAGTTATAGGGCTATAGGGGTAAATTATGTAATTTTCCAAAACTGAGGGTACTTTGGTGTAATTATGAGAATTATAGGGCTATAGGGGTAAATTGTGTAAATTTTCCAAACCCGATGGTACTTTGGTGTAATTATGAGAGTTATGGGGTTATAAGGGTAAATTATGTAATTTTCCAAACCTGAGGGAACTTTGGTGTAATTATGAGAATTATGGGGTTATAAGGGTAAATTGTGTAAATTTTCCAAACCTGAGGGTACTTTGGTGTAATTATGAGAGTTATGGGGTTATAATGGTAAATTATGTAATTTTCCAAACCTGAGGGTACTTTGGTGTAATTATGAGAGTTATGGGGTTATAAGGATAAATTATGTAGTTTTCCAAACCTGATGGTACTTTGGTGTAATTTTGAGAGTTATGGGGTTATAAGGGTAAATTATGTAATTTTCCAAACCTGAGGGTACTTTGGTGTAATTATGAGAGTTATGGGGTTATAAGGGTAAATTGTGTAAATTTTCTAAACTAAGGGTACTTTGGTGTAATTATGAGAGTTATGGGGTTATAAGGGTAAATTATGTAATTTTTCAAACCTGAGGGTACTTTGGTGTAATTATGAGAGTAATGGGGTTATAAGGGTAAATTGTGTAAATTTTCCAAACCTGAGGGTACTTTGGTGTAATTATGAGAGTTATAGGGTTATAGGGGTAAAATTATGTAATTTTCCAAACCTGAGGGTATTTTGGTCTAATTATGAGAGTTATAGGGTTATAAGGGTAAAATATGTAATTTCCCAAACCTAAAGGGTATCACAAGTAAAAAGTATGTGTTCACTAAATTGAACGTTATTTCTAGGCAGACATTCATACTAACATGAGAATTGTTCAAAATACATGTAGGAAATGACAGAAATAATATAACAAATAAATACACGAAAGGAAGGAATTTCAAGAAAACATTCCAGAGACCGTCGACGGATCTCATGAGAAACAGGCTCCATCAAGAGCCACGAAACATCCGGGACTGGAGCAGCTCGGGTGACGTCTCGGTCCACCCCGTCCTCGCCATACCAATCGAGGTCCGCCCAGTCATCATGATGAGGGCTGCACCGGAGAACGCCCTGAGCGTCGGTAAAAGTAACCTCCTCCGATCCTGATCACCCTCCAATCTATCGGGCTGAGCAGGGTCCGTCTATGTATAAGTGGAGTGATGAGAAAGTCGAAAAAATGGAAAAAACCTCAGGGCTTCCGCGCTTGAGAGAAGAGAGAAAGAAAGCTAGAGAGAGAAAGAGAAAAGAGAGAATGAGGTGGAATGAGCTCAGCAAGGGGCTTATATACTGGTTCAGTTTGTCGCACGACAAACAGGCTCATTGTCGCGCGACAAACACCCCTTCACCGAGATGTCGCACGGCGTTTTGGCCTATTCCTTGATTTTTTGACCTTTGTCTCATTTTTTCTCCCACATGAATGCTTCTGAGAAACAGTTTTCGAAAACCTTTCTGAGTACCGCGCACCCATGATGAAAATTCAAGGAAAGGACTTCCAAAACCATCTCTCCGAAAATGCGAGAACAAAATAGAAACGGTTAAGGTAGTCTCTGATCTCCCAAGAAGGACCAAAATCATTAATGAGAAAAAGCAAAAGATCAAAATAAGACGGGAACAGAAAAAAATTGAAAGAGTAGAAAAGAGAAAGAACCTGCATGAGCGCCCAGAGCAAGCGAGAGAAACAGAAAAGTAGAGTGACAGGGAGAGCCACACCAAAAGTGACAGCTAGGCCAAAACCGGCTTAGGGCTTCGTTTTGGGTGAATAAGGCTCCTAATCACGACCAAGGGATAAAAGGACTCCAGGTCAAAAACAGAGAAGGCCGGGAAAAGTCTTTCCCAAAAAGAGGGAGAAATAAGGGCATCGAAAAATAGAAAATGATGTGGGCCCACCAAAAGTGAGAACTAAAAGGGATCAGAGATCAGAGATTGACATTTCAAGCAAATTTTCTTTACAGCACGATACAGAAGAGATGGCTTGGACAACATTGAATCATCACTCTGCAAATAACAGAAAAGATCCAAAAACTGCTTTCTAAGAAAAGTATCCTCACTCGAGGAAAACATGAGAGTAAAATTCAGAAAGATACAGGAAAACAGACATTCGGATAAAGTTTAAAACCCCGAGAAGCTCTTGTTACTCTCAAAAAATTTCTCTCTCTCACTTTAGCAATCTAAAGAGAGAGACAATCAAATTTACCAGAGTACAACACAAGCCCTCCTTGAGGCAAATCACGAGCACAAGCCCTCGCTAGAGGCAAAAATACTCACAAAGCCCTCCCGAAGGCAATTTTCTTTCTTTTGACAGAACAAAGCCCTCTCAGAGAGGCAAAGTGTAGCAATGGTAGTCCTCCCACCTGAGATGAGAAGATCAAAAGCCCTCCCAGAGAGGCACAGTGTAGCAATGGTAGTCCTCCTACCTAAGGCGAGAAGATCAAAAGTCCTCCCAGAGAGGCATAGTGTAGCAATGGTAGTCCTCCCACCTGAGGCGAGAAGATCAAAAGCCCTCCCAGAGAGGCACAGTGTAGCAATGGTAGTCCTCCCACCTGAGGCGAGAAGATCAAAAGCCCTCCCAGAGAGGCACAATGTAGCAATGGTAGTCCTCCCACCTAAGGCAAGAAGATCAAAGCCCTTCCAAAGAGGCACAGTGTAGCAATGGTACTCCTCCCACCTGAGGCAAGAAGATCAAAGCCCTCCCAGAGAGGCACAGTGTAGCAATGGTAGTCCTCCCACCTGAGGCGAGAAGATCAAAGCCCTCCCAGAGAGGCACAGTGTAGCAATGGTATTCCTCCCACCTGAGGCGAGAAGATCAAAGCCCTCCCAGAGAGGCACAATGGTAGTCCTCCCACCTGAGGCGAGAAGATAAAAAACCCTCCCAGAGAGGCACAGTGTAGCAATGGTAGTCCTCCCATCTTAGGCGAGTGGAACAATGGTAGTCCTCCCATTTGAGGCAAGTGGAGCAATGAAAGTCCCCAAAAGAGGCAATGAGGTAACACAAGCCCTCTCCGGAGGCAAAACCAAACACAAAGCCCTCTCCGGAGGTACTCACAAACACTTTTTGCATACGCACACGACCTTAGAGTTCTTGAGAGAGTCATGGATCACGGTCTCTTCCAGTCGCCTCAATTCCTTGCAAACAAGGAGCTTGAGTCGAGAGGGTCTCTAGACACTCCGATCCGTGACCCCCGCAAGAACCCTAAACGACCTTCGATAAATACTGTTTTTAGAGTCCGGGACCCACCCGAACACCCAAAACTGCCCCGAAAGGGGTTGTTGACCAAACAAACATATTTTTGAGTGGAATGTCGCACGACAAACAAGTATGTCGCGCGACATACTCCACTATGTCGTGCGACAATCCCCACTGACACCAGACCATCCACTCTCTGACACATTAGTTTGTCAGAAACATCACTTCAGCCGTTTGTCGTGCGACATTGTACACTATGTCGCGCGACACTTGCCCTTTTTGGGGAAATGTCGCGCGACAATCCTCCCCGAGCAGTATAAATAGGCCAACACCCCCAAGGGTCCAAGGAGGGCAACTGGAGATTGAAGAATTATTGGATTATATCTGATTTTCTAGTCTTTCATCAAGCATTCTCGATTATCGTCTTATTTTTTAAGAATTATCGAATCTATTCTCGACACTCAACGTGTCCCGTCTCTGGAAGCGAATTCTCACCGGGAAGGTAAAGAAAGTCTCTTATAGTATTTAACATTAGATATCTGTGTACTTGTTTTACTTCTGTTGTTTTGTCCACGTTTTATTTGAATAAACTTATTGCCACGTTACAAATAGTCTACTGTTTTCAAAACAAAAGACCCTGACAAAACCATTTGCAAAACCAGAAGACTAAGTACATTATCGTCTTGATAAAATTCTGTTTTCAAAACCTGGACCGATAAAACTTACTTAGGAATTAAAAAATCGGTATATCCTATCTGTTTCATAGACTGTGATATATCTGGTAGAACTCCCCTCAGGAGTTCTAATTCCATATTAAAATAGTCCCGATACAAATATCCAAGCTTTTTTTCAAAAATAAGTTAAAACTCGAGAAAACCGTCGTTATCTGAGAAATAAAACGAAAAACTTTCTCTAAAGAAAAATAACTTTTGTCACTTATATTTATGTTTTTCAAAATAAAATATTGGATCTCGGAACACAAAGGTTTTTCATCATTTTCCTGTTTTCCCCAGAAATTAGGGTTTTCACTTGGAAAGTAGTAGACTGTCAGTAAAAGCATCCAAGTTATTTCAACATGAAATAAACATATAAGACCACTAGAGACTGAGAGGGCGAAATGGGTGCTTAACACCTTTCCAAACCATAATATAGTTCCCGAACCCTATAGAATCTTGGTTTCGTAGACAAACGTGTAAAGAAAGGCTTATATGTAGCCTTTCCTCTTACACAACTATTTTGTCTGTTTTCTCGTAAAACGTACTGGCGACTCTGAACGAACCCCTTTGCATCTAGAAATAGGACATAAGTACACCCGATATTGAAATATCAACACCTAGAAGCAAATGGAACGACGAAATCCGTTCCGACGTTCTAGACGCCCAAACGGGAATGAGACCCGGGGGTCGCATTTGCGGATTCTCACACGTGTAAAGCAAGGAAAATGAGGTGACATGAAATTAAAGGGTGGATCGGTACACAATTTGCTAATGTGTACCGGTCCAGCAATAAAATTTGCCAATAGAATTGAATTATCTATTTTTGTACCGGTACACATTTTACTTTTTGTACGGTCCGGCACTAATTTTTTGGGCACGCATTTTTATCGCAATTTTTTTTAATATTTTTAACCTATTCTAAAAAGGATTTTGAATTTATATTTTTTTATAAATATAACCATTGGTTTGAGTAAAAAATACACGATTATAGAGAGCTTTTTGAGAGAGAAAATATCCAAACGTTAGAATCAATTTTTAAGAGTTTTGAAACACCATCTAGGTTTTGTTTACATGCCATGGGGGATCCTATTGTTCTTCAATTTTAAGAACTAGGGTTCCAAACGTTCACGGGTCCTGCGGGAGTGTCTTTGGTCGCAATTGAAGACGGGTTGAGCGAAATGGCTAACACGATAAGGGAGATAGCAGATGGTGGTGAAGGATTGTGATCAAGTGCGTGGAAGGAGGCAACGGGTAAGCCGGAACAGCGGGAAGCGCTACGCCAAGCCAGTTGCGGTTAGATTCTACGTTCAAGGGATTGACGGGACTGTTGCGTAAATTGTGGAGAAGCAATTTTTGTAAGTCATCAAGTCTATAATTCCGTTTTGATCATAGTGAAACACTGTCAGTTAGTCCGAGGATTAGTCCTACACAAGTAGGGATACCTCGTAAATTCCTGGTGTTGTGTGATTGATTTTTGTTTGATTGCTTGATTGATTTAATTGTTAGACAACACAATACAAGTTTCGACAGTAAAATTATGTAGACCTAGGATTTTAATTCCGCTTATCAAATTTTAAATTGTTTTTGATAAAAATCCTAAAATCAACCTAGGCAATACGATCCCCTCGAATTTGTTGGTTTCATCAGTGACAACATTTATAGATCTAGTATTTATACCTAATCCTGCCATATTTATACCACCAAGTTCAGATATAGTATTAGGTTCATTCTTATTAGCCTGATCATCGCTATTATAAGCAAGATGATAAAAACCATAAGGGATATATTGTTTAGAATTTATAATTCCCTCAAAAACAAGATTATTAGCTGTAGAAGTAGTATTTATAATTGACGGAGTGGGAGTATAGAATTTTCCTTGTTTACAAGATTGAGCTATAAAATTAGCCAGAGTATTAGCAGGAGTATAAAATCTTTCTGAACTAGTTTTAAAGATTGTATCGAGCTAGTAGATAATCTAGTTGATTTATTATTATCAAATCTATTTATAACATCTCCATCACTATACTGAACAATCTCTTATACCCTCATGTTCTCAACAGGTTCTGGAGGGGTAGCGGTTTTAAGGAGCCAAGAGGAGGGAGTCGTAATATCCTTCCACATAATTGTTTTAGGGATGGCTATATCAGGCTTTAAAAGATTAGTTTCTAAAAGGACAATTTTATCTTTACAATCATATATATAGATGAGCACACCGACTTAAAGTGTTCTTGACCCTATAATATACACGATAAATGAGATTTAAAGGTTTAGATCCAGTTTTCATCTGATAACAATGGAGTTGAAGATATAAAGTTAAAACATAAAGAATATTTTTATCTGTAAATGAGAAAGAAATATTATGAGGGACATCAAAGTACACAGGTCCATTACAAAGGCTAGATTGAACAATTCCTAATAAAGAATCATTAAATCTAAAGTGACGATAGTCTCCGAGAGCGATTAAAAGTCAAGTGTTTAATCCTTTCGCACTGAGCGGTTTTAATGCAACTTGAACTAAACCAATATGTAAATATTTATAACGATCTTTATATCTACCTATTTTAGTTGGAGTTAACAACTGTATAGTATCAAAAGAGTTATTAATATGAATAGTTTGTTCAATGGTTTTAATAGCCATAGAAGAGAATAGTTTAAACATGTCAGTTTCATATATTTTATCAGGACTTACCTTAGGGATATTCCATTTTAAAAGCTGTTGTTTTATATTACAAAATTCAACATCTTCTTTATTTTTTACAAGAGATTTTGATTTAAAACGATTTGTAACAGAATTAGAACAAGATAACATAATAACAATATAGAATTTGCAACACAAAAAATAACAAGAGGTTTCTATCTTTACTGTCAACGAATTACGAAAAATAAAACCCTAAAACACCATACCTTTGTTAAAAGGGCCAAAGGTCCGACGTGACTTAGGTGTAGATCCAACAAAATTCCCTCTGATACCAAAAGTGAAGCTCCTTTGTTGCAAATATCAATTTGAAATATATAACGCATAATCCTTGGTTGCAAATATAAGTACAATTACTAGGAGATAAAGGTACCTCTTTAGAAGTTCCTTGTTTAAAATTTACTTGTAGATTTAAAAGATCATTTTGAAATTTAGAAATGTCAGAACATTTAGACCCGACATCAGAATAACTATTTTCTTGAGTAATAGGACAAAATTGTTTTCCAAAATTTAAATTCATCTTGTCAAGTTTCTCGGTTAGCATATCAATAATTTCATGACTTTGTTTAGACTTTCCTAGTTTAAAACCTTGAAAAAGTTCGATAAACGGTTTTAAAAGAGAACTAGAGACTTCCATTCTCTCAGTAGTTTTATCTCTCTATTTTTCTCTAAAATCAGTAGAAATACTATCAACAATTTCCTCAATACGACAAGTTGAGAACCGATAGTTTGCAAATATAAACTTGTATAATTGTTTTGCTTTATGATAGGATCACAACTTATAATAGAAGCATCAGCAAGAGTAGCAAAAGCAATAGCTTCAATATGCTGATCTTTATTTACCTCGATTTTTGTGGCTGAGGAGGGAGATGTATAGCCTTTACCACATCTGAATCGGCTTTCCATGTTTTATAAAAATCTTCCAAAACATTTATTTGTGGAAAATCGATTTCAATTTTAATAATGTACTCATAAAACAAGAGATCAAAAGGAATAACTTGCTCATGTTTATCTATATAGTTATAAAATAGATCTTTAAAAGCATACTGTTGTTCATCAGTATACTAATTAAAAACCCATTTTCTGAAATCTTTATATTTTTCTTGCAACAATTATCTATTTATTTCACTCTTGTCAAATATAAAAGGTTCAGAAACAGTGACAACATTTATAGATCTGGTATACAAATATAAACTTGTATAATTGTTTTGCTTTATGATATGATCACAACTTATAACAGAAGGTTCAACAGGAGTAGCAAAAGCACTGGCTTCAATATACTAATCTTTATTTACCTCAATTTTTATGGCCGAGGAGGGGGATGTATAGTCTTTACCACCCCTGAATCGACTTTCCATGTTTTATAAAAATCTTCCAAAACATTTATTTGTGGACAATTGATTTCATTTTTAATAATGTACTCATAAAATAAGAGAGCACAAGGAATAACTTGCTCATGTTTATCTATATAGTTATAAAATAGATCGTTAAAAGCATATTGTTGTTCATTAGTATAATAATTTAAAAACCATTTTCTGAAATCCTTTTATTTTTCTTGAAAAAATTATCTATTTATTTCACTCTTGTCATATATAAAAAGTTTAGAAATAGTGACAACATTTATAGATATGGTATTTATACCTAATCCTGCCTTATTTATACCATGCATCAATATAATCCCAATAAGTATATTCCTTTTGATAAACCTTTAAAACACGAGCACTGTTTGGATTAACCCCCCAGCCCTGGAAACCAAGGAGTCCTATAATAAAAGTTTTAGAAAACTGAATATCATCTTGTTTACCACGTGCACCCGTATTTTTATTAATATGCATAATTTATTTTATTTTTCCTTTAAGGTGTGAAAAAGATATAAGGTTTAAAGGGGTTTTATAGATTCATATTTCGGAACAATTGATAGGAGTAATTAAAGACTTTAAAAAGTCTTCCTTTTGATTTTTTTTACCATTACTAGAAGGAAATTTCGGTAAGCTTCCACTAGAATGTATATAAGATGAGTCTGTTTCCATTAACTCGAAGTCTTTGACCCGTTTGAGTAAAAAAATGAAAGCAAATACCCCATTATTTACGGCAAAAAAAAGTCATTGCCTTTGCATATATATCTTATAGATTTTGTTTTTCCGAATTTTCCGGTCAAAAAAAGAAATAAATTAAAGGAAGCATGCACGAAAAAATTAATCCTATTTCTTTTTTTTTTAATTATGTCGGATTTTTTTAGCACTATTAGTTTGAAGTAGCGCATGAGTTTTGAACTGTAGTTAGTCTTATGTACAAGAAAACGAACATGTTTAGTATAAAAAACAGTTTCATTCATTTACAAAAAGTTATTATTATTATTACCTAAGAAAGCATGAAATAAATTTTATTTTTATTTTTTATACCAATTAACCGTGCAATATCAAACAAAAAGGAGAAGGGCATTGGGAAATCTCGAAACAGTGACCTATCCATCTTGCCGCCCTAAGTCATTATGTAAGGGCGGAGTTATTTATATCCTAAATATAATATAAACACTTTATTCTAGAATTTAATTAAAAATATATTTTAACACTCCCTTATTTATCACAAATACAACTCTCCATTGCCTGATGTTAGGCAAATGTTTAGTAACACACTATTCCCATTTCAGCTGAGTTTGTATGAGTACACTCACCTCTTATTAGACGGGTCTTATTTAAAAAACACTATAGCAATTCATTACCTGATGTTAGGCCAGTTCTTCCCAACAAACTCTTCCCAAGTTGGATGATTGTATGTGACTGCATTCACCTCTCATTAGGCGGGTCTTAGGGGGTGTTAGTGATAATAAATTTATTTTATGAAAATGTTTATAACAAAGAAAGTGTTTGTGACAAATATAAGGGGCGTAAATAACATGCACCGCCCTTATTTAAAGCTTATGCTTCTCACTTTGTTGGGTCCTCGTGGCTATCTGTCGCCGCTGCTGTTATTAATGTTAACTGTCCGGTTCATATTTTTCTTGTTTCTATTCTCATATTGAAACATAATATCTATGAAGAATAAAGTGAAGAACTAATCAATACAACTGCTAATTCAGATTTTTGTTTCCTGATAAAACCTGAAAGTTTTTGTATATTGTTTGGACGAAAATTTATGATGAATGAGTGGGTTAGTTTAGTTGGTAAGGTATCCATCCGAGCTCAAAAGAGGTCCTGAGTTTAAATCCAATTTGGGTGGGAGGAGATTTTGTTATTATTATTATAGTAAAAGGGAATAGATTTAAACCTTCCATTTTTTCTAAAAATATATACAAGGGCAGACTGGGATTTGTTCCTGGGGTGGGTTGAACTGGAACAAAATTTTGTTACAATTTATTATTAGTTAAGGTCTGTACCCAAGATTTATTCCTTTCTTCTTCTTCTTTTTTTTTTTTTTTTTGGCTTTTTGTATGTGTTTTTTTTTTATCATTGTTGATCTTAAAGTTTCATTTAAAATGATTTTCTTTAGCGGTCGATTGGGCCTCATTTAAGAGTATTCATATTATTATTTTTGGTCTATTTAATATTTATATCTGACCCTCATTCTTAAATTTTTACCTTGAGGTATTGTAAGCGCGTGAAGTTATTGTGAGTCTCTTATTATGGTGAGTTTTTGTAAAATTCTTAAAAAAAGAATGTTCAGGTTTCAAGTTGTTTTTCTCTTTGATTATCAATGATATTTTTAGCTATATTTTTAAAAGATTAAAATCCTTCACTACTACTTTTACTTCAGTAGAAGTGAAATAGAAGTTATAACACAATTATAAAATTAGTGAATCTAACGAATATGAGTTGGTCCGAGTGGAAGGGGATCAGGTACCTTACGCAAGACATTTTGTGTTCGATACCGGAAGCTTGTGAATGGTATAGGCACTGTTGGGAATATCTCCGCCAAAAGTGCATGTCTAATAGTGTCTTTAAAGATTAATCTCTGCTGTTGAGCGGAAGATACCTTGGTGAGAAAAAAAATCTAAGATGAGAATAAACAAATATAAATTTTAGGGTAAAAAACACTAAACCCCCTCAAATTATCACTTTTTTGCACTACCCCCCCCCCCCCCCCCAACCCCCCCCCCCCACCCCCCCCCCCCCCCCCCCCCACCCCCCCCCCCCCCCCCCCCCCCCCCCCCCCCCATCTTCTAAAAGTGACACTAAACCCCCTAAACTATTATATGTTATCACTTAACCCCCAAAATTACATAAATGCCCTTGTACAAAGTTGGGCAGAAAACACTAAACCCCCATAAACTATCACTTTTTGGCACTAAACCCCCATAAACTATCACAACTTGACACTTTACCCCCTAATTTATAAAAGTGCATTTATTTACAAGGGCATTTATGTAATTTTGGGAGTTAAGTAATACAATATAATAGTTTAGGGGGGTTTTAGTGTCACTTTTAGAAGATGAGGGGGTTTAGTGCAAAAAAGTGATAGTTTGAGGGGGTTTAGTGTTTTTTTACCCATTTTTTTTAATTTTAATAATTTAGAATGTAAGAATAAATGTCATTAGAATCAAAACAACATGAGAGTAGAAAAATGGTGGGATGAATTTTTATTTTTTTTTAAACGTGGGAACGGAGAAACAGGGAGCGGGTGTGGAGGGGGTGATTTTATTTTTATTTACATTAATTATTTGCTATATGTTAGATTTTTTTTGTAATTAAAAAAAATGTGTAAATTGAATGTTGAGCTAATATGTGTAAATTGAAATAGTGTTAATATATGAAGTAATATATTATATAACTAACACTATTTCCATAACACAACGTGTACGAAGAGGCGAAGTGATGGACTGATAAGTACAACTGCTAAGATTTTTTTATTTCTTTACGAGAAACATGACGTTCTACATAGTACATATTGATGAAAATAGGGGTTACACAAGGATAGGTAAGAAGACAAGATTTCCTCAAAAGATTAACCTATAAGGATATTATAACAAAAATAAGATCGATACCAGCAAGTTTAGATATACTAAGGGATATTTAATTATCTCCTTGTTATTTCTCAACATGAATCTCCAAGAGGCCTATTGTTTGAGTCGATAAGAACTGAGAAACAACATGCATTGTTGGCCTTGATTGTAGATTGGCATGTAAACACGCTCTTGCCGCTATTACAATAAAGATGTATACTTCGTCAATTCCAAGTAGGGAAATGAAAGGCGTTGGTCCACCATGTCTTTCAGCTGTATCTCCTCAGTCGATGAAGATAAAATAGCATCAATCAAGTCACTAGGATGCTTCCTTTGGATCACTTCTAATGCTAACACTCCAAAACTATACACATTGAACTTTTCAGTTACCTTCATCGTGTATACAAATTCTGCCAACATAAAGAAGAATATGATTAAGAATAAATTACACACACTATAATTTCATGTTTCTAAACAAAGCCTTAGAAAACTGGTGCAAAAAGTTTAATCCAAAAGAAGTATTTCGTACACTGGTGAAAAATATTTCACCTAAACCCAACGGGTCTTGAGTTTCAAAAAAGAAAATTGTATATTACCTGGTGCAACATAACCATACGTGCCTGCAAGTGTACTCCAATTGGATGAGTCCGGCTTTAAAAACTTGGTTGCTTCGAAGTCAGAAACACTAGCCTCGTATCTAGAATCAAGTAATATGTTCTTCCTCGATATGTCTCAATGAACAATAGGCGAGGCGCAATCATGGTGCATGTAAGACAAAGCATGAGCCACACCCTTAATGAGATTTACCCTCTAGCTTAGTCCAATCCAGATCCTTAGCTTCTTCGTCATTGCTTAATATTGATGCCAAACTACCTTTTTCGAGGTACTCATATATTAAAAATGAGTGTTGAGTATGTAAGCAAAATCCATAAAGCTTCACAATGTTTCGCTGCTTTATCTCGGTCAAAGCTCTCACCTCATTTAGAAAGCCTTCTTGATTAACCATATCCGAAATTGAATGAAACTTCTTCACAGTTTCAACATTGCCCGAGGAGAGTACAGCTTTGTAAACGCTTCCAAACCTCCCTTACCAACATAATATTGGGCATCAAAATCCTTTGTGGATGTTACAATTTCATCATAGATTACTCTTCCATCAAACGCCAATATTGAGAAGAGACCTTCGCATTCTTTACCCATGTTTTTAGTTCTCATTTTTCTATTTATTCACTTATACGAGATTAAGAGCTCAGTGAATGCACCAAGAATTAGAAGTGCTCCAAAAATAGCGAATCCGATTATAAGAGCAAATTTTCGGCTCTTATTTGGATTATGCTTAGACCCCATTGATGGATTTTCACAAAATTGTAATCCTGTAACATTTCCACACAAACCTTCGTTACCTCGTTATTTGTCTATGGAAGCATCCATAAAAGCTTTATTGTTTGGTATGGAACCCTGCAACTTATTATATGTTATGTCAATATACACCAAATTCTCTAAGCTTTTAAACTAAGATGGAATTAACCGTGACAGTGAGTTATGGCCCAAATCGAGCTCTGAAAGTTGGACTAACTTCGTAATCTGAATTGGAATCTCCCTGCCAAATTGATTATTGTCTAAGTTTAAATAGAATATGTGTAAGTGGTCCCCATGAACTCCTTTTAAGGGCCCACTCAATCTATTAGTGGACAGATTGAGATACAACAACTCGCTTAACGAGCTGAGTTCTCTAGGAACAGAGCCAGAAAGTTGGTTATCACTCAAAACCAACATCAGTAAATGCTTTAGTCTCTCAAATTCCTTTGGAATCTCCTTAGCCAAATGATTTGAAGAAAGATCAAGTTCTCTTAGTTTAGTAGAATTTCCAAACGTTGATAGTATATTGCCACTAAGATTGTTCTTCGCAATCCGCAAGCTTCTCAACGCTTGCAATGGCTCCAATTATCAAAAATCTCCCCGTAAAATTCGTTATCGCCTATATTCAAGAAATTTAATTTTTGGTATACACCAAAAACTTCAGATATATTTCCAGTGAGCTTGTTACAGTCAAGGTGGACTCCCAATAAGCTTGGGCAGTTTCTAAAGCTTTTGGGTACTTGACCAGCGACTTGGTTTTTACTTGCACTGAAATTTGCAAGCTTTTCACCATGGCAAATCCGGTCTAGCAAGTGGGCAGATAACTGATTTGTATCTATTTCCAGGACAACTAGGTTCAAGTTTCCTAGTTCATGTGGGATGGGACTAGAAAGTTGGTTCTCACGGTGGAACAAAGTTTCTAACTTGCTCAATTTGCCAAGGGAATTAGGAATGGAACCATGCATTGAGCCGATTCTCGCTCAATTCAAAGTCGATTATGGACTCTAAGTTTCCTAATTCTTCTGGGATGGGACCTGAAAGTTGAATGGTGAAGAGACGAAGATTTCTTAGGGAGGTTAGACCACCCAAAGATGGAGGGATTGAGCTAGTAAGATTGTTTGAGTGAAGGCTGAGAGACTTGAGAGATTTCAGCACCCCTATCCGAGGGAGTGGGACCGGAAAACTGATTTTTGAATAGACGCAGGACGGTTAGATCACTTAACTTTCCAAAAGTGGAAGGGATTCAACCTGTGAAATTGTTATTTTCCATATAGACCTGGATGAGATTGATGAGATTTCCAATTTCCTGAGGAATGCAACCAAAAAATGTTTTGTTGTAGAGATACAAGAAAGCCAAGCTACTCAAATTGCCAATACAAGAAGGAATCGGTCCTTCAAGAAAGTTTGTGTGCAATCCGAGATCATAAAGAGACTTTAGTTGGCTTATCTCTCGTGGAATCAAGCCCATGAGTTGATTTCCAACCATATGAAGGATCTCAAGGCTTGTCAAAAACCCAGTCTCTGGTGGGATAATACCCGAAAAATGATTGCCCAACAAATTGAGGACCTTGAGCTTTGATAGAGTACCAATTTGTAGGGGAATGGTACCGTTGAGGTCATTAAAGCTTAGTTCAAAGTAGGTATGATTTGGAAAGGACGAGAACGTGAAGTTGTAAAGATTACCTTTTAAACCTATCATTGAGAGGTTTAATTGGATTACGCTTCCTTCAATGCACAAAACTCCGAGCCAAGAACACGGGCTTGGGTTTTTTGTGTATTGGGGAGAAGAATTGGTGGCATTATTAGGAGGAAGAGTCCATGAATGTTGCATGGGCTTGTTTTGGCTTAAAAGGCTTGATTTCCACTGAAGGAGAGCTATTGCTTCTTTAGTAGAAGAAATAGAAGCAACATTTAGGGAAATGAACATTATGACAAAAAGGATTGAGAGTAAAATGAAGATAAAAGTGTTTTGCAAAGTAATAGAACTCATGGTTTTGGATTTTATTTGATGTGTAATACGGATTAAGGTTTGTAGGGGTTTTATACACATATATTTAGGAGCAGATGGGAGTAATTACTTTAGAAATTATTTCTTTTGAGTTAATTACTAGCCGACTTGCCGGAAAATAGCCCAGTAATAGGAAAATTGAGGTAAAATTCCTCTACACTTTAAGGTGAGCCTGTTTCCAAAAAATCAGTGTTTGGACATATTTGAGTAGAAGAATCAAAGTAACGACTAGCTTTAGCATTTTACAATCTTATAAAAGTCTTTTTTCCCCAAAAATTTCAAATCGAAAAAAGAAATAAAGGCGAAGAGCATCATATCCCATTTTACAATCTATAAGTTTCGAGTAAATACTTTAGAAAGTCTTTATTTTGAGTTAATTACTAGCCCACTAATAAGAAAATAGCACACTCTTAGGAAAATTGGGTTAAGATTCCTCTAAACTTTAAGGTGAATCCGTTTCCAAAAAATCAAAGTGTTCGGACCCATTTGAGTACGTAGAAAAATGAAAGCAAGGACTAGCTTCCAATTCAATGTCTTTTTGGCTCTCATAGATATAGTTTCTCTTTTTGGTTAGATATGACGCTAAGGACTCTCCTATCCTCCGTATAGAGTGACGCACTCGCATGCACTCGCACTTGCCCCGAAATGCTCTTAATTGTTTTCTGTTTTCAAACTTAATTATAACCTAAAGTATGATCAAGTTTAGAAACCAACACCCGCTACTTTGTTCAAAACCTGGGACCTATGATGTATAAATATTAAATAGGATCCCTGGTGTTCTTGTGTGGACCAGATGGTTAGATTTTCAGTTTTAAGTGAGATTTCACCGCTTATAATAATAATAATAATAATAATAATAATAATAAGACATCAAAAGGATCATGCCGAGCTAGTTCCAGAAATATTTTTCACTAGAGTATGAAATACTTCTTTGGGATTAAACTTTTTGCACCGATTTTCTAAGGCTCTGTTTAGAAACATGAAATTATAGTGTGTACAATTTATATTAATAAGTTTCTTCTTTATGTTGGCAGAATTTGCATACACGATGAAAGTAATTGAAAAGTGCGATGTATATAGTTTTGGAGTGTTAGCATTAATTAGAAGTGATCCAAGGGAAGCATCCTGGTGACTTGATCGATACTATGTATTTTATCTTCATCGACTGAGGAGATATAGCTGAAAGACATGGCGGACCAACACCTTTCATTTCCCTCACTTGGAATTGAGGAAGTAGAGATCTCTACTGTAATAGCGGCAAGAGCGTGTTTACATGCCAATCCACAATCAAGGCCAACAATGCATTTTGTTTCTCAGTTCTTATCGACTCAAACAATAGTCCTCTCGGAGATTCATGTTGAGAAATAACAAGGAGATAATTATATATCCCTTAGTATATGAGAACTTGTTGGTATCTTTACATTGTATTATTTTTGTTATAATATGCTTGTTGGTTAATCTTTCGAGCAAATTTTGTCCTCTTACCTATCCTTGTGTAACCCCCTGTTGATTTCATCAATATGTTATATGCAGAACGCCATGTTTCTCATGAAGAAATAAAAATATCTTAGCAATGGTACTTTACCAGTTCATCATCACTTCGACTCTTCATACACATTGTGCTATGGTAATAGTGTTAGTTAATAGATTACTTAATATACTAACATTATCTCAATTTACACATATTAGCTCAACTTTCAATTTACACATTTTTTTAATTACAAAAAAATATAACATATAACAAATAATTAATATAAATAAAAATAAAATTGGCCCCGCCACACCCGCTCCCTGTTTCTCTATTCCCACATTTAAAAAAATATATAAAAAATTCAACCCTCCATTCTTCTACTCTCATGTTGTTTTGATTCTAATGACATTTATTCTTACTTTCTAAATTATTAAAATTTATATTTGTTTATTTAATTTTAGATATTTTTTTTCTAACCTGCGTATATATCTTCCGCTCAACAACATAGACTAATCTCTCGAGACACTGTTAGACATTTTTCGCGGACATCTCCCTATATGCCCCTCCATTAGCTTCTGGGATCGGACTTGTAGAATGTCTTGGCTTGGCTGTGATCCCCTTCCACTCGGACCAACTCATGTTGGTCAGATTCACAAATTTTATAATTGTGTTATAACCAGCGTTCTAAAAAGCGGCCTACACAATCCCTCTTCGCTGGGAATAAGGGCTAGGCGTTGGATTAGGCAGGGACTATTCATTAAGTAGGGTTAGGCGGGGCTTGGCGGAGCTGGGCGATGCTAGGCGACTTGAGTTTTTATTTAAAAAAAATAAAAAAATTAAATTGGACCAAAATGACGTCGTTTTACATGGGTTCTGATTTTTTAAAAATAAAAATAAAAATGAAAGACTAAATGTATGGAACCCTAAGGTTGTCTAAGACCCCATTTAGCAGTAGCCGCACAATTCTTCTTCTCTTTGAGTTTTTTTTATATTATTAGGGCTTGAATCTTCTCTTTGTCTTTTTTTTCTTTGCAATTCTTAATTAATAGGTTTGAACTTTGATTTTTGTAGTTTGGTGGTATATTTGTTAATTGAATATTTGAACTTATTTTATGTTTATTAGAGCACTACGTTTAATTTGATGATTTTTCAATATTTTATTTTGTATATATATATGAAAAATTTCAAGTAAGGACCTTATTTACGAACCGGGCCATTTGGCAAGCTTCCTGAAGTAACTTTTTGATGAAATTTGGTACAGATGTTCTTCATCATGTATAGAACATCTCCACCAAATTTCATCAAAAAATTCCTTCGGGAAGTGGGTTAAATACAAGATTGAAAAATGTTATTATTAAAAATATAATTAAAAAAAAAACTGCGTGGCGTCGAGCCGCCTAGATCCCGATTAGGCGCTAGGTTGACACCCTAGGTTATAATTTATATTTCACTTCTACTGAAGTAAAAGTAATAGTCAAGGATTATAATCTTTTAAAAATATAGCTAAAAATATCATTGATAATCAAAGACAAAAACAACTTGAAATTTGAACATGTTTTTTTTTTTTTCAAACTAGTTTTTGTGCACGTGCGTTGCGCATGGTTTTAGTGCTTGACAAATGTTACTAATTAAGTCTATTAATGAATATGTATATACTAATAATTGAATAATTAGTATGAAATAAGAATAATAACATATAAACAAAACATAGCATCAAGTGTAAAATTCAATTAATATTTATAAGAAACTCATATAATTAGTCAAATATAGAAAAATGTTGTAGATACATGAAAAAATTTGTCGCCTTGAATTTTTTTAGTATATAGGTGGCCAAGCAGACTCTTAATCGGATATATAAGAGATTAATATATTTTTACTATGATTTTAGAATTGGTAGATATTTAATTCTATTAAATGTATGTGGATTATTATGCCAAACAATAATATAACACTCATATAAATAATATATCATATAACATCGAAAATATTAAAATGGTAAAAGAACAAATTTAACTTGAATGTTTTACTGAGCCACGGCTACAATCTATTCATATTTTTTTTGTTTAAACATTAAACATAATTATAAATAAATAAGTTTAAGAATATATAAATTAATATAAATTTGATTTATTATAATGTTAATAGTAGTTAAGCAAAATAGAGTTTAATCTACGTACCTTTATGATGAGTTTTGGAACGAGATTCTAATTCATGCAAAAAGTTTTGTAATTTTAATATATTTATTAAATAGCCCCTTTTCTTGGAAGTTTGTTACGAAGTTATGTAGAAGTTTTATACAAAACACATAATTCAACACAAACTCTAATCGTTAAACTATTTTAGCCAATAAAATAGAGTTTGAAGTTATTTGCAATAATAATACTAATATAAAAATATAGGGAGATATACACTTATGCTATTTTATTTAATGTATATCTATCTTAAAATCTTTGTTTAATTATTTAATCCAAATAAAGTAGAGTTTCAATTTTTTGAAATACTAATTACTAATATAAAAATATATGGTGTTGTACTGTTTTATTTAATATAAATCTTAAAATCTTTTATTTAAAATCAAGGGACATATATAGAGTTGTACTGTTTCATTTAATGTAAATCTTAAAATATTTTGTTTATCTTTTGTTTAAAATCAAGGGATATATTTGTCTTCACAAAAAAGAGAAAAACACTTAAGTTAACTAATATAAAAATATATGGTGTTGTTACTGTTTTTTTAATGTAAATCTTAAAATCTTTTATTTAAAATCAAGGACGTATATAGAGTTGTACTATTTCTTTTAATGTAAATCTTAAAATATTGTGTTTATCTTTTGTTTTAAATTAAGGGATATATTTGTCTTCACAAAAAAAGAGAAAAACATTTAAGCTATTCGTACTTTTATATATAGTGTATATATATATAGATAGATAGATAATTGTACAAAAACTCACCATAATAAGAGACTTACAATACCTCAAGGTCAAAATTTAAAAATAAGGGACATTAAATATAAATACTAAATAGACCAAAAATAATAATATAAATACTCATAAATAAGGCACAATCGACCGCTAAAGAAAACCATTTTAAATGAAACTTTAAGATCAACAATGATCAGAAAAAAACGCATACAAAAAACTAAAAAAGAGGAATAAATCTTGGGTACGGACCTTAACTAATAATAAATTGTAATAAATTTTGTTCCAGTTCAACCCACCCTAGGAACAAATCCTGATCCGCCCCTGTATATATTTTAAAAGAAATGGAAGGTCTAAATCTATTCCCTTTTACTATAATAATAATAATAATAACAACGAAATTTCTTCCCACCCAGATAAGATTTAAACTCAAGATCTCTCTTGAGGTTGGATAGATTTTTTACCAATTAAACTAACCCACTCGTTCTTCATAAATATTCATCCAAACAATATACAAAAACTTTCAGGTTTTATGAGGAAATTTTTTTCTTAATTAACAGTTGTATTGATTAGTTCATCACTTTACTCTTCATAGATATTATGTTTCAATATGAGAATAGAAACAGGAAAAATATGAACCGGACAGTTACCAATAACAGCAGCGCCGACAGAGGCACGAGGACCCAACAAAGTGAGAAGCAGAAGCCTTAAATAAGTGAGGTGTTATTTACACCTTTTATATTTATCACAAACACTTTGTTACAACTTACAAACACCCTCCTCATATAAATTTATTATCATTAATATACCTTAAGACCGGCCTAAGTGATTGTGGTCACATACAATCGCTCCACTTGGGAAGAGTTTCTTGGTAAGAACTTGCTTAACATCGATTAGACAATGTATTGCTGGAGTGTGTTTTAAATAAGGCCCGCTTAATAAGAGGTGAGTACACTCATATAAACTCGACTCTAATGGAGAGAATGTGTTACTAAACACTCGTCTAACATCAACCAATGGAAAGGAGTATTTGTGATAATTAATAAGAGTATGTTAAAATATATTTTTAATTAAATTTTGGAATAAAATATTTATATTTTATTTAAGGTATAAATAACACTGCCCTTAGATAATGGCTTAGGACGGCAAGATGGATAGGTCACCGTTTCGCGATTTCCCAATCCCCTTCTCCTTTTTGTTTGATAATGCACGTTAATTTGTATACAAAATAAAAATAAAATTTATTTCATGCTTGCTTTGGTAATAATAATAATAATAACTTTTTGTAAATGAATAAAACTGTTTTTTATTCGTTTTCTTGTACATAAGACTAACATGTGTTCAAAACTCCTGCGCTACTTCCAAATAATAGTGCTAAAAAAAATCCCACATAATTTTTTAAAAAAAAAGGATAAATTTTTTCGTGCATGCTTCCTTTTGTTTCCTTTTTGACTGGAAAATTTCGAAAAACAAAATCTATAATATATATATATGCAAAGGCAATGACTTTTTTTTACCGTAAGTAATGGGGTATTTACTTTCATTTTTTTACTCAAACGGGTCAAAGACTTTGAGTAAATGGAAAGAGACTCATCTTACATATATTCTAGTGGAAGCTTACCTAAATCTCCTTCTAGTGTAATGGTAAAATAATCAAAAGGAAGACTTTCTAAAGTCTTTAATTACTCCTATCAATTGTTCTGAAATGTGAATCTATAAAACAACCCCTTTAAACCTTATATCTTTTTCACAACTTAAGGAAAAACCAAACCATGGCTTCTATTACTTTTAAGAAATCCTTCATCTTCATTTTACTCTCAATCTTTTTTATCATAATTGTCCTTTCACCAAATGTTGCTTCTTCTTTTACTACTGAAGAAGCAAAGGCTCTCCTTCAATGGAAATCGAGCCTTTTAAGCCAAAACCAGTCCATGCAAATTTCATGGAATCTTCCTCCTAACAATGCCACTAATTCTTCTCCACATTCCCAAAAAAACCCAAGCCCATGTTCTTGGCTCGGAGTTTCTTGTATTGAAGGAAGCATAATCCAATTAAGCCTCTCGATGACAGGTTTAAAAGGTACGCTTTACAATTTTTCTTTCTCATCATTCCCGAATCTTAACTACTTTGAACTCAATGTTAATGAACTCTATGGTAGCATTCCCCCGCAAATTAGTACTCTATCAAAGCTTAAGTATCTCGATTTGTCGGGCAATTTATTTTCGGGTATAATCCCATCGGAGATTGGACATTTAACCAATCTCGAGGAACTTCATGTCGTTGAAAATCAACTCAATGGCTCAATTCCTCGAGAGATAGGACAATTAAAGTCTCTCTATAAGCTCGCATTGTACAAAAACTTTCTTGAAGGACCAATTCCTTCTTCTATCGGCAATTTGAGCAACTTGGCTTTTCTTTATCTCTACCAGAGTAAACTTTCAGGCTCTATTCCTCAAGAGATAGGCCATCTAAAGTCTCTGTATCATCTCGATTTGTCTACAAACTCTCTTGAAGGACCAATTCCCTCTTCTATCGGCAATTTGAGCAACTTGGCTCTTCTCCATCTCTACGAGAATAAACATTCTGGCTCCATTCCTCAAGAGATAGGCAAACTAAAGTATCTCCATTAACTCGAACTTCACACAAACTCTCTTGAAGGACCAATTCCTTCTTGTATTGGCAATTTGAGTAACTTGATCAGGCTCTATTTATATGAGAACCAACTTTCCGGTCCCATCCCACAAGAACTAGGAAGTTTGAAACTGGTCTCCCTACAAATAGACACAAATCAATTATCCAGCTACTTTTCGGACGAAATTTGCCTCAATGGAAAGCTTCAAAATCTCTCTTTAAGCTACAACCAACTAATTGGTCAAGTACCCAGAAGCTTTAGAAACAGCTCAAGCTTATTGAGAGTCCTACTCAACGGTAACAAGCTCATTGGAAATATATCTGAAGTTTTTGGCATATATCAAAAATTACAGTTCATGAATACAAGCAATAATGAATTTTACGGAGAGATTTCAGATCAATGGAGTCGTTACAAACAGTGGACAAGTCTGCGGATCGCGAAGAACAATCTCAGTGGTAATATACCAGTGGTATTTGGAAATTCTACTCAACTACGTGAACTTGATCTTTCTTCAAATCTTTTGGTTGGGGAGATTCCTAAGGAACTTGGGAAACTAAAGCATTTACTCAAGTTGTTTTTGAATGATAACCAAATTTCTGGCTGTGTACCTAGAGAACTCGGGTCGCTGAGTGAGTTGTTGTATCTCGATATGTCTACTAACAGATTGAGTGGGCCCATAAAAGGATTTTTTGGGGACTACTTTCATTTGTTCTATTTGAACTTAAGCAATAATCAATTTGGCAGGGAAATTCCAATTAATATTACGAAGTTAGTCCAGCTTTCAGAGCTCGATTTGAGCCATAACTCACTCTCGGGAATAATTCTGTATGAGTTCGAAAATTTGAAGAATTTGGTGTATAATGACATATCTTACAATGAGTTGAGGGTCCCATACCAAACAATTAAGCTTTTATAAATGCTTCCATAGACGAATTACGAGGAAATCGAGGTTTGTGTGGAAATGTTACAGGATTACAACTCTGCGAAAATATCACAATTAGGTCAAAGCATAATGCAAAGAAGAGCCAGAAACTTGCTCTTATAATTGGATTGCCTATTTTGGGATCAATTCTACTTCTCGGTGCATTCATTGGCCTTTTAATTGGGTATGAGCGAAGAAAAGGAAAAGGGATGTCGAAAACATGAGTAAAGTACACGAGGATTTGTTCTCTATATTGGCTTTCGATGGAAGAGCAACATATGATGAAATCATAGTAGCCACAGAAGATTTTGATGCTCAATATTGCATTGGAAAAGGAGCATTTGGAAGCGTTTACAAAGCAACACTCAGCTCGAGTAATATTGTAGCTGTGAAGAAGCCTCATATGATATCGAATATTGTTTATCAAAATGCTTTCTAAACGAGGTGAAAGCTTTAACTGAGATAAAGCACCGTAATATTGTGACGCTTTACGGATTTTGTTCACATGCTCAGCACTCGTTTTTGATAAATGAGTACTTCGAAAGAGGTAGCTTGGCATCAATATTAAGCAATGAAGAAGAAGCTAAGGAGCTGGATTAGGCAAAGAGAGTACATATCATTAAGGGTGTGGCTCATGCTTTGTCTTACATGCACCATGATTTCGCATCACCAATCGTTCATCGAGACATATCGAGCAAGAACGTATTACTTAATTTTACATATGAGGCTAGTGTTTTGGATTTCGGCATTGCCAAGTTTCTACAGTCGGGCTCGTCTAATTTAAGCATGCTTGCAGGCACATATGGATATGTTGCACCAGGTAAACTAAAGATACGTTTCTTTATGGTCAAGTAATTATCACCCATAACTTGTTTGGGATTAAACTTCTTTTAATGGCTTTCTATTAGACGTACATTATTCAGAAACGTAAATTATGGTGTGTGCATTTATTCATAATTGTACTTTTGTTTATGGTGGCAGAGTATGCTTACACAATGAAAGTAACTGAGAAGTGCGACGTGTATAGCTTTGGAGTGCTAGCACTAGAAGTGATCAAAGGTAACCATCCTAATGACTTGATAGATATTGTATTATCTTCATCGACTGAGGAGATACAGCTGAAAGACATAGTGGACCAACGCCTCCCATTTCCCTCACTCCAGGTTGAGGAGGTGGTGGTATCAATTATAAAAATGGCAAGAGCTTGTTTAAATTTTGATCCACAATCAAGGCTAACAATGCTTATTGCTTCTCAGTTTTTACTGACTCCAACAATGGGGCATCTAGGATATTCATGTTGAGGAATAACAAGAAAATGATTACATACCCTTTAGTATGAGAATTTGTTGGAATCTTTATATTATATTATTCTTATTATAATATCTTCGTAGTGTAATCTTTTTAGGAAATATTGTCCACTACCTATCCTTGTGTAAGTCTTATCTTCATCAATATATATAGAACTTCATGTTTCTTATCATAAAATTAATAGTTTATTAGCAATGGTATTGGCTAGTTCATCACTTATATTCTTGCTACATATTTTGTTATATATGAAAATTATGTCAATATACTAAGAGAAATAAACAAATTAAATATTAATTGGTTTAGATAGTTACCAATGACAACACAAAAGAAAGATAGCTAAGAGGACAAAACAAAGCGAGAAGAATAAACGTTGAAGAGTGTCTAAGGGCTGCGAAAAAGAACCAAGAATATAGTAACCTTTAAAGGTCTTATTGTCATTTAACAATTCATCATAAATATTCTCCCAAACTTTTTATAATATATTCAATGGTCATAAACCACAACAAAAAAAAACAACTTAAAAATTTGAAACGCACTATTGACGCCGCCAAATAAAATTTCTCCATGAAAAAAGCCATAAAGTAAGAAGAGATCACCACCACATGTCTCAACTTATTTTCCAACTTTTCACAAAAATCAAATGTTTTTATTTTCCTTTTCCTTGTTGTTTTCAAACAGACCCTTAGTGTTGAATATATTGAATATATTTTTGTAATTGCCTTATTAGGATGGATGAATCAAACATTTTGAATGCATTATGATATGAAGCTGATGTTTTTCTACAATCAATTTTTTACTGTATAAGACTCGCACATTTGAGTGTCTAAAGCTCTTGTATTCTAATTAATTTGAAAAAAAAAATGTTGTTTTCTGCTTATGTTTTGTGGAGTTGGTATTTGGAGACCCGTATTGTTCTATCTCATATTTGAGGATAAGTTTGCGGCTCCTCAAATATAAGACATATTGGGAGGGTTGGATCGATTTCAGTAATCAATTTGAATTGAAGGAATTGGAAGAAAAGGAAAAAAGGAAGGTGTGATTACTAATCACTCATTTGGATAGATTTTTTTAAGGGAATGGAAAGTAAACGGGAGGAATGAGAGGGATTGTTTGTCCTATTATGTTTACTTTTGAAATTGGGAGTAATGCAAGGGAAAGGGAACCTATTAATGAATTATTTATCATATTTTAAATTATATTTTTTATAGTAAAAAAAGGAAGATAAGATTCTTGATAATTCAAAACTTGGTTCCTCCCTATTATTTTTCGGTCCAATTTCTTTCAATGGAATTTGGTTCAAAGGTTAGATGTATGGAATTTTATCATGGAACTTGGTGGAGATGCATGATCTCCATGTTGAGTAAATCATCTACACAAAATTTCATCATAATATTCAATTTAGAAGTAGGTGAAATGATCATCTAAAGTTTTAATGGTCGAAAATGAACATATTTAACAAAATTTTACTACGCCTACTTTTGAATTTTTGAATGAAATTATGTTAACATAATTTATTCATTATAGAGATCATCTCTACCAAATTTCATAAAAAAATTCATTCATTTACCTTTTGAACAAAAACCCATTGAACAAAATTTGATATAACAACAATAAAATTAAAGGTGCACCAACTCAAACGAGGTGCATTCGCCATCCAAAACACCAACCCTAGAGACCCCCTGTAATACCCCGTACTTTAAATTGTCTTAAATTGAATTATATTAGTTTATTTATACTCATGTGAGTGATCTTTTGGTAATTCGGGTGGTCCGAATCGATTTCGGTTGATAAATAAGAAGATTTAGTTCTTCGCGATTCGTTAATTCTAGCTAACATTGAGCTATCGTAATTTCTTCATTATTTATCCGATTAAGATTCTATTCGCGTAAGTGTCAAGGTTTTATACCATTCTATAACTTTTGTCTTTTAATTGAACGTTAATTCTCATTCCTCGTTGGTCAAAACAGGGTTCGAAGTAGCCCATCGATATATTCTGTTCGTTCGGTAGCTCTTTGGCAGAGCGCTATCTTCGGAGAATTTTTTAGAATTATCCATCCATAATTTGGGAAAAAATACTCTTAGGAAGTTGTAGATCTTTGAATTACCTTTCCGTGGACATAAAGATCACCTTAATCGGAGTTTCGAGCAAAAAGTTATAACCAAAATACGAACAGTATTTCAAAGCCCGAAAGTTATAGTGCGGACCAGTATGGCCTTTTTGGCATACAAGTCTGGCACCAATTTTTGGAAAATCTGTGCTCTGCGGACCAGTATTCGATATTTGTCATACCGGTCCGCCAGTTAAACTTTTCCACCGATTTAAACACATTTTAAAGCCATTTTTGGTCATTTTCACCCTAACTTCGTACCAAACATCCACACACACCTCTAGGGAGTTCTAGAGGGTTCTAGAGAGAGAAAGAAAGATATTTCTACACATTTCTCATCCTCGATCGAAGAATCAAGCTCCAAATCATTCAAACATCCTTCTTCTTCACTACTCATCATCTCCTACCTTAGTTTTCTTCTATAAAAGCTCAAGCATAAGCTTTGGCTATGCGAGTTGGGATTTATACATCATTAATTTTATTTACTAAGAGATGAATGATTTTATATATATATGTCTAATATAAAGCATATGTTTCTTGTTATCGATTACACAAGAATAATTTATGCATGTATGATTATTAAGAAAACCATGTTAATTGATATCCGTAACTTATGCATGATTAAGCTATGATTCTACGATATGAAGCAAGATATGCCATCTAAGCTCTATGATTACATGTTATTGACTCATACGGATGTTCTTTGGATGTATATGTGTTGGTTTGACAAGAAAATGATTAGTAAAGGGTTTCGTATACACCAAAGAACATGGACGTGAATTGGATAGAGTTTATATGGCTTATGTAGTTTCTATTTTATGTATGATGCATGAGTCGGAACAAGATATGCCACTTGAACTTGATATATATGTAATATAGACTTATCTATTTTATATATGTTCCTTGGATATACATGCTTGGTTGTATCCAAGTGGATTTGTAATGGATTATGTATGCGCTGAGGAACATGGATACATGATGAATGAAGTTTAAGTGGCATGTGTTGTTTTTAGTTGTCATAAAGAGCATGTATGCATGTTGTGCATCACTATTGTGTCAACCGCAATCTTGAAGATTCTTCGGCAAGCTCGAATTCCCTTATGGCCTATTGAATGGGCGTATATCTCTTATTATGATGCTAAAAGCTTCATTATATATACACACATATATATATATATATATATCTGTTTGGAGGCTACATGGAGGCTTATTTCTCAAAGAAATTCGTGGAGGCTTCATTTATATCATGATATTTTCTTGTTAGTCGGATATTATCGGTTAACAGATTTATAGATAATGATTGTGCTTGGTCATGGATGACCAGTGTGATGTGAATTCTGTATGAATATTTGTTTTCATGGAGCTTGCCGGGATGAAAAAATAAGTAGGGCCCGGTGCCCTTGGGTTGAAAAGCCTTAAACCCCTGGGGGATATTGTTTGGCCGCCTATAAGCCACCGGTGAAAGACCCGGGAACCTACGCATTGGCAACACACCATAGATTCGATTCTTTTTTATGGAAGATGGACGGGTTGTTGTTCCACTTGCTGGGTATGATGATGATATGCCATTTTGAGGCAATGGATTCTATGATGAGATTTCAGTTCAGGTTCTCGTTGACAGAAACTATGATTATGTTGTATGCTCTTGGAGCGAAAGGATTTTATATGGCCATCTTGGCTTGCTTTCTGATCAGCATGCGTCATTAAGATCGAAAATGGGTTGACATAAAGGGAGGTAACATGTATATGCATGAGCATGCATCATCATAAACTAGTTATATTTTGTGATATATTATAAATAATGTTTATATTATATGATGAAAAGGTTTACTTGGTTTACAGTAAAAAATCAAGGAATGTTTTCAAAACTTTCCCTTCTACTCCCCCTACTGAGCGATAAGCTCACCCTGTTTTTCTAAACTATACAGGTATTCAGGAGTCCAAAGAGAATAGGGAAACGAAGCGACCGGGAACGAGTTAATGGCTCTAATACAGATTCATTTTTGTCATGCATATGTTTTGTTGGGAAGTCACGGCTAGCCCGAAGTATTGTATATTATCTTAACTTTACTTAGTAGGTTTGTATAATGGTTATATGCACATTTATATGTTTGTGTATGGTACTGTTATCATCAGTATAATTATGAAGCAGTTGTTTGACATGTATGATATTATTGTTCGGATTTCTTTGTGCATTTACCTCATACACCCATTTTAGTTAATCTAAGATGGGTTAGTGACACTCTAGGTCTTAATGATGGGTGTTATCCTGTAGATTAAGGAAGGAGTGTTACACCCTCTATTTTAACTTGCACAAATAGATGAAGAAACATATGATTACATTTACATTTGATAAATCAAGAATTTCATCATATTATATACATATTTGTATAGCATATATGATAAATAGTTGCACAATCTGATATAGTTTTTAGACTAAACCTAACCCCACTGCACATTGCATATTTGGACTAGGTAACATACTATGTTCCCGTATCCATACCGCGTAATAAAGAGTCTTGTGAATATTAGGTAACCCGTTGATAAAGACCCATTGTAGTAGGTGTTATTTCACCGGGTGGGCAATAATTATTTGGAATTAATCTTTTTCCATTCTTTATGTGTAGAAACATAAATTACGATATGTGCATTTATTAGTAATCGTAATTTTTTTAGCAAATTAGTAATCAGCCCAAGATTTTCAGTTGTATTCTCAAACCCACTACATTTTTGTAATTAATGATTAGCCCATATTTTTGTATATGGCCCAAACGACTTTTTATTTTAACTCAACATTTTTATTATAATTTTGTCGTAAATTACATGTTTGTCCTTTTTTGGTTTCTAGGGTCGCACGTGTTTGGTAGTTACAATTTGTGTTTCATATATCCTTGATTTAAGTAAAAATTCACAGCATTTATCTTTTCAACCACCTTTATGATGTATATCCATTCTGTTAGGACCTTCTATATTATTACTGCACAATCTTTTCGACTAGTTACGCATTTTTTTTTCATATGTTCTATATATACCCTTTTTTTTCTCTTCCCAGAATATTGTTGAATAATTGAAGCTTGTCCAATATTATGAACCATGTAATGTAGTCGTTTATAAGGTATCTTATCATCATTATTATATCATTATATATTGTGTTTGGAGTTTAAGTTTTGTCTATTCGTGCTTTTTTTTGTTTGTAAAAAATATCACATTATTTTTTATTTGTTTCTCAGTCGTGTTGGTTGTTAAATTCAACAAATTCAGTGTATCTTCAATTATGACAGTTATATATATCCAAGATTTCCCAGTATTATCTTAGTTAGTTTGATTATTTTATGTGTATATGATTATATCAGTATTAAGGAGCTCTTTTATTTTACGTTGTAATGCATCTTTTTTTGATAATTTTTGTAGAAAATACCATGTTAACTTTGTGTGTCCCAAACATGTAATGTTTACCAATATTTCTCGGTAATATTATAATTCATTTTTTTACTCTACAATATAAAATATTTCGTAATATGACTATTTCACCAATTTGATTTCACAGGGCTATGACTGTATTATATGTAAAATGACTTGGAAACATAAATGTCACTGTATTATGACTATCATGACAAGTGATATGACTATTCCACCATTAAATATCCAGGGTTATGACTATATTACATGTAAAATGACTTGGAAACATAAATGTCACTATATTATGACTATCATGATATATTAGTAGCCATAATATAATAGTCTAAACATTACTTGATTTATTATAACTGGTACTGCATAATACTAGTCATACTATAGCAGATTAAACATTAGGTTCTGTATTATGATTATTACAGCAAAACGGGTACCACTAAAATAGTCATTTTAGTTTTTTGTATCAGCCATATTAATGTAATTGCATTTTGGTTATTAAATTAGATGTACTTCTCATATTCTGTCTTGTCAATAGTCTAATTTTCACAACATACACATTTTTGTAATTTGGCAAAATTGAGATTGTCTTCAACATTATGATACCGTGTACTTTTAAGTTATTTTCTGATGTAGTAAGGTCAATGTTTCCACAACTTTCCTTTTCCAATTTCAGTAGTAGCTACACAATTCCTGGACATTTTACGCACGCGATCGAAAGTGTTATGGATATAGAGTACATGTATGCTGCACTGAGCCTTGTTGAATTGAAAACCGTTCATGTTACTATTCATGCTAATGTGGTAGACACTTGCTCGTCGTCGAATATTGTAATCACTGCTGACCCTCTAGTGAATACTGAGCCAGAATTTGATATCATAGAACCATCGTCTCAACCTATCTTGCTATCACAAGAGTGGGGCAGTTATATAAGTCATGTTAACCAAAAGCTTCCTAGTGGTACATAAGTATTTTAAAGGACGGTAAAGTTATATGCTACTGAGATTAGATTCACAGCCAAGTTTAAGAAAAATGAATTTGGCCGTGTAACTGTAGTTTGTTCTGGGAGAGAGTCGCAACACTGTGATTGGTATGTGCACGATGTTCTATGTCATAACAATGGTAATTTTTGTATTAAGAAACTGAATAATGAACACACGTGCATTGGTAGATTTCAAGGAAGGCTCAATAAGATGATGACATTTAAGATTATGGCATCACTTATTTATGATACAATAGTCAAAGAGCCGCATCTTCCTGCGAAAGACATTGTTCGTAGGTTCAAAGAATCCTATGGTGTCGTGCTACCATATTGGAATGCATGGTACGGTCGAGAGCTTACTAGGACAGACCTATATGGGGATGATGAACAATATACAAGATACTAGTACGTTACTGTAAAAAGTTCATGGAGTCAAATCCTGGAAGTTTATGTTCACTAGATTTGGATAACGAGACACATCGTTTTCAACGGTTATTCATAGCACCCGGAGGTTTCATTCAAGGTTTTCAATGGTGCAGGCCATTGCTATGCCTGGATGCGACGTTCCTCAAGCACAAATTCAAAAGAACACTCATGGCAGCCACATCAAAAAATGGGGACAGGGGTAGTCATTTCTAACTTAATACTCTTTCATTTGTCATTTTTTTGCTAATAAATTATTGATGTATGTTTAATATTATTTCATACAGCATTAGTTTTTATTTATGTAATCAATTTAGAAGTTTCTATGATTTTTGTATATTAACTTGTAGGCATATATCCACTCTGCTATGCTGTGGTAAATGCTGAAAACAGGGACAATTAGGATTGGTTCATTAAGAAGTTGGCTGAAATATTGATCCCACAGCAAAGGACTGTTACATTTATATCTGACAGGAATCGAGGGTTGCTTGACGCTATCAAACATGTATCCCAATGTCACCACATTCAAATTTCTTGTTCCATCTCAAGAATAACTTATGTGCTAAATTTCCAAGTGCTAAATTGCATGACGAGATGGACAAACTAGTTGAACTATTCAACAAATGTGCATACGCATACAAACCATTTTCCTTCACAAATACATTAATGAATTGGTTACCGAAGGTAAGGAACCTGTTGAGGAGTTTTTCCATTTTTTTGCTGCTTGTGCATTGGGCCAATGGATTCTTTCCTGGTCAAAGGTATGGCGAGTTGAGTTCAAACATTGCAGAGTCATTTATCTCGTGGATTTTGGTAGAACGTCACCTGCCAATTACTTAACTAGTTGATGGTGTAAGGGCAAAGATGTTGACTTGAGTTGGGGAGCATAAGGCTAAAGCGAAACGATGGAAGTCGGTCCTTTGCCCGACGCAAGAAAAAATGTTGCTTCTTTTAGATAAGCAAAGTAGGACTTGCTTGGTGCATCAAGCTGGAAACTTTTTGTTTGAGGTTTCGGACAAAAGAACATTCTTAGTTAATCTAGCAGATCGATCGTGTTCTTGCAAATATGGAGCATAACGGGGTTTTTATGTTTCCATGCAATTGCAGATTTTCGTCAAACTGGAGGAAATGTTTATGACTATGTTGACCCATATTTATGTGCCGATGTCTTTCGTAAAGTCTATTCGTACCCAATATACCATGTTCGGTCACTCGACGAAGATGAGCCATTTCAGCCAGATGAGATGTGCCCATTACCTCCGACCACCAAGAAACAGCCAGGACTCCCTCGTAACAGCAGAATTAAATCCAATGGGGAACTTGCCGAACCAATTAGGCGATGTGGACATTGTAAGCAATATGGCCGTCACAATAGGAGGTCTGGTATCGCTCCCATATATATGACATATTTCGTTTTGAACATGCTTTAGTAATTTATGTTTAATAAACTACCCCTCATCATATGTTGTGTTGATTCTAAAATGCAACTATGTTGTTATAGGGCATAAACAGTTTGTTATTATTTTTTATTTTTTCTTGTTTGGGGAATTTATCTCTATATTTGACTTTAATTTCCATTGTTGCTGTGTTGTTGGTTGGTTTCATCAGAAAAATCGATATTTATTGTTTTAAGTCCAAAAATTTATTACTTTAATAATATCCGCATATATTATATATGATTTCCATGTTTTTTCATTCATGTTCAATCACCAATATCCTTGGATTTAAATTTCTTAGATTACTTTTTACATCTATTGTGTGTTTTAATGTAATGTTATGAATTTTAAGTTTCAATTAGATTACGTATGTAGATGCACATGAATCAAACAAACATCTTATTTAAACAATCTGTGGGACAAATTACATAAAGAAACAAATAATTGAAACACTATTCATATAATAAATCACTACTCTTTACAACTACTATCATCAGACTGATTCTTTATGGAATTTGGGCTCCCATGTTCCTAGCATTCAGTGTTTCTCCTGCTTGTTTATATCATTCATGCTTAGAACTTGGGAGAAGGTGTTCTTCCAGTATGTCGTCCACCCGGCCGGAATATGGGTCTATCCAAAACACTTTTGAATCCCCACGCCATTTTTTCTTCCCACCCCTTTTTCTTATACTTCCTTTTATGTTAGAGCCATACTTGCCTGATGCGATGTTTTTCTGTTCTTCATCAGCAAGCATGTCCATAATCTGTTTAATTTTTAGTTGGTCTTCTGAAGTAACATGTTCTTTTGATGCATCAATTTCTTGCTTGTGGGGGTCTGTGTCTACATGTTGTTTTGGGATCCGAATATTCAATGCTCGATGCCGAATTACAGGCCGATCCCGCTTCTTAGACGAACTGCCCTTACGTTTGGGAACCCCTGCATCTTTTGGTATTATAGATATGTTTACTTTGAAATTATTTTTTAAAATAATAAAATCCGGCAGTAAGTATTATATATAGTGGTTTCTTGTCTATATTGTAAAAGGAAATTGGACAAAAATTGAAAACTGATTTCCATTCTCA
This sequence comes from Lonicera japonica, assembly GCA_021464415.1. Taxonomy (NCBI): domain Eukaryota; kingdom Viridiplantae; phylum Streptophyta; class Magnoliopsida; order Dipsacales; family Caprifoliaceae; genus Lonicera; species Lonicera japonica. The sequence goes on along the minus strand of CM038466.1, from coordinate 28,763,834 downwards.
ATTCAAATTTAAATCCCCATGTAGTTAGTTTAACATTTTATATCCCATTTTATTGTCAGATACTGATAGTTGTACCAAATAAATTGTCCGAATACCATCTTTGAATCATTTGTTTGATATCAAGATTTCCAAGATTTTTCGGTATTGTTATAGTTACTTTTACTTCATTTGAATATGACTATGTCAATATCAAAGATTTGCATTTTATATTTTGTTAGAAATCCATCTTCTAATTATATGTTTGAAAAAATATCCAGGTTAATTTGTTTTTTTGTACTAGTCATGTTGTTTGTCAAACATAACAATTTTAGTTTGTTTTAGTCAGTACATTTTTCCACAATAATACAAAATTTGTTTTTTGACTCAATGTTATTATGACTACACCAATCTCATAGATTTCGTAATATAACTAATCAACCATTGGATTTGCAAAGGGATATGACTATGTTACGTATAAAATGGGCTATACACATTAACATCTCTTTATTATATATAACGGGTTATTATTTGAATTTAACAAAAATAGAAAACTAAATATATTGTATAATTGTTATTTCGAATCTGCCATTAACTGATTCCCCTTATTAATTGAATTTTATATCATGACTTAGCTATTAAACACTCATGTCCAATTAATTTTATATTGCTTGTCCCATTTTATATACCGAATCATATTACGATACACGGGGATATGAATTATTTAATCTATGAAGACATCAAAGGAAATCCATATAATTATACCAAACAAATTTTCATGATATCATAATTGTATCATTTGTTAAATACAATTAAAAAAGTTCTCCAAAACCAAAATTATGAAATAATATTCACTAAATTTAATAGTATCAGCAAACATCACACCCAAAACATTAAGCGGTTTGGGACTAAATAATGTTCTTTAACGATCGCAATCATCAAACTCACGAATCCCAATTATTTCACTACTATTTTTTAGTAACGATAAATTACTATAATACCAATGCATACTAATTAACTATGTCTTAATAGTGATTGGAATGGATCAATCGCATCCTTATTCTTCAAAAATGTCTCTATGATGTCAACCAGCATCTGGTGCATTGTACTCTTTTTGAATTTTTTCTCAATTTGTTTCCCAAATGCTAGTTGCTTCATGTAATATAGCACTGTAACCCCACAATCCACACTACACGCATGAAATTTAATACATGACGAGTACTTTAACCTTTTTATTGGCTTGGTATTATATAAATTTGTTTGATCGGTAAAATACTTTACATTTGTGGATGGTAGACATAATACATACCTTGTAGCTTCCTGTTGAGGGCAAATTTCTGGAACATTAAATTTGTAATCTATATCCGTTTGTAAAATTTGGCTAATCATGTTGATTTCAACCCTTTCAAGTGGACGGTCTGTGTATTTGGTTACACCATCCCTCAAGCTTAACGCCTTTACAAACCCGCTTTTAAGAATACTTTCACCTTTTGTTTCCTATCAAGGTCAAGACATAGCAAGCTGAAATGCGTTTTGTTCTCGTGTATCAATGGAATGAATACACGTATAGCAGAATGGAAGGTTCACATCAATGGTTCATGTATTAATCTTTGTTTTCTAGCTTCATTATTCCCTTCAACCATTACCTGTGTAGTTCCATAAAAAAATTAAATATCTATTCAATATTTATATTAATTGATGGTTATGTATATGAAGTAAATAACATTACCCAAGCGTAGCTAGACAATATTGTACAGAGCAAAGGCTACTTCTCCAGCATGTATGCATCGTTTCCCAGAATTTCATCGTAAGCGTCTATGATTTACAGAATTTAAAATGGGGAATGATTCAGTATATTAAATTATAGTAAGTTTTTATAGTACAAACATCTTATACTCAGATTCAAATACATTCTGATTTTTTATCCGAACTAATCAAGTTCTTACCTTAGTTGTTAATGCTCCTTCAGACAAAATCTTGTTTATGTCATTGCACGTTATTGCATCTGGTCCACGCTCCTATACGATTGCCCTAGCATCATTCAGGTTGTGTATGAATTTCAGATGTTAATTAACAATAATTAAGCGTACCATTATTTAAATAAGTTTTACAGAAAACGTAAACAAATACACAAGACAAAAAGTTAACTAACTCTGGTGACGTTTTTTCCCAAAAAACCTTAATGATTTCCTTAATTTCGACAGATAAAATTTTTGCCACCTTAAGCTTGGCAAGGTTAATTCTTCGCTGAGGTGCGAACATTACCTCTCTGGCCTCATCATCGTCGCCATCGTCTAATATTTCAACGGTTTTGGGTACAACTCTCTTCCCTTTTTCTTTAACGATAACTCTGGCTCTTTCCATAGTGTTTCGTTCCTCATTAACGTTACTTCCCTGCCTATGTGTTGTATCAGCATTCACCTTTGGCTCTCCTTGCACGATTTCATTTACCGGAGCTTCCTCCCCTCTGTGACGTGCTCTAACGTTCTTAACTAATTAGTGTGGAGACAAAAACAAATCTTCCCATAGTAAGAGGGGGTTAGATAAGTCAATTTGGGACTGTAATACTTTGTTCTTCAGTATGAGCTCCTCAATCAGAATCTCCATATCCCATATCTTGTTCCTTTGATTCACATCCTTCAAGCATAATTCTTTTTCCTTTGATTGCAAAAGTTGTCTGCCATCATGCATTATCTTTGCAGCTTCCCTTAGTGATTCGTTTGTATGCTTCTGTTAATTCAATTGTTTCAAGATCTTTGAATTTGTCATGAAATTCATTTTTAATTTTAATCTTCACTTCTCTAAGCATATCCAGTTGCTCTTGACAAGCAGCTAACAATGCTTGCGTCTCATTCAGTTTGAGTTAATAATTTCTGCATTCCTTCTACTGTGAACTAACTCGTTCTCAAACTATTTGGAAGTACCAATACCACTAACCCGTTCAACTTGTTTCGCTGTTTCCTGAGTTAATATCTCAAATGAAGGAAGATCGAATGTTTCTTTCTGCCTCCCGCCTTCTGCCTTCTGCAAGGGATGCTTCAAATGCGTTTATCTGAGCTGCAACAACCTCCTTCTTTCTCATAGCCAGCTGGGCATGTGTTAATTCAAGCTCGCGTCGAAGCTTCTGGTTATCATCATGAAGCTTCACATCCCTTGTTTTCTCTCAATCAAACTCAAAATTCAACTTTCTTAACCTCGTATATGAGTTCTTTGAACACTTCTCCCAATAATCACGTTTAGAAGAATGTTCCTTCATTTGGATTTCTAGCTTTGTAGCTCTATCACTTAAAATAATGTTCTTGCTTAGGAGATCCTTTCTATCATACTCCAGTTTTCGAACGTACGAAATATCGAATGACGGCACAAACTTCAACCCTTGTGGTGGTGTGTTCTGGAATTATTGCGGAGTATGCGTATTCTCCCAACGTCCACGCCAACATGGTTGTCATCATCATCTAATGACTTATCTAGTTCTTGCATCCACGATTCTTTTCATTCTGACTATTTTTCCTGATTATGGGAGCAATCGGCGAATTTATTCGTTGTTCATGATTGTTCAGTTCCTTCCCTGACCTTGTGTGTAATGCTCATCTCAGTATTTTCCACTTCCTTTGTTCAACAACCATTTTGAAACATGTCACCCATAGCAGTTTGTGGAGACACATTATGTGTATTAACCAGATCAAAATCCTCATCCTTGTTATCATTGACATTGTCACTTCTACTTCAATTTTGCAAACGTCCCGGCATGATGAAATCTTTTCTCGCTATATGTTTGACCTGGCTAGTCATGGATGGTACACCTAACACGCCTTGTTTTTCATTTTCAGACCTTAGTTTATCATTCGTTTCATGGACCGGTGATTTTACGCCTTTTTGAGAAGTCATGTCAAACTCTGCAGAATCATCTTCTAGTTCTCTTGGGAAATCATTTGTTTTGGTAGGACTGTCATCCCGATTCACCCTTTTCCGTATTCGGCATGATTTTTTCACCTGATGTGGTCCATCTTCTTGGATGATTCCTTCCCTTTCTGTTTCATAATTAGGTTCTCTGTCCTTCAATCCATCATATCTCGTCTTCACAGGAGATGGGGTTGCACTGACGTAATCCTTCTCAAACGGGGATAATGGTACAAATTTCACATCATTAACACCCATATTTTCTGTGCGTATATTACTCAAATTGGTGGGATCATTTAAAGGACTCATGTGTAAATCTTCCTCTGAACTGCCACTTATTCTCTGATGACTCCCAAACTCACTTTCATTCCCTTCATCATCTTCAGTTGCGGGGCAGTAATCATTGTCAGACATATTATCTTCATTTTTCTGTAATATGATCTAACGGTGTTAACAACTTTAATACTTCACCCAATCACTTACGAAGGAATTAAGATAATTTATTAAAGACTTAATAATTACATACGAATGAATGGAAATTGGATAAGGTCTGAAATTCTTAATACCTTGAAATAGTCCGGTATTTTCAATTTTTGTTTCCTTGGCATTCCTATAAAACACTTTTTGCAATCAACCTTTGCTTTTTTTCTCAGCCTCGTTTTTATTGAGGCTCGCTTGTGGACGTTAATTCTATCTTTCTTCTTTCGAACCGTAGTAAGCTTGTCTAACTCTTCGCTTGAATCTGAATAATCCACTAGACGAGCATTCTAGGGGGCCTTTGACTATAATTTTTAAATGGTAATATTTGTTAATACCATACTTAAAGTTAATTGATTTGTATATAATGGATTTTACAATGATACAAGGTGTCGAATATAAATTACGAATGGATGTTGCTTATAATAGCGTTATCAAAATTAACGTCAGATAATGTAGCAATCAATCTTAAAAGGTCCCCAACGCAAGAAACATGGCTCCATGTTTGTACGGTCCTTGATTGGATCAATGATATTGGTCACTTCACATAGCCAGAACTGTAAAAGTCCATATTTTCAGTACTCACAATTAGGTGTAAAGATGTTTAAAACATATGAAATGAGAGCATACCAGTAAAATTATGGTGCATCCCATGACAGAAGTCAATCGGTGTTGTTTCTATGAAATGTCATCGAACAACCGATCACGAATTACTTGTGCCCAATTGTAACTTGCCATTTTCTCGATGTCTCCAACAATGTTCACAATGTACCATTTATGGAGGTTCCGGTATTCGCGAATAGCAACGAGTTACAAAAATGTAGACATATTAAAGACACTGTGTCTCTTACGTCATTCTCATTCTTGCTCATGACAACATCTTTTATAGTACTAGTTATCTTTGATAAAAATAGTTGACGCAAACCACTGAAATACCGTTTCCCGAAGGAGTGTTCATGTTGTTGGTGGGTGTAGATCGTTAATTGCTCGCCTTTGCTGGGCAGCCCAAGAATACAACATATTTGCCTGGTTTCGAATTTAACAACCCTTCCTCCAATCCGGAAAGCATTTATCTTAGTGTCATAATGCCTAATCAGTTTAGCAAAAAGCTTATCAGACTTGTGATAAAGCTTATCATTCACAAGTTTTGACTTGTATGCCGAGTACAAGTTCTAGAACGGAGTAATGCGTAGCAGGTTCTCATGTTGAAGTCTGATTCTTTTCTTATCAGCATCAAGACTTGACATCAGCTTAGAGAATGACAACAGCGACGACCTGATTGGTCAAATTTTTCAATATATTGACTTTCATCTTGTTATATGAAATTAAACGAAATCAAACACTTCGAATGATACGTCTCCGTGAAAATAAAAAATAAAATTATGAACTATCAACCATGAATAAGCTTACCTCACTCCAAAACTCAGTTAGATCTCTATTTTGTTTCTTCCTTTTCTTAACTTTTCCACCTTCTGCTCTGTTCTTTTTGGTGTCGTTTACCTTTTCTTTCCCTTTGGCACCCCTGTCTATGTGTCCACCCTAGCAATAATAAATTTAATAAAATATTCTTCTGAATGATTCAATACACATTTTTCATTATCTACATTACATGATTTGATCAATTTTTTAAAAAAATAAAAATAAAAAAAACAACAACAACAACAATAAAAACAAAACAAAAACAAAAACAAAAAAAAAACAAAAAAAACTTTGATATAATGTAATACTAAATTGACAATTTGTATATTTACCTTGTTCACTTTCATGTGATTTCGTCGATTCCTGCATATCTTTAACTTGTTTGGAATTATCATCTGTCATTAAAAATAAATCATTAACTAGGACATAACTGTGATCGAATAAATGTAGTCATAATTACTATCAAAACCTTTCAACTCCATAACATTATAACCACAATTGACTTCATATCCCATGTCTTGTTATTATAACAAATGTTCTTAGCAACTGATATATAACCGCGTACAAGTTGTATATTTAATAACTTGATTTCAAAGGATAAATAATATACTAGACGTTATCTAAGAAGATATATTATAATGTAAATCTATATGAGTATATATGACTACAACTAAAAATAGTATGACATAAAATAAGAAAGAAAACTTACAAGACCCAAGTATTTTGTAGTCATATTAAGATAATATGACTTTAATTATACATATAAAGTCATATTAAACTCAGATCGGGTATAGGCATATTAAAAAACATCTATATGACCCAATTTTGTCACTGAGATTACTGTCAATTGTGTCTTAATCGATATGTTTGTCAGATATACGCTTTAATAAGATACTAACAACTTAGATATTATATGTATTTATGCAAACAACATCTGCTTTTAATAAATGTGTTAATATGGATTGTTCATATCCCATGTCTTGTTATTACAACAAATGTTCTTATCAACTGATATACTACCACGTACAAGTTGTGTTTTAATAACTTGATTTCAAAGGATAAATATTATACTAGACGTTATATAAGAATATGTATTATAATGTAAATCTATATAAGTATATGACTAAAACCAAAAAGAGTATGGCATAAAATGAAAGAAAACTTACAAGACCCAAGTATTTTTGTAAAGTCATAATAATATAATATGACTTTACTATACACATAAAGTCATATTAAACACAGATAAGGTATAGACATATTAAAAATCATCTAATCCCAATTTTGTCACTGAGTTTTATCTTCTGATATAAAATCAATAAGTTATACTAATCTCTAACAACAGAATATAGGTATTTATGCATAACACAAGTTTAAAATGTGTGATTTTGACAATTTGGACTTGGGTACTTACATAAACACTTTCCAATTGAAAATGATGAATTTGCCATCACTAAAATAATGTAAGTAGTTCATACATATGGATAAAACTAAAACAAAATATATATTATATATAAATATATAACTACAATTACCCTTTAATGTTACACCACCCTATCAATTTATGAAATAAAGAAAAGGTCATGAAGAAGTTATAATCCCCAAATTCTCCAACACTTTTGTATCCTGTGTAAATATTAGTATAAAGACAGGTTTATCAGGCAGAGGATATGGATGATTTCATGATTTTTCACATAAGCATGTGAATCCATCGAAAATGGCTTACATGTAAA